>OZ005649.1:148216919-148602881 GCA_963930645.1 Salticus scenicus
TATCGATTTTTTTTTTTACTTTTAACAAAAAAAAAGAAAAAAAAAAAAAAAAAAAAAAAAAAAAAAATCGCATTTTTTTTTTTTTTTTTTTTTAATATTGAGAATAAAATGGACTTTTTTTGGATATTTGGTGTTATACTACTTCTCTAATATGAAAATCGTCTGCATTATCATAAAAGATAATTTTTTTTTAATAATAATTTTAATAAATTATTTTTTAAAAACAGAATTATTTTTTAATAACCGAATCAAATTCTATATAAATATAGGTGCAATAATGAAACGGGGGGTTGAGGGGGGCGGTAGCCCCCTCACACAGAACTAATTATCATATAAAACTCTTCAGAAGCCTAATATGAATTGTTTAATACAGGTTTACATAACAGTGCTCGTTATCTTACCTTTTAATATGCAACCTGTATTTATAGTATTAAATTTCAGGGTAAGAGAAAGTCGTGTGAGTGACACACCAGATTACTTTTATAAAATAATTGATTTAAATGCTTTAAATTGATCTTAAGTACCTGAAACAGAATAAAACTCACATTAATTAGTTTTTGGTAGGATGTAAATAGCAATGCATTTGATATTTACAATATATATATATATATATATATGTATATGTGTGTGTGTGTTTTAATTGGATGGTATTTAGGAATATGAATGTATTCTGTATTTTGGAATTATGAATGCAATATGTGTTCTGAGTTATGGATACAATAGCTTTTCAAACAAAGGAAATTAGAAAAAAAAAAAAAAAAAAAAAAAAAAAAAAAAAACACCCCGTAAAATACTTAAAAAATGTATTTACACTATTTAGTGTGTTTAAATTGCGGAAAGCGAATGTATGTAATTACTTACGCATAAGTAATTTGATTTGAACAAGTACGCATGATTTTGGAAAATGCACTATAACCCTTTATCTACTGCATTATGATGTACTGCAATTTTTTTCGTGCAATATTTTTTTTGAGTCACTACATCAAAAATTAAGGGATATACATAAATAAAATACTCATCTTTGGGAAATTTAATCCGTTAGAGCTAATTAATTAAATTGGTACTTTAAAGTACCGTCAGTACACGGAGGGCTAAAATAGTCTTATAATACAAAAAGACCGTATGACTTTTTTTAATGCAGTTTTAACTCTTAAAAGTGTTAATAATGAGCGAACACTAATATGTTACAGCACAAAAAAATTTATTTTTGAAAATTATAATTTTTTTTTTTTTTTTTTAATTTACTTACTTTTTTTACACATAAAAACAGGTTTTACACAAACTTAAATTTGTTGATATTCAAAGAAACAATTTTTCTTTTCATTAATACGCAAAAATACATTACACGTTGCGCATTTTGAGTGAGGTTTCGATTGAATGTTTTTTAAAGCACAAAATTCACAACAACCCTGATTCGAAACAAAAGTTGTCCACTGGCATCCACGATTTTCTAAGCGGATATCTTTACAAACAGACATGTTCCCTTTCCTCCTGTTGTATGCACAGAAAACTTGCTCATTGCCATTAGATTTGGGTCTTCCTTTTCGTTTAGGTTCTGATTTTGATTTTGTAAGCAGTCCTTTGGTTGTGCAACGTCTATATTCCAAAGTAGATATGTTTTCTTGCTACTCTTTATATGCTATATATGCTATATATGCAGCTAAATGTTCAAATGTGGTATCCACAAACTCAGATTTTTATGGGTAAAATGGAAACTTCGGTCTGGAATCTCTTTTTTTTTCCATTGCCTATTCACTCTTGATTTACTGCATCCTGGAGTAGGAAGTACTGTATTTTCTGAACATGAACTACTGCACCATGTGTCTTGTTCAGTCTCTTGATCGTCTTCTTCAGAATCCGACGAAAATTCTAGCAAATTATTTGCTGGGGCTTCTTCATCTGAAGAATCATCTGTTAGTGCACAACTGCTTTCAGATGGTAGGCTCTGTAATAAATACAAAGCCTCTTGAAGTCTGAGCTTCATTTTTCCAGACATTATAAGAAGAGGAAAAAAATAATAGCACCTTGAAAACCGTCTATTACTGTTAAATCTCAGTTACACACAAAGAAATCAAAATGTTGTTATTTTTTGAATAAAGAATAGATATTTCATTTAATTGTGTGGCAAAAAAAAAGCAAGCTCAGATTCAAATTTCAAAACTTTTCGAAAAAGTAAAAAAAAAAAAAAAAAGTAAAAAAGCGAAATAAATAAGTTAAACTAAAAAGAAATTCCTGAAAAACATAACTCTATTACAATTTAGTAATGACCCTACAAAGCAATGAAATACAATTACAAACTACATGGACGTAAACATGAAGTTGTGCTTCCTCTAACATCCAGTGTACTGACGGTACTTATAAGTACCACAAAATTAATCAACTGTAAAATCAATTATATACACTGTTCACTCAAATTAAATAGTCAAATCGTTTTCTAAGGTCTTAACTAACATATAAAAAAAAATAAGGAACTTAACTTTTGACTTTAACTACTTTTGCGGAACAAAAATGACAATCTTGGCAATCCGATCAGAATGACAGCTGAAAACACAACATCAGTTTTAAAACTATTCGCCTTCCCAGCTAAAATACTCATCATAGAACTCGTGCTGCCATGTATCCTGGAAGAATGGAATTAAAAGAGTGTTCTCTTGCTAAATACCATTAGAATATTTGTAAAAATGGTTATTCTATGTAATTTTGAAGTGGGTGGTACTTATAAGTACCGTCAGTAGATAAAGGGATAAAGTAAGCGTAATGTATAGATTTTCCTTCTTCTTTAACAACCATATATATAACTTGTTTAAACATTATTCTTAGCAACAATGTAAAAATAAAAAGTTTGTAGAATATTCATAAAAATGTATGTTCTTAAAAAGCCATTAATTAAAAAAAAAAAAAAAAAAAAAAAGAAAGACAAAAGTCGTACTATGTTTATTCTATACTCATGGATGTAGTTTTAATGTATGTATGGAAGCATGAATATTATGGTCATAATTTTATCTAGAAAAGAGAGCGCATTTCAATGAACCCCGATATATATTTACAGGGTGGTTATAATTAAACTTCCCTTATAAACAGCATCCTACAGCACAAACGGGTGAACGAAATGCAAAGAAATTTGGTATATAGACTATGCACGAGAGGCGATCACGGAATCTTGAAAAAAAAAAAAAAAAAAAAAAAAAGTTCCAAAATGTCCACCAGAGGGCACCTTTTGCGAAAAAATATTAAATTTAACACAATAAACGACTAAAACGGAATACAGAAACAATATTAACATTTATTGACTAGTTTCTGATCACCTCGTCATCGAATCACATTAAGTAATACCTGTTTTGCACACTGCAAACGTAAATGTCTTAAATTCAGTTTAAAAAGTGTCTTAAATGGATGGTCATTTTTTAAGCGAAAAAAAAATGCCTTACTTTTTAAGACACCTTTTTGCATCAGAAATTAAGATATTGCAAGTGTCTTAAAACGCAGCCATGTTTTAGGCTTAAAAACACCGCCATGTTAGGCTTAAAAATACTACCGTTTTTAAGGCTTTTTAATAAATATATAAATAAATATGGCGTGCGATTATTTTTCTCTGTGAAAAATATATTTTAGAATTATTTAGAGCATGAATGAAATATTTATAGAAAAAAAAAAAAAAAGAAGCCCCATTTTCCGGCGTTGGGATTCGAACCCATACTGTCTATGAAAACCGAAACCTTGAGCCAAGCATTTACCAATCACGCTACCATCGAATACAGCAATATGTGTTTTTATGATATAATGTACTGCAGTATTCGTGAAACTAATCGCAGTGTTATGTTTCATTTCTAATTTTTTGCCATAAAACTATTGATAGTATGGTATCTTAAACTTAATAAATATTATTATCTTAAATTTCATATAGAGAGGACCAGAATTTTTTAATAATGCATAACAAGTATTTGAAGGTTTCATCCGTCGATGATAACGATTTCTTTCCTTAAAGTGATATAAAAATAAAAACGAATATAAATAAAAACGAACTGTAATCATGAATACAGGAAAATTTGTAGTTTTACATTTAGATGTAGGTGATTTTGTGAAAGAATAAAGTTTTTAAATGAATAATAATAAGAAGAAAGAAAGAAAAAACAATATGCACAAATTATTTATGATTGTTCATTTTTAAATTCGCTTTCTTCTCTACAAATTACTTGCTACATCCGTCTTCCCACTTTTTCTTTTAATATAAGAAAGCTTTAAAGACACACACACACACACACACACACACACACACATATATATATATGTAGTAACAAGTTCTTCTTTTCCCCTAACCTTGCTTGCCCGCAACTGCAGAATCCTAGCTAACTGATCATTGACGGAGTATCAGAATATGAGAGGAAGTGCGTGCTTATGACGTGAATGACGCTACTTCCTGAACAGGCCGCTGCTAAGAGCGTTGGAGGAATGAGATTCAGTTTCGACGGAGAGTTTGACGAAGCTGCACACTAGATGGGTGCAAGGCTTGTTTATAAACTTTGGTTTTCACGTTCGACGTATTTGGTGAAGTACCAAGTGATTTATCTATGTGACGAGATATGAATAATTTGACGTACTATTAAAATAACCTTTGATAAGCAATTTTAATGCTCATTAGCATTTATATAAATATTTGTACATATTAATTCTTTATTAAACATTTAAGTAATTAGTAATTAATCGAATTAGTATTGTTCTTAAAGTTCTTAAACGCCCACATCCCACATCAGAAGTGGGATTAAGATCAAGAATAAATCGTAAGTTTTAATTTAACTTAAACTTCGGATTGAACGCAAATTTTAATATAAAGGTAAAGATAAAGGATAAATCGATTATTTTAATTTAACTTAAATTTCGGATTGAACGCACTACAAACTTTTATTGGACTGAACTGTTTATTTATTTTAAAAAACTTCTTAAAATATGAACTGAACTTTTGAATTGATAAACTGCATAAACTGTTTTTTAAAACACAGACTGAACTTGTAATAGACTATTTCTGAACTGTGTTGGAATTTCTTCATATGCTAATTCATACTGGATGAATGGTTTTTAAAGTGTGTAGTAATGCTTTATAATCAACAGAAATGCACGCACCGATGAAATTTGCTTAAACTAAAGCAACGAAGTGTGAAAAATGTTTTTCAAGGTTCTCAAGGATTAAAAACGGCAAGTCAACTGAATGGAAATTTAAATAAAATTTAGAACAGCAGCTGTTTCTGCTCTACAAAGGTACGTACATTTTATTTTGTTGTTACAATGGTTTCGTTAGGGGATATTCCCAAAATTGGCGCTGCACAGAGGACTGAGAGCTATAGTAAAATTAAAATTCTGCATCGCTTTTTATTCAATGATGAAGGTGACAGAAAAAACCGATGCAGAATAAGAAAATTCATAGGATTTAATTTTGCCGTAGATGATGAAAATTATATAAAAAAGCAAAAATTCATCGACGAAAATTTTTCGTTGAATGAATTGATTATTATCCGTAATTTATTGAGTGTTGCATTTGACGGCACGAAAAAAGAAATACGTAATATACTATTATTAAAATTAAATGACATCGAATTACTCAAAGAGGAAAACTCCGACAACGAATCAGAAGATGATGATTCTGAAAACGAAAGTAGTGATAATGACGTCGAAAAAACTGACTCCTCTGTGCAATGCCATATAGGTGATAATAAGTACTATGAAAGTAGTGACAATGATGGTAATTATGATGATGGCAAAATTAAAAAAAGTGTAAATTGTAATAGTGGATCACTTGGTGCAACTGTTTCTTTCAATGATTTTAAAAATTCCATGTCTAAATTTAGCGGCGAACCGCATGAAAATTTTATTGAATTTTTTTCCGAATTTGAAGAATTGTCAATAATGTTTAATTTAAGTGAGTTACAAAAAATTTTTTTCTGTAAGAGATCGTTGAGCGGAAAATCCGAAAAAGGATTATTGACTTATAAAAAATTAAAAAATGCACTAAGTAATGAGTTTAAAATCGAGGTAATTTCCGCCTCTTTACACGAAATGCTGAGTAAAAAGAAAATGAAAACTAATGAATCAGTTACGGAATATTATTTTAAAATGCGTGAATTGTCAAAAAACGGGCACATTGATGATGCCGCGTTAATGCATTACGTGATCCAAGGAATAAATGATAAAAGTGAAAATAAACTAATTTTATATGGTGCCAAAAATATTCGTGAATTCAAAAAAAAAAAAAAAATTATATGAAATGTATAAACGTGATAGTGAAAAAATTAGATATAGATTTGATAAAATTGAGCTTAATACAAAACCGAAGCATATAACCTATAATGTACATGAAAAATTTAGTCCTAGAAATGATGTGAATAAAATATGCTATAATTGTGGTGATAAAAACCATGTGTCTAGGGACTGCCCCCACAAAGCTAAAGGTTTTAAGTGCTTTACTTGCAAACAATTCGGGCATAAAAGTTCGGAGTGCCCAGGTTCGAAACAAGAAGTTGAGGCATTGTGTATTGGTGTAAATCAAAATATGAGTAAAATTATACAGGTAAACGATGTAAATTTCATAAGCATAATTGATACAGGAAGTGAAGCAACATTGTTGCGTAAAAATGCTTTTGAAAAATTGTATGTTAATAGATTAAATACTATGAGTACTACTTTAAAGGGGATCGGGAAAAGTTCAATAAAGCCGTTAGGCTCATTTAAAGTGAATCTTAAAATTGATGAATTGCAATGTGAAACTGACATTTATGTTGTAGAAAATGACGCAATACCCTATGATATAATTATCGGTATGAATGCATTAATGCTGGGTGAAACAACAATTAATGAAAAAGGTATCTTAGTGAAAAATAAGTCTAATTCTCTCGAGGTAAATTTAGTAACAGTACTTCCAGTAAATACATATCAAAGTGAAATTAAAACGAATGTTGTTATTGATACCCCCATTAACTTTGAGAACAAAATTTTTGAAAAATCCCCAGAAATAAATAAAACAGTGAATAGTGTTAAAAAGTGTGAAAATGTAACCCCTCAACCAATTATGCTGTCAAAAAAATCATTAGAATCTTCCGAAAAAGCCGTAAGTGAAAATGACGAAAGTGATGACGATAAGATGCTTTTGAAAGACGAAAATAGTGTAAATGATGACAGTGAGGAAGAAGAGGAGCCTCGACGACAGAAACAAAGTCAGACGAGCATTTTCCAGACAGATGATGATAGTGATGAAGAGGAGGAGCCGCGTCGAAAGGGACGAAGTCAGACAAATGTTTCCCGAATGAAGTCGCCAAATCAAGAAAACACTTATTTGAAAAGAGATGAAAAACAAGTCCTACTTAAAAAAATTTCACAATTAGCCGAAGAGTTGAAAAAGTTAAAAGGAAAAGTTGACGATAATTCCAAACTTCTTAAAAGAAAGAAATCGAGAAAAAAGGCCATCGAGAATAGATCCCATTGAGTGTAAAAGACAGAATTTGCCAAAAGAAGAGACTGCCAGTGTAAATTTGGAAAAGTTGTTCATCCCATCACTTCCATTGACGACCACAATTAGCGAGATAGCCATATTATTTCCCAAAGCTGTACAAATAAAATTAGAAGTTTTCCCTACATATAAGAGTGCAACTATAGACTTTTCGACTGAACTTGATGCAACAGAAGCCTTAAAAGGCATTAAAACTGAAAATGATAGATTAGTGGGTCTCGAGTTCGAGTCCCTAAATAACTCCGAGTCCTAAAATAAAGATTTGAGTACACATATCAATAAACAATTTCCTAGAGTTAAAAAGAAAAATAAAGCAAAATGCAAGTTGGGTAGACAACCACCAAAAACTGTCACCATAGGCAACCAAGTTGCCGTAAACCCAAAATTGACTTTTTCCTGTGACTATGCAAAAATAAAAATGAAAAATTATAATATTGATGAAAATATTAGAAATGGACGCCATGAAGGCTCCTATTACACATTTACTCAAGCTAAGATCCTCAAATGTGAGATAACTTAGCTTAAAAGCAAAAAAAAAAAAAAAAAAAATTGAATATTTGTGAAAAAAAAAAAAAAAAAAAAAAAAAAAACTGTAAATAAGTATGTTATTATTTTGCGTTGCGTTTGTGTTAGTTTTTTTTTTTATTTTTCAGTGTGACCGCCTGGAGGACCAGCCGGATGCAGGGCGGCCGATCCTGTAGTAACAAGTTCTTCTTTTCCCCTAACCTTGCTTGCCCGCAACTGCAGAATCCTAGCTAACTGATCATTGACGGAGTATCAGAATATGAGAGGAAGTGCGTGCTTATGACGTGAATGACGCTACTTCCTGAACAGGCCGCTGCTAAGAGCGTTGGAGGAATGAGATTCAGTTTCGACGGAGAGTTTGACGAAGCTGCACACTAGATGGGTGCAAGGCTTGTTTATAAACTTTGGTTTTCACGTTCGACGTATTTGGCGAAGTACCAAGTGATTTATCTATGTGACGAGATATGAATAATTGACGTACTATTAAAATAACTTTTGATAAGCAATTTTAATGCTCATTAGCATTTATGTAAATATTTGTACATATTAATTCTTTATTAAACATTTAAGTAATTAGTAATTAATCGAATTAGTATTGTTCTTAAAGTTCTTAAACGCCCACATCCCACATATATATATATATATATATATATATATATATATATAAGCTTTGTGTCTAAATATGTTGTTTATGAATTGTGTTAAAGATAATAGCATGCAAATATCATTCACATCCCTAGAGTATTATTCCATAAAAATATAATTTCATAAAGCTACCATAATTTAAGTAGTTTAACTGCTTATTATATAAAATAATAATGTATTTATTGAATGTGGAAAGAAGTGCGATAAAAATATTTTCTTAAAGTAGATTCCATATGAAAAAATTTCTAATAATTGCAAGTGTCTGAATTTCTAAAGTGTCTGAAAATTCAAACGCGTTTCGCTGTCTGAAAATTCGCGTGTTTACGTGTTTCAGACATTTTTGTGTCTGAATTGATATTTCAGACATATTTCTGTCTTAAATTAAAATATCTATAGCGTCTAAGGTACATTTTAAGACATTTACGTGTCTTAAATGCCCTTTCAGTTGTTTTTATGTCTTACTTTATGACCCTTTTATTTGCAGTGCATAAAGCTACCTCTTCTTCGCAAGCATGCAATGCACATTTTTTTCCTAGAACTGACAGCTTTTCTCGGTTTTGCATTTTATTACTCAAAATTTATTTTCTGGATCATTATTATTGTTTCAGTGTGTCGTCTTGGTCGTTTATTGTGTTAAATTTAATGATTTTACGGTAAAAGACAAACGGGTGGACATTTTGGAACTTTTTTTTTATTTTTTTTTAATTCAGTGAGCGCATCTCATGTATAGCCTGTATGCCAAATTTCGTTGCATTCCGTTCAACCGTTTGCGCTGTAAGATGCTGTTTATAGGAGAAGTTTAATTACAACCACCCTGTATTCTGTAACGAGACATTCAACACCGGGGCGCTTGAGGGGAGCAAGAGTTCCCCTCAAATCTTTCTCCCCAAATCTCCTTAAATCTTCAGACCTTTCGAAATATTTGCGATCTTTATCCAATATGGGTGCAATATATATGGATATTTCTTTAGGAATTATGCATTTATACTATGTTAAAATATGCACTTAGAATGCACGACTCTAGACAATAATGGTAAGAAATGCTTTTGTGTGTTTCGGTATACGAGCCACAAATATCATTTACAGTCAATCCTAAGCAGCTAATTCCATGTAATTTATTCGAATGATTTTTGTGATTGTTATGACGGTACACACCGACGTACATACAAGTAGACAGAAATTAAAAACTTGCTGAGACTCGACAAGGACTCATTCCCAATTCGACAAATATAATTTTGTAAATACTAGGGGGCTCTGCCCCCTGCTCGCTCCTCTCACCAACCGCCGAGGGAGGCTTCGCCTCCCCCCGATTTACTTTACTTATTAACACATGCAGAGCTCTGCCCACCTATTCGCTGCTTTCTTTCACTGAAAAGGAATATTAATCGTGCATATTACAAGACAAAAGCAGAAAATTATTTTGGAGGTCCTCATATTCAATGTGAAATTGAAAGATATAATATATATATATATATATATATATATTAATAGAAAGAAATTGATAATATCTGGACCATTTTGCCCGAGTTCGGTTCTCGAGCCGGCCAAAGACCGTCGTGTACACTAATATTGGTTGGTGCACGTAAAATATGTCGTGGCCGCAATATCCTCCATGTTCCCATCAAAATTATACCTCTGGGAGCCACCGAAGGGGAGGAGCCATCCCCTTCATGTAGAACCAAAACTGTGGTGGCATGTCTCCGTAACATCCGTAGGGGTACGTCCTAGACAGTCGCTAACTATCCATAGCACAGTAATGGTGCGACATCAAACACAACCTACCTAATTATCTACCTACCTACAACCATGGATCCTATTTTAATTTTCCAGTGTAAGAAAACTAATTTTCTAAAAGTAGAGAAAAAAATGTTATTTATTTTCTTTCTTTTTTACATGCATGGTTTCGGGCAGCGGTACCCTAGTCGGTAAAACGCCGAGCGCGTAATTGGAAGATTGCCGATTCGATTCTTGCGCCGGCCAAAGACCTTCGTGTACACTATTGGTGGCTGGTGCACGTAAAATCTGTCGTAAGTCTTCCATGTTCCCATCCACACTATACCTCTCGGGATCCCAAAGCGGGGGGCATCCCCTCCGTAAAGGATCAAAATTATGACTGCATGTCTCCGGAACATCTCTAGGGATACATCCCAGACCATCGCCAATTACCCATAGCGCAGTACTGATGCGACGTTAAATATAACCTACTTACCTACATACATACAACCATGGATCATATTTTAATTTTCCCATGTAAAATGACTTCATGACAGAAGAACAACGTCATTGGGAGAAACTTTTTTCAAAATGGTAAATAGAGTACCTTCAAAAAGTGTCCGTTTTTAGTTAATAACTTCTTTAATTAGAATGATGGAAATTTCTAAGCAGCTGAAATGTCTACCTTGGAGTATTCGGAACACATTGATACCTCTCATGACGCGAAGAACCCTGCCCTCCGCTAGAAGATTCTGTCGCAGCAAAAAAATTTGATGCCAGTGACAATAACATTTTTTTTTAATATATAAAGAAACACACTAATACGTGTAAATATTATGATGCCTATTAATAACGTTCTTATTTTTTATCACTCAATAGCAATTTCTTAGAATTGTATAGTCTTATATAATTTAAATATTCTTGAGATAATCTATTGAATTATTATTATTTTTCTTATCTTTCTTTCTTTCTTTTTTTTTTTTTTTTTCAAGGTGAGTAATTAAAAACAGGAATTGTTGCATAATTTTGGTTAAAAAATTACTAGTTATTCTCCAGTAATAATAAAACAGTCTACGTGTATGCTTGTTACCAAGTTTTCACACAGAAAGAGGTGACCTAGATTCATCAAAATGTGTTCACAGGTGTGTCCTTACATGATCTGATCCTTAAGAAGATCGGTTTTCTTTTCTGTAAAATATGTGGAAAGTAACATCATAGTTAAGAATTAATATATATTTATTTAGGAAATTAACACAAGAAATTGTTTTTTGAATTTGACGTGATTTAAAAAAAAAAAAAAAAAAAACATGTACTTGTTTGCGTTTATTTACTTTTAAACGATATTTAGAACTTTTAGCAATAATAAATAATTCATTTTTATAAATAGTATTTTCTATTTCAGGTTATAAGTAAGGTAGTAAATGAACCTGTTGTGCATACAACACATAAGGTAATGCTACACATCAGGTTTAGCTCGCCGCACACTGACGAGATATGAGACGAAGTTTGTCGAAGCAATACATTACATTAATGGCGTCGTAGTAGGTGCCAACTTTCTAATTCCGTAGTTCTGTAGTCCACACCTTTTTTTTTCTACACCAGTCTTTTTTTAGAGTATTTTTCTTCTTATTTAATAGTAATTAAATTTGAAGAAAGTTTCTCTAGAAACAAAGTGGTGTAGAAAAAGAAGCGGTACTAACAATATTATAGAATATTAGTTAGAATGTTGTCAGGTATGCAGCGATTTGGAGATTGCTTCGTTCACAAATTCCATGTGTCACAAACCATGGTAGGGGTTTGGCTCGTACGACCCCATATAAGATTTGCCCTGGGGTCCATGCTTGGAAGGTCTACACTCTAAACAGAAAGGTGGGTGGCCTTCCAGTGGCGGTGTTTTGTTCTGACATAAACCAGACTGTCACTGAAAGCATGTAGCTCATTATATAAGCCTCAATTTGTGTCCAATGTTTAAATCTGCTGAGACAATTTCAAATGAAAGCTTATGCTTCCAATATATATATATATATATATATATGGGAAACCAAGTGATTTAATATATAAGCTGTTTTTTTTTCTTTCTTTTTTTTTTTTTTTCAATCAGCATTTAATCAATGGTTAATTTTTAGGCTTTCAATAGCCAGGTTCAGATTCGATTCCTGGTTAAGGCATGAATGTTCGTTATGTGGTTCGGAATCGAATTAAAGCCCTAAGTGCAATGAAACTTAATGTGCAAATATGACTGTAGAGCGTTACCTCAAAACCATTCCAATCTCAAAATCTAATAAATTTTAAAATTCTAAGTTTTACTAAAGCCCATTTGTTTTCAACGCATTTAAACCAGTTGAAAATTCAGAATATTTCAAAACTTCTACTTAGTGATTTCTGTATTTGAGTAATTACACGTATCTCTATTATTCCGATTTGTTTTAATTCCAGTTGGATGATAATTAATAGTTTGGTGAGAAATCTCCGTAAATCCCTGCTGCAAAAATTCATTCGGAAAGGATCTGGATTTCATTATTCTCCCCTGAAATAGAATCAATCTAGGCAAGCTTAATTTACTGAAAATATATCTCTCTCAAGTGAGTAATTATTGCATACGAATCAAAGTAGCGTTCCAAACATATCAAAAGGTCATTCAATTGGGAATTAACAATCATTTATATCAGTGTTATAGGCATGTTTATTTAAAAAAAAATATATAATTCAATTACTTTTTTCAACAAATTAATTTATTCTAGTTATAATTTTTAAATATTTAGGATAACATGTTAATACAGGTTTGCCAAATTCTTATTATTATTTTTTTCTATTTTCTATTAAAAAAAAATATTGCGCGAAAAGACCTTGAACTTTAGATATGCAGAAAACATTTAAAAACTTACATTTTACACTAACGATTTAGCCATGAGTGCAATTGGGGGTCAAGCACAAATTGAAGAAAAACACAAATATTTTGGATTACTCTGCATCATAAAATGATACAAAATGACTAGCAACTTTAACATTATTAATTATATTAAGTTATTAATTTTTTAGCAAGTTTTTTGCTTATAACAAGAATGTTGAATTCAACAAAATTTTGCAAAACTTTCAGAAAACATGAAAAAAAATAGAGAATCAATATTTTGAAACATGAAATTCACACGTTCAATTTTCACTGAGGTATGCGTATTTGTAGTGAATATTTTTTGCTACGCATGTGGGAATATAGAAATATTTCTGTTGCAGACGTTGAAAGCTAGGTATATTGGGAAACTCATGATAATTCTCAGAGATGAAATTTCCGAAGGGTTTTTTTACATGTAACGTATTTAATTTGCATACCAAATTCTTTCCCCCACATTTCATTTTTATTATTTCCAATACCCTACTACCATAGGTATTGGAAGTATTGTATTCAGTCCAAAAATTTGATATCGATATTTCACCTGATTTACATGTTTCAGGGTCCCCTGAGTCCAAAAAAGTGGTTTTTGGCAATTGGTCATTGTGTGTGTATATATGTATGTATGTATGGAATCTTCTGGCTATCCTATCTATGAAACTAATAAAGATAGAACTACAAAACTTCAGAATTGAAACAAGTCTGGTATACAGCTGAATTTTCCAAATTTTGGTGAAAATTGAAAAACCGGAAGTGGGACAGTAAGTTCGTATCTCAAAAACGGCTCTATCGATTTTCTTCAAATTTGCTATATAAACACTGTATTAAATGTCCTTTCGAATGATATAGTTGGTTAGTTCACGAAAATTGATAGGCATCTTGTATAAATAGCTCAATTTCAGATCTCGCAAGCGCGTTCCTTTAAAAACGGCTGTACGGATTTTTTCAAACTCGCTAAATGAACTCGTTTTTAAATATCCTTTTGTATGTAATTATTGTTTTCTGGTCAATAATTGAGTTTTGGTAAAAGCTGGTATCTCAAAAACGGCTCTAACGATTTTCTTGAAAATTGTTATATAAGTGAATTCCTTTACATGGTTATTAGAGGAAAATTAACAGCCATCCTGCTTAGGTAGGTCAGTTTTAGATATCTGAAACTGATGTTTCAAAAAATAACTCTACCATTTTTTTTCTCTTATTTTTTACCTCGCTATATGTAAGCTTCGTTTAATATGTTTTTGCATATGTATAACGTTTCTCTTACCGGAAAAATTTTAGGTTCCTACTACTTCTTTAGGTCACTTTTATGTCCTCTGATCACATTATCTCCAAAAAATGCATATAATACGTGTAATAGTGGGTAATGGAAGTCGGGTGGTTGTTTCACACCCGATTTGTTTTTCGAAAAAGCCCTCATGAACTTGTAACTGTACCATAGTTTTGTTTATTTACTAAGATTTGGGAATTCATAAGGGGGTTTCACACACACACACTCATAAATAAATAAAAAATAAAAACAAAAAATTTTTGCAACGTGGGTGAAATAACTGGATCTCCAAATTAAATGCGTGGCATATGAAAAACCCTAATGAAATTTCAACTCTGAAAAGTTTCTAAAATCTTGCTCATTCTTTTATCGATAATTTTCTTATTTTTTTCTCTATTCAAATGAACTTAGAAGAACCAAGAATCCCACCCCTAATGATCACGTGATGAACCAGTCTTAAGCGAACACCTGGTAAACAATATTGCCCACCAGGTGGACCAGTCCATCACGTGACAAGACCGCATGAGCAGGTCTCACAGAAGTTGTCGTTAGTACGGGAACGGTTTTCTAGTGTATGCGCTTATGTCATACTCCGTGGTCATACTGCAATGTTGTAGGCATGGATTCGGTAGTAGAGATAATTGAAACTAAAAAAAAATAAACCTTGTGCTCTGCACAGTGGTTATAGATATGTTATTAAAAGGATAAATAAAAATGGATCAAGATGTTGGCGCTACGTTCAACGTTTTAAATCGACTAAATACAAAGGCATACTTCTTACGAAGGGTAAAGACATTTTAAAAGTTGCTAATCCCTTTTGCCAACCAGATATTGCAATCGAGGTAAAAAAATGTGGAAACATTACGAAGAAAATAACTAGAGAAGAGGACACACCCTTGACCGAAATTTATCAGAATGAAAGGAAAAATGTGATGGATAAAGGGTCCGAATTTTTAACAGAAATTCCATTGTATAGTACAGCAAAACATGTGTTAAATGGTTTTAAAAATAAAGCGCGAGGTTCAAGTAAAGCTCCCACTTGCGCAAAAAACATTGTACTGACTGACGATATTATTCATTTAAATGAAAACCAGAAAAATTTCCTTTTACTTGACAGTGGAATAAAAGACAGAATAATAGCGTTCGCCACTGCAAAAGACAAAGAAGCTCTTATAACCAATAAAACATTTTGTATGGACATCACGTTCAAGAGTTCTATTAAGCAGTTCACTCAGATTTATAGTATACATGTGGACATTGCCAGCAATACAATTGAAACTAATGTTATCACAGCTGTATATTCATTGCTTTCAAACAAGAAGATGGAGATGTACGAAAGATTTTTCGTTCTCCTAAAACAGCATATTCCTAATTGGAAACCAAAAATTGTGCACATGGATTTGGAAACGGGTACAATTAAATCTTTAATGAAAGTGTTTCCTTCTGTTAGTGTAAAAGGATGCGTTTATCACTTCAGCCAATGTCTTTGGAGGAAAGTGCAAGAATTGGGTTTAACGTACTAACGAATAATACACTGCCAATAATGAAATTCGACTTCGCATTAGAATGTGTGCGTCTCTAACATATTTACCAGCACGATATTGACGGCGCGCGCCTGAATTGCAATACAAGAAACTTCTCCTTCAAACGATAATCTACAAAAATTTTATGATTATTTTAATGAACAATGGTTGCAAAACAATGTACTAACACCAAATGTGTAGAATTTAAATGAAAGCCGCCATCGTACACTGTTAAAAAAAGGCACTTTTTACAGCAAAATGTGCTGGTAATTTTTGTGTCAGCACATTCTGCTGTTAAATAAGGCAATTTACCGCGGAAACATCTGTAAAGAGAGACTCTTTTACAGTTGTTTGTGCTGTAAATTGCCCACTTTCTAACAGCAGAATGTGCTGGCACCAATACTGCGAGCACATTTTGCTGTAAAAAGTACCTTTTTTTTTTTTTTTTTTTCTTTTTTTCAGCGTACGAATAAAGCCGTCGAAGGATGAAACTTTAGACTTACGATATAGTAAAAAAATCCAATCCTAATTTCTATGCATTAATAAGAAATTTAAAAGACGAAGCAAAATATAATGATTTTTTGTTTAATAGACAGTGTATAGGTTTAGAAGGCGAAACAAGAAAATGGAAATATATAAAATTCGATGAAAGAATAAGGAAAGTAATGAACAGAATTTCATGCAAATTTATTGTAGTTGTAATATGATTTAAATTAGTGCTTTTCATTATTTGGTGAAAATCGCCCAACAAGTTATGCCGCCATCTTGTTTTTTCATAATTTTTAGTATGACAGTGAACAGGGCTGCATTGACGACTACTTTTATATTCTTTCCGTACCACTATTTCCATAAATAAAATTTATAATATATTTATTCAGGTAAAATGTAGATTTACCTGCATGAATATATTATAAATTTTATTGTTTGGAAATAGTGGTACGAATATAATAATAAAAAAATCTGGAGTGACTCCACTCGACTTTCCGAACATTGAGTAGGGGAAGCCGGGGTAATAAGAGACAGGGGTTATAAGAGACGCAGTCAAAAAAACCTCCAAAAAATATACTTAGACAACTTTAAAAATATGTAATATTAAGTATCATGTGTATTCTTTACTACAATACACTTATTGAGAAGTTTATATCACATTTTGAATTTCTTTTTATACGATGAAAAAAACCTTCACTTTGAACTTACCCTAAAAGTTCGTGACATTTTCTACATTTTTTGTAAATTTTTTTTGCGGGTTAGATGTTTGGGATTTATTAATGTGTAACCTTTTGACCAAGGCTATGACTCTTGATGTACAATTTTTTAAAACCTTTAAAGCATTTTCCATTTACATGTTCTAGGCATGTTTCTTATTACCCCATTTTTATTTTTTGTGGGGGTAATAAGAGACATGAGTCTCTTATTACCCCACTGTTATTTCCTGTGCCCCCCCCCCCCATTGTAGTTCCTGTTAATTCTGCTGACTAGTTTACGAGGAGTTTACCTAGTGTTAGGCCTAGTCTAAGTTTACCAAGAGAACTTTTTTTTTTCACTTTAAATCAAAAAGCAGTTTTACTCATTAGGCTAGACCATATTTAAGGTTTATGATTATGTAAATTTATGTTTAGAATGTCTATAAGTTAGTATTTAGTCATTAATACTTCATTACATAATAAATAAATTCATTTATAATTACTAGAAATTTTTTTTATAACACTTTGTTCGCTTGTATACACTTCAAAGATACGGTTTTTCGGCTATTTTCGACTACACTTTAGAAAATGCGTAAAATATTTTCTGCACACTTTAAAAATTATATTGATGTTTTTGGTTAATCCCTAGGTTATGTTGATTATGTAGAACTATCATTAAGTACAATATTATATTATTTAAGGCTTAATATTAAAAGAAATCAATTTCACAAACACATTTATGACAGTTAATTTTCGAGAAAACATATTTTTTGAATGGTTGTAAATAATAAAAATTAAAAACTATTGGCTGATTCAGAATTGTTTCCATGTGTCTTTTATTACCCACGTGATTTTACATTGCTATATATGGACAGTTACAAGCCTGGTCTCTTATTACCCCACGCGGGGTTATTAGGAACAAGGATTTAATGAAAATTTAAATGTTTTTTTAAACAAAAAATTTAAGTTCAAAAATCACCTAAAAAATCAAGAGGAGTCCATTTAACGAAATTAATACGACACATTTATTTGAAGTTATTTAGATTAATAGTATAGATTTTATTAATATTTTTTGTCTCTTATTACCCCTTTTGTCTCTTATTACCCCGGCTTCCCCTAATTAACAGTTTTGTAGGTAAAGTAAAGAAAGAGGAATTGTTAAACAAACAAAAGAGAGAAAACCATAATAGACTCCCATTGAAAATAATCCGAAGACATTCTTGAGAAAATAGTATTTTCTTAAGACTTTCTTCAAATATTTAAAAATATTTTAAAGATTTATCTTTTTCTATAAAATATCTTCAGAAATTTTAAAGACATTATAAAGAAATTTTGTAAACTTTCTTAAGAATTGACCAAATAACTTAAGATATTCTGCAGATTTTCTCTAAAAATATCTGCAGAATATCTTGAGATTATTTTTAGTGTCGTGTGTTTGAGTATTTTTCTCCATATATTACACGATGTTTTATTTAACGCTACTGAACTTTGAACCCATAGATCATAATGACAAAGGCTTTTTTGTTGTGTCCCTGTAAAAACCTATAAATGCTAGAATCACCAAAATGCTTATAATTAGTGCAACAGTGATTTATAATATTCATATAAATTTTCAGCTTAATTGAATAAGGCGTTTAGATGCTATCGCACTTTTAAAAATTTGGTCCCATAGGCGATAATGATAAAGAATTTTTTTTTGTGCTCCTGCAAAAAAACTGTAAGTGCTAAATTCACCAAAATCTATACAGTTCGTGAAACTGTGACCTATAACATGTGTACAAATTTTTTGCTCAGATTAATAAAGCGTTTAGACGCTATCGCACTTTTAAAAATTTGGGCCCATAGGCCATAATAATAAAGAATTTTTCCTGGTGTCCCTGTAAAAATACTATAAGTGCTAGATTCACCAAAATCAATAGGGTTTGTTCTATGGGGACTTACAATATACGTACCAACTTTCAGCTTATTCGAACAAAGCGTTTAGACGCAAGCGTGTTCACTCACATACATACACACTAGGGTGGTGCGAAAAAATTCAAATTTCGATTCGTAATACCGCGGAAAAAATGTCTGTGGCCATTGTAAAAAAAAATAAAAAAAAGTTTTGAAATCGCATAATATCTTCTGATCGCGCATGCGCGTCGATTTTACAAAAATTGACGATTTTCAAGGTTTTTTCGTATTAAAACAAAAATTAACTCCTGCAATGTCTCGATTCGTAATAGCTCGAAAAAGTTGCTTATGACCATTGTAAACAAAACAAAAAAAGAAAATTTGAAATCGCATAATATCTTCCGTTCGCGCATACGCGTCGAATTTAACGAAAATTGACGATTTTTATGGTTTTTTCGAGTTAAAACAAAATTTAGCTCCTGCAATATTTTGATATATTATAATAAATAAACAATAGAAATAGATGCAAAATTAATAAATTATACTATAATTATTAAGTTAAACAATATTCATTTTTGCAAAAAATTTAATATAACGGATGCTTACATTAATACTTTCTGTTGTAAATGTTCTGTAAATCATAAAACTGCGACAATCCAGTCACCAACCTTGTCATTTCAAACTGTCTTTTTCACGGATAGAAACTTTGTAGTGTGATTTTTGTGAAAACTCAGGCATGATAGATCGGGATTCAAGCGTTGTTTTAATGTAGCCATCCATTGACTCATATCCACAAACTTTCATTGATGCTTCTGAAACCAGTTTCACACATCTTTCCACAGACTGCGTGTGGCAGGGGAAGTTCTATATCCCAGTTTGGTACGTCACCAGATTGTATGAAATATTTTATTTCATCGTTGGATATGTTTCGAAGTAGAGGTGGATGAGATAACTTTACTGAGTTCCAATCAATGAGTTCTGTGTATTCAGTTGCGTTGAAGTTAAATTTTGGAGGTACAAAATTTCTGACTGTTTTCCCTTTCGAAACATGTTCTCTACCTTTTAGAACTCTTCTCAGGCCAAGCTCCCTTATATGTGTCCTCTTGTCGAAAATCATAGCGAACAATAAATTTTCATTGTGTGCAAAGAACGCATTTCTTTCGATCACGGGGTCAACAACTTGCTTCAGGTTATCAGGCAAATAACGAGAAGCTTCAATGGATCTGTAAAGATGAATAGGAGCATCTGTAAAAGTCTTGCCTACTTTAATTTCGAACCAGACGGGCATGTATGATTTCATAATGAAATTAACTAAGACTTTTAGCTCATCTGACGGACTTTCTGTACTAACATAAAGTCTAAGGACCCTGCTGGCTGTTGGAATGGGAAGTAGGGCCAGGATTACGATGAGACAAATCATTTGGACAGTTGCCTATTTTTATTGCAAGGCAAATATCCAGAAAATATTTCTGATCTTTGCTCAACATATCTCGATCTAATTCTAGGGTTGTACAATAGATTTGGTGAAAACCTACCACTGCCAGTGTTTCGCATTTCATAAGTTGCTGTCCAATTTGCCCACAAAATGAATTAGGTCCCGTAGTTGCTCCATCTACATGCTGAAACAGGTGACGGAATGGCAGCTCGATAAAATGCAGCAAACAGATGGACCTTTGCAATGGGCGTCCAATATAAATTTCTATTTGGCGAATCACTCCATTTTTCGACCCAGTATTGACGTTAGCATAATCGCATCCAACAATGCTTAGATCTTTCAGTGAAAATGTGTTTTTTCTCCAGAAAGGACAGCATGCTATATGCGATGTCTTTAGCTGATCCGGAAGATGAGGAGACATGACCAACATATGTAGAGCCAGGCTTTTTAATTATGGAATAAGATCTTCCTTTACTGTCCTTCTAAACTTTTTTGATTCCATCTCTTCTATGACTAAAGTGTCATCTTTTCTCCCATCGAAATAAAGACCATGAAGCTGCTCTATGGCTTTTTAAATTTTGTTTTGGAGTTCAGTTCTATTGCAACTTTTTTCCTTTCGAATTTTATATCAATCAATAACTTGGGAAGAATCCCTTTCAGTTATAATGCCAATGTCCTCAAGCACGCTTGATGCAATAGCAGCAGTTGCTCTTTCCGATACTCCGTACCGATCGCTATGTAACGCTGTTGCTTGTAGCTTTATTCTTATTTGCCATGGAGTTGCTTTTTTTTCAGAGTTTTGTGGCTTATATTCAGATCCACTATCATTTATTTCATCCCCAGAAACATTTTGCTGCATGCTCATGACTTCTAAAGAATCACTTTCGATATGGATGGGTTGAACAGAAACTTGTTTTGAATTATCACATTTTGGGGATTGGCATAATTTCCTTTTAATCCTATTTTCTAATTTTTTGGTCTCCGTTTTGTCTATCGTGCCGATTTTTCCCAATCTGTGCATTCTTTGAAGATAGATGAACCGTTGCTCAATAACTGGAATCTTTTTTGACTTTTTACATGTACAGTTTATTGAAATGGGACACTCACACCGATCTGGATTCTTTTGAGAAGTGCAGTTCACACTCAATACATATTTACAAGTTGAAATATCAAACAGCATAGTTGCATCGCTTTTAAAGTCATCAATCTTTTGTCCTTATCACGAACGTACGATCTCCTCAGTTTGTAGTATTTGTCGTGGTACGCATTAATCAGCTGAACAATTCTTTTTTCGGAAACTGTAGGGATCGATGCCTTTTTAAATACGATATTGACTTTTTTTGCTACCAAAACGCTTACTGTGAAAAAGCTCCCTTTTATGTTGTTACACGCTGCTGCAAACTTCATTCTCTCCTCAAAGCAACAACGAAGCACATCCTCGTATGTAGGGAGTTCATTTGGCGGTAAGTCTCTCGGATGCCCGAAAAAAAGACAATAAAAGTCCTTTCTAGTAATTTTTCTGGACGATGACGGTGACGGATCCATATTAACACCATAAATACAGCACTAAAATATTTTAAAACAAACAACTGACGACAGAGGCAAATACACAACTTACCACGCAGAGCACATTTAAGCGACTGAATGCGTGAGCCTATTACTTCAATACCGGTTTTCCTTATCTCGATACTAGCGATGTTGCGACATACTGCCAGGTGTTTCGTGCCAGGTGTTTCGACGCGCATGCGCAATCGGAAGATTAAAAGTTTCTATCCGTGAAAAAGACAGTTTGAAATGACAAGGTTGGCGACTCGATTGTCGCAATTTTATAATTTACAGAACATTTACTACAGGAAGTATTAATGTAAGCATTTGTTATATTAAATTTTTTGCAAAAATGAATATTGATTAATTTATTAATTAAAATATATTTTATTAATTTTTCATCTATTCCTATTGTTTATTTATTATAATATATCAAAATATTGCAGGAGCTAATTTTTGTTTTTACTCGAAAAAACCTTAAAAATCGTCAATTTTCGTAGATTCGACTCGCATGCGCGATCGGAAGATATAGTGTGATTTCAAATTTTCTTTTTTTGTTTTGTTTGCAATGGCCATAAGCAACTTTTCCGCGCTATTACGAATCGAAACATTGCAGGAGTTAATTTTTGATTTAATACGAAAAAACCTTGAAAATCGTCAATTTTTGTAAATTCGACACGCATGCGCAATCGGAAGATATTATGCGATTTCAAAACTTCTTTTTATATTTTTTACAATGGCCAGAGACAACTTTTCCGCGGTATTACGAATCGAAAATCGAAATTTGAATTTTTTCGCACCACCGTAATACATCATACATACATCATCGTAAAAATAGTGAAAACGGACTCAGGGGATCTTGAAACGTATAGAAACATCAAAATCTCAAATTCGGATTTTTGACATGATTACAATACTTTCCTCACTATAGTGTTCGGAAAGTAAAAATAAATTTTATCCTTAATTTGAAAACAAATAAGTCGTAAAGATAATTACAAAAAAAAAAAAAAAAAAAAAAAAAAATTCTTTTGGAAATATCGACCTCTAGATGGGCGAAGGCCGACTGTAAGTACCTGAATTTTTGTTAATAATAGACGCAATTACCATTTACTATATATTTTTCTATATTTTACTGAAACATTTTCGTGTTATAAAACAATTTCTGCGATTTGTGATCAAGCTAATTATATATGCTTTAGCTTGTAGTGACTCTGCTTTATAAAATTTATAATACTTCTGTATTTTTTAAATCATTATTCTATTACTGTGAAACCTGTGGGCGGATAAAATTTTTTATTACTAACATAAATAAAAAGCTGGGCAGTAGGTATAAAAATCTGGAGTGACTCCACTCGACTTTCCGAACATTGAGTAATTAACAGTTTTGTAGATAAAGTAAAGAAAGAGGAGTTGTTAAACAAACAAAAGAGAGAAAACCATAATAGAGTGTTTGAGTATTTTTCTCCATATATTACACGATGTTTTATTTAACGCTACTGAACTTTGAACCCATAGATCATAATGATAAAGAATTTTTCGTTGTGTCCCTGTGAAAACCTATAAATGCTAGATTCACCATATTTGTTATAGTTAGTGCAACAGTGATTTATAATATTCATATAAATTTTCAGCTCAATTGAATAAGGCGTTTAGATGCTATCGCACTTTTAAAAATTTGGTCCCATAGGCCATAATGATAAAAAATTATTCTTTGTGTCCCTGTAAAAAATCTGTCAGTGCTAAATTCACCAAAACCTATACAGTTGGTGCAACTGTGACCTATAACATGTGTACAAATTTTTTGCTCAGATTAATAAGGCGTTTAGACGCTATCATATTTTTAAAAATTTGGCCCCATAGGCCATAATGATAAATAATTTTTCTTTGTGTCCCTGTAAAAAAAACTGTAAGTGCTAGATTCTCCAAAATCTACACAGATTGCGTATGTGTGACCTATAATATGTGTATAAATTGTTTGCTCAATTGAATAAGGCGTTTAGATGCTATGTCATTTTTAATATTTTGGTCCCATAGGCCATAATGATAAAGAATTTTTCTTTGTGTCCCTGTAGAAAAAACTATAAGTGCTAGGTTCATCAAAATCAATAGGGTTCGTGCTACGGTGACTTGCAACATGCGTACCAACTTACAGCTCATTCGAGCAAAGCATTTAGACGCTAGCGTGTTCACTCACACACACACATACACACACATACACACACACACACATACATACATACACACACATATATACATCATCGTAAAAATAGCGAAAACGGGCTCAGGGGACTTTGAAACGTATAGAAACATCAAAATCTCAAATTCGGATTTTTGACATGATTACAATACTTTCCTCACTATAGTGTTCGGAAAGTAAAAACAGATAGTCGCCAGTGGCAGCCGTGCAGTAAAGGGCGAAATTCCGTATCAATGTGCACAATAAAAATTATTTTTAACAAATCATTGGAAAAAAGAAGTTAGAACTAGTAGCAATCAATTAGGAAAACAAGGTTGTGCATGTGAAAGCATCGCTTGCCCTCCTCCCCACCCGCTTCTCCCCAGGGAAAAATTTTCAGTGGAGATGTAAACTTTCAGTTTGAGTACTTTTAAAAGGAACTTGTCAATACATTAAAAATGAATGGTTGAACTATAGGTCTGTAATAATTTCAAACGAAATTATATATATTTTTTTCCATAAAAAAGCATTTCTTCAAATGTTGTCTGAAGGGCACAAAATTGAAATTTTTTTTGGACATTTAGTGTTAGTCTTTTCTGTGATGAAAATCGTCTGCATTTATCATGAAAAAAGAATAATTAGTAAAACATAAAATTGTACATTATAATATAGAAGAAAGTTTTGTGATGGTTACAAATTACAACATATTAGTTTTATTTTTTTATATTTTTTATAAAGTAAAAAATTTTTTTTTTTTTACAAATCGATAATAGAAAAAACAGGGATTAATATAGCGCATACAGTTCGCTTTAATCTTAACACCAGCTCTAAGAACGAATAATCACGCATCACTGATGAATTATAAAGAAATTATCCATAATATGGAATATAATTATAATTTCTATTCTTGTAAAATGAAGAATTTAGTTTAAAGAAATCCTTTATTTTTAATTATATTATAGTTGATAAATACCATCTTGGACCTTTCAAAGTTAATAATCCTATTTTTATATTGCAGAGTAAAAATAATTTATTTTCTTTGCTGTTAAGTATTTATAAATCGCAGAATAGATCCTAGATGGCAGCACTATACACCTAAAACTACAGAATTTTCCTCTTTAGACCAAACAAGGTGCCTTATTTCAAACTGCACACTGCAGTGAAACTATGACTAAGAACTTTGACTCAGTAAATAAGTATTTTACTGAAACTACACATAACAGTAAGAAAAATAATCCTTTTCTTTACTGCTTAAAATTCCTTATTGTTTAAAGCTTAAATGTGGTATGCTTTACTATCTGTATTATTGATCGACCAATTCTTATTTTTATTCTTTAGATGCATAGTAAGTATGTAGCAGAGTACAAATTTAATTTTTGCATAATAGTCGTGAAAATGGATAATTTTTACTAAAATTTCCCTTTCATAGTAAGGCCCACCAGCGGCCGAGCGGTTCTGCGCTCAAAGCTGGTAGATGGGAGGTGCCGGGTTCGATCCCAGGTCGCGCTCATCGACCTAGCCGTTCGGAGTTTTCCGTGGTTTCCTCCGAAACTCGCGTAAATACGGGCTAGGACCCCTTAGAAAGACCCCCACGGAGGGCATTCCCCCTATAGGCCTAGGACACATAAGGAGTCAATCGGCCTTAATCCTCCAACCAACCAACCAACCCTTTCATAGTAAAGCTATAAGTAGGGGTTTTATAGTTACATAATATCTCTATAAAAATTGTATGAATTATTCCTTGTATGCTTTTCTTTCAGATTTCCGACATTTAAAAATTTGCAAAATTTCAATCCTTATTTAAATAAGTAGTGTTGTATGAGTTATTTTTTGTGTTAAGCATACAGGAAGGCACAAGGCAAGTTTTCAGTAAGGGTGTGCCATAAACCATCCGAGCAACCCTTGATGAAATTCGCTCTAAGATGCTCCACCAGTAGCCGAGAGTTTCTGTTTTCAAAGCTGGCAGACGTGAGGTGCTGGGTTATGGACCTAGCTGTTCGTAGTTTTTTTGCGGTTTTATCCGAAATTTGCGTAAATATGGGCTAGGATCCCTTCAGAAGACATCCACGGAGGGCACCCCCTCCTCCACAGATCTAAGATCCTTGCACAGTCAATTGACCTTAACTCCAACATCCACACCAAAACCGTTCTAAGATATACCTATTCGTTAGCGCCACACCCCCAGTATTGCACAAAGATAAGAATAAAGATTTAAATAATGTTTGCAAGTAAAAATATTCAATAGACAATTGATAATGAGTGTTAGTATTCGTTAGCATCATCAAACATTGAATCAGAGGATGGAATTATTTATTTATATAGAGAAAGAAATGAGAAGGAATAAAGTAACAGTAATTGAAGATTAATCTGCAGACATCGTTAGATTAATGTTTGATTTAGATTTTAAATCACATTTCAGAATACAGCTAATAATCAAATTATTAGATTATTTTTTATTTTTTTTTTATTTTGACATTCTTATACAAAGTATAAGGATACCAATCTGCGATGCGTATTTTTTATCTTACATAGCTCAGAAATGAATGGTTGTAGATTACAAAGGTTTTGTTGTAGTTACAAAGGTATTGTAGTAATGGTTGTAGATTACAATGGTAGTTGTTAAAAATTTATGTTTATGTCTATCATGACACTTCCAACTTTGATCTTGACACGGGATTCTTTTTTAGAGATATCTGCTATTTTACACGATTTTTCGTGGTGGCTGTATGTACGTATAAATGTGTGTGTGTATCTTGCATAACTCGTAAACGGTTAAAGGTAGAACGTTGTAAATTTATATGGACTGTGCACTTCTCTTTTCGATCTTTCCGTGGCTTTTTATTTTGTAGATGTTTACGAAAATTATATTCATGATGATCAAAAATACAAAATTTTTGGCCATTATTTATGACCTGCCGTCATAGAAATTTCAACAGAAGCTAATGATACATACCGTAATGATATTGTTATAAAAATTATTGACATTTTTGAATATAGAAAGTAGTTAAAAATATTGCAGTAAAAAATAGCGTAAGAACATAAGCTGGTTCTAGTCGATGAATGCATTTTATTTGATGAATTCTGGAAAGAGTCGAATAAAACTTCGTATCACAAAAATCAATAATCAGAGAATATTCTCAACACAATCCACCCAACAAAATTCGTACCACAAAAGTCAAGTGAATAGTTTTAAACACATCACAGAGCAATAATTTCGCTAATTCAGAGCCAATGATCAATCACTCAGCCCGAAGTCTGAGTACATTTCGAATTATTTAAGAGATGTGTGTTTTGAATTTTCGAGGTAGTTTTGTGCTAAAAACCAATAAAAATCACTCCGAAAGTTTCCAGCACTTGGCTTCCATTGAAGTTAAATTTTCTAAACTTTGGAAATCCTAAACTATATACTATCTGTCTCTATATATAGAGGAAGTATAATATTTAAACTTTAAAGCTTCTTCACACACCATAAAACTAAAGAGAGTACTACCAGTTTCGGAAGCCCGTGGCCTTTCTTCCTCAGGTGCAAAAACATGTGCTACTGCCTTGGAGGCAAAAGCAAGACTAATACAAGCGAGACTAGACTTTAGTCTTGCTTTTCAACCAGCGCAGTAGCACGAGTTTTTTCACCTGAAGAAGAAATATCACGTCCTTTCGAAAGCAGTAGTGCTTTCTTTAATTTTATGGTGTGTGAAGAAGTTTTCAAGTTTAAATATTGATTGTACATCAGAAAGTAAAATATTACTTCCCAAAGTGTATTTATTTTTATTTTTGATCTCAAAATCAAATTATAAAAAATTAAAAAAATTACCTTTTGGAAAATGAGTACTATTTTGACAATTGTGAATTTTCTGTATCTGAAACAGAATAAAAAAAATAATAAAAAAAAGATAATGAGTAAATTATAGAAAAATAAATTTTCTCATAGAATAACATGGGCCACGGCTGTTGGCGAGATTAGATAACTGTCCGCTCTTAAGAATTTTACAGCAAAAATTGCTTCTCTAGATTACAGTCAGTGACCGGCAAAAACTCGCCGTAAAACTAAAGTTATATCTGTTAATGTTATGGTCTTTTTCCTCCAAGAAGGGAAGTGATCATTTAATAAACGACCGACATTCTGAATTTTACAGCATTTTGTTTAAAATACGGGTACTGGACTTTTTTTCGAAGAAGGGATTATACCTTATATTTTAACGGTAATATCTCCATCTTTTACTAACATTTCTTAGAACGAATTAAGATTTGTTAATTTCATTTTGTTGAATTCTGTGTAACGATTTTAAAATTCACTTAAAAGCAATACTGTATTCATAGGCGGTAACATATTAAAATTCTTTTGCAAACATGAGTCACAATCATTATACACGCATCATATACTATAAGCTGATTCCGTGTAAATTAAAAAATATTTGTATCAAAATTCAAGTCAATCGAATATTTTAGTGATTACTAACGGAGTTGCGAACACATATGCGTACATACAGACAACAAAACATTTTTAATTTTTGAAAGAAAAGTTTCGCTGGCGTTTCGACAATAGTTTATACTATATAAATTATTCAAATTGGTATTAATGACTCATCTTTCATTGAAGAAGATCAAATAACGATAGCATAAGAAAGAGTCACTGCTTCATTGAATGGTATTTCGAAATAAAGAATCGTTTCATTTAATAAAAGAACCGTTAAATCTCTGTAGGAAAAAATCAACGTTTCCCCTGATAGAAGTACTTCTATAAATTTTAAGATTTTTTTTTTCGATAATCTTCCATCTGAGACAGAACATTTTATTAAATTATGTCGGACACATTTAATGCTATATCCTCAGGGTGCCATACATAACTTTTTTTTTTTTTTTTTTTTTTTTTTTGTGTGTGTGTCTTAAAGAAGCTTTTAAAAAATTCTTATGTATCAACTGATGATCAGTTATTTTGGATTAAAATGAAATCCACAAAGAGATTCAATTCATTTTAATTAATGTATTCAGTATAAAGCTGCTAATATACTCGTATTAAACTACACTGATTAATTGTATACAATGAAAACATTTATTAAGAGAAAATATAAATGTTTTCAGAGAAAAAATAAGTTTTTGTTCAGTTAATCGGTTATTTTCCATATTTTTTTTTTTTTTTTTTTTTAAGTTTTTTTCATGCAATATTTAGACTGAAGAAAAGCATTTTTTTTTTTTTTTTAATTACAGAATATTATTATATTTATTATTTAGTACTTGATTTGTTACTTTGCAAAACAAAACATTTATTTTATAGCTTATACACACACTGGCCAATGAATTAGAAACCTTTAAATTAATATTTTATTGGACCTCCTTTTGCATGAATAACAGCCAGTATTCGTGTAGGCAGCGATTCTACAAGCTTCTGGGGTGCATTTATGTCCAGAGTTTACCATACATTGGCTACACAGACTTTAAGATCCTGTAAACTGGATGAAAGGGAAGATTGCTGATGGATACTCCTTCCAAAATATCCCAAACATTTTCTGTTGGATTAAGATCCGGGCTTTGCAGAATCTAGGGAAACTATTAGAAGTCAGATTGATGTTCACTGAACCAATCTCGAACAATTCTGCCACGATGTATGATTGCATTATCGAGCACAAAGTATCCGTTAACTTCGGAGTAAAAATGTAACAATGAGGGATGCACTTGATCTATCAATATGTTCAGGTGCTGCATGGCTTTTTGATTATCCTCAAGTAACACCAGGGGACCACTTCCATAAAGCAGAACATTTCCCAAAGGTTTGTAACAGATTTTGCATACCTTCGCCGACAGCGAGCATTTGTAGAAACCCTTACAGGTTTCTAATTCATTGGCCAGTGTGTGTATATTCATTTATTACATACAATAACAAAAAAAATATTATACTTACGTTCTAGACATAACTTTTAGGTTGATTTCTTTAGAAATCGACCTATTGCAATCACTTCGTTTATCTATCTATCTATCTATATATCTATCTATCTATAATGAAAATTTTGTCATCACGATAACTCCCGAAATAATACTCGAAAGCGAACCAAATTTGGACAGTGAACTAATCTTATAAATATCTTGGATGAGTTCGTTAACCAAGTTGCTCCGACTTTTTGTTTTCAAGTGGCAGCCACTTGAAAATTTCAAACCGACATTGTAAAAAGCATATTTAAAGCAAGATTTGGTTGAATTTTGATGTAAATACAGGCCAGATAAGGGTCTCAATGAAGTTTATTAATGAAGTTTATCCGCCATTTTTAATAAAGTGGTAGATATTTTAAGTTAAGCGGGACCACTTGAAATCAGGCTACCACTTGAAAATTTAAAATGACTATAACTTCCGAAATAATACTCCAAATCAAATCAAATTTGGACAGTGTCTTAACTTATCTTATAAATATCTTAGATGAGTTTATTAACCAAGTTGCTCCGCCATTTTGCTTTCAAGTGGAGACCACTTGAAAATTTCAAATTCAAATTGTAAAAAGCGTATTCCGAATTTGTTTGAAATTTGATGTAAATATAGACCACATAAGGGTCTCAATGATGTTTATTAATGAAATTTATCCGTCATTTTTAATAAAATGGTACATATTTTAAGTTAAGCGGGGCCACTTGAAATCACGCTACCACTTGAAAATTTAAAATCACAATAACTTCTGAAATAATACTCCAAATCGAACCAAATTTGGACAGTGTCTTAACTTATCTTATAAATAACTTAGATGAATTTGTTAACCAAGTTGCTCCACCATTTTGTTTTCAAGTGGAGACCACTTGAAAATTTCAAATTAAAATTGTAAAAAGCGTATTCCGAAAGTCTTTTTTTTTTATGTATACATAGATTATACAAGTGTCTCAAATAACTTTATTAATGAACTTTATCCGCCATTTTTAATAAAGTGGCGGATATCTTAAGTTAAGCGGGACCACTTCAAATCAGGCCACCACTTGAAAATTTAAAACGATGATAACTTCCGAAATAATACTCCAAATGGAACCAAATTTGAACATTGTCTTAACTTATCTCATAAATATCTTAGATGAGTTTGTTAACCAAGTTGCACCGCCATTTTGTTTTAAAGTTGAGACCACTTGAAAATTTCAAATTTAAATTGTAAAAAGCGTATTCCGAAATTGTCTGAATTGCGATGTAAATACAGACCACGTAAGTATCTCAATGAAGTTTATTAATAAACTATATACGCATTTTTAATAAAGTGGCAGATATCTTAAGTTAAGCTTAAAATCAGGCTCCCACTTAAAAATTTAAAATCACGATAACTTCTGAAATAATACTCCAAATCGAACCAAATTTGGACAGTGATATTATCATATAATTATCTTGAATTTTTTTCACTAGGCAACTTGTCCCGACATCTTGTTTCTAAGTTCCAGCCACTTGAAATCACACTGCCACTTGAAAATATGCCACACGATAACTTTTAAAATACTAAACTGATTCAAATAAAAGTGGGATAGTGAACTTATGGTTCAACTATCTAGGATAAGGTCACTCAGTGACTTGATCTGCAATTTTATTTCCAAGTGGCGGCCACTTGAAAATTTGTCATTATGGTAACTTTAGTAATACAGAATCAATTCGCATCAAATTTGGGTAGTGGATTTATCATTCAAATATCTCATTTAAGTTCGCTGGGCATCTCCCTCCACTTTTTTTTTTTTTTTTACAAGTGGTGCCACCTGAAAATTTCTTATGGCAATAATTTTTGAAATACTGATTTAATTTAAATTAGAACTGGACAATGAACTTATCATACAAATATACTGGATGATTTCGATGGGCAAGTTGTTTTGCCATTTTGTTTTCAAGTTGCAGCCACTTAGACTGCCACTTGAAAATTTGCCATAATAACTTTTGAAACACGGCACTGATTTAAACCACAGTTGGACAGTGAACCTATGCTTCAAATATCTTGGATGTGTTTGCTGGACAACTTGTTCCACTGTATTGTTTCCAAGTGGCGGCCACTTGAAAATTTGTTATCACGTTAACTTTAGAAATACTTAATCAATTCAAATCAAAGTTGAAAATTGGCTTTATCATTCAAACAACAAAAATCTAGAAAATTCACGTAACTCGTGAACCAATCACGTTATTGCGTCCATCTTTGGTATATCGATAATAAGTATTTTCTCCGCAAAAGTCGCCAAAAAAGTCGCCGTAGGGGAAAAGTCGCCAAATTTGGCGCCAAATCTATTACCTGCGTTACTGGATCTTTTTAATGCGTTTTAAAGGAAAATTTAGGCTATTTTGATGCTAAAACAAACTCGAAATGCAGAAACCTAACATTTTTATCAACTTACTAAGCCTCTTTGAAAGAATTTCTACAAAAAAAAAAAAAAAAAAAAAAAAATTATTTTCAAATTTGCAACAATATCTTAGATGAGCAACTTTCTCTGCCATTTTGATCGAAGTGGCAGTCACTTAATTTTTCAACACGATGACTTTTGAGATTTTGAATTAATTCGAACTATATGTGTACAGTAGACTTATCTCACAAATACGCTTCATATATTTGCCAATTTAACCCACCATTTTGTTTCCAAGCGCCGGCCACTTGAAAATTTTAAATTCACATAAAAATGTATTTATGAACCGATTTGCTTAAAACTCCATATGTTCATTGCCTACATCAATATTTCTACCAAGTGCATTAATAATTTGTAGCCGCGATTTTGAAACAAAATGACGGTTTCTTGATAAGGAAAAAGAAATCAACCTACCCTTCCGAATAGGCCGGAAGGACTTGTTTCAACTTATAATATTTGCTGACGCTAAAACACGATATTACTTCAATAGCGCGAAAACAATTGAAAGTAAATAAATAAATAATAATAATAATAATAAAATTAAACAATTGATATAAGAACAGTGATCCTAACAAAAGTATATCAACCTTTACCGTATTGGAATCATATGGAAATAAATAAAATGCAAGAATATAATTGTTTATGGTTAAAAAAAGAAAAAAAAAAAAGCTAAACATCTCTCACCCCCAGGTGAGTCTGGGAATTGATGAGTTACATATACGGAGTGTGAAGAAAATCTTGATCTAGGATTTAATTCTTTAACGTTCATTAATTTCGCAATCAAACCAAACATTTGATAGGATTTAACATTATTTTTAATGCAATAATTTTTCCTTGTTTTCACCAAGTTTTAAAATTTTGTTCCTTTTCTACTCGGTAGATAGCAACACTATTCCGAAATTTAAAAATTATTTTTTTCAAAGAAAATAATTTGCTGAAGACACTATAAGTTTCTTAGTAAGCAAGAGATCACCTTGCTGCTTTCATGCCGCACACGTCCCTAGATTTTTCACGTGATGAAAGGCCATGTTATCATATAGACCAAAAATTACTATTGAGAGTTTTTACAATTTATTGTTTTTACTTACAATCTTTTTTATTGATTAAATTTATTATTATTTGTACTTAACCAGGTTAACATATAGATGCTTCAAATAAAAAAATGCTTGAAAATGAAAACGATTTACATATTGACGATGAGCTACGTACCTAATAACTACTTTTGAAATTACTTTAGCGATTTTCAAATAATAATAATAATAATAATAATAATAAGCTCCCTGCACGCTGAAAAGTTAATTTATTAACAGATTAAGACCCATATAGTGTTCTTTTTATAGACAGTTAATAAAATAGAACTGAGAATCCTCATGGTTTATTCGAATAATTCTTTTTCTTTTAGTGATAGTTAATGTCAGCATTATGAACAACTCCGACAAAATTTTAGGTATTAATTATAATTTCGGGTATCCTACCGCTGCGCTGTTTCATAACTCGCTATTTAAATCCTCGCACATGTATTTGCTTATTGAGCAGGCATGTCGATTGAAGTTAAGGTGAATAACAGTACATATCATATTGGGTGTATGCATTAATTTCAAAGGATTTATAAGAGATGGCGCTACTAGTAGTCTACGTATCCGACCACGCTGTAACTACGTCATCTTAAAGGTACCTCATCTGACTTCCGCTTGTGGTATGTATCCATGTGCCAAAGTGTAAACAACATATTGTTTTTGATCTGCGAATATGTCGAAATACGTGCCAACGAAGGAGCATTTGCGAGGAGTTTTACTGTACTTCTTTAATTCGAAGAAAAGTGCTGCTGAAAGTCATCGGTTGCTATTGGAAACTTATTGTGATTATACATCATCGTTTTCGACCTGTGAGTACTGGTTGCGTCGCTTTAAAAGCGGTGATTTTGACACGGAAGACAAGGAACGTTCGGCACAGCCTAAGAAGTTTGAAGATGAAGAATTAGAAGTAATACTTGATTAAGATCCGTGTCAAACGCAAGAAGAACTTGCAGAATCATTAAATGTTGACCAATCAACAATTTCTAGACGGTTGAAGGCATTGGAAATGATTCAAAAGCAAGAAAATCGGGTACCATACGAGTTAAAGCCGAGAGACGTCCAAAGGCAATTTTGTATGTCCGAGAAGCTGCTTAATCGCCAGAAAAAAATCTTTTTTGGCATCGCATTATTACTGGCGATGAAAAGTGGATCTATTATGATAATCCTAAGCTCAGAAAATCATGTATGTCAAACCCGACCAACCAGCCAAATCGACTGCAAAGGCAAATATCCATGCTGCCAAGGTAATGCTGTGTATTTGGTGTGATCAGAAGGGAGTGGTCTACAATGAGATTCTGAGAAGTGGTCATACAATCTATGAACCTCTTTATCGGAAACAATTGATGCGTTTGAACCAAGCAATAAAGAAAAAACGGCCGGAATGGGAGACTAGCCAAGACAAATTGATTTTCCATCTTGACAAAGCTCGACTACATGTTGCACAACCCGTTAAAACTTACTTGTAAAATATTGGATGGGACGTTTTGTCCCACCCGCTATACAGTCCAGATCTTTCGCTATCTGATTATCATTTGTTTCGATCCATGCAGAATGTCTTTTCTGGAATACGCTTCACTTCAGTCGAAGTTATAAAAAATTGGCTCGATTCGTTCTTGGACTCAAAAAGTGAGGAGTGTTTTGGGCCGGAATCCATAAAATGCCAGAAAGATGGAAAAAAGTCATAGCTAGCGATGGAAAATACTTCGAACCCCAGTCAAACCTCTCTATTTCTTTCATAGTATATTCACATCCACATTCTTAAATTCATATATTTTATCGATTCCTCATTTATTTCTCAATTTTTTCAAATTAATTTCTTAATTAATTTCCTAATTAATTTCTTAATTAACTCCCTAATTAATTTCCTAATGACTAAAATGTGTCATTTTATCGATTTTGTGTCATTTTATCGAAATAAAAGCTTTTTTCCCACCAAAAAATCCTTTAAAATTAATGCATGCACCCAATAGTATTTTACTTTAGAGGTCTGTAATAGCAGAAGATAGAAAAATGATATATCAATTTTTTCCTATCTCGATGTTTTCCCTTTGGAATGACCAGCATCCTTAAACATTGACCAACTATGATTTTTAAACTAACACAAGAGTTTCCAACACTGTGAAAAAGTGTGTAAGATTAAAACAAAAACTTGACGCAACATAATGGCTTTAGAGTTTTGTTGTAACGCTACAAAAATATGCTGTCATTACACTATATTTATGTAACGTTATAATAAAAGTGCACACAAATGTTGCACAAACGTTAATGTAATGTTACTTAACTTATAGAGCAATGCTACACAATTTTTAATGAAATACATAACGTACAGTAGTAAAGTTTATTTGGGTAACATTGTACCATATTTCTATAAAGTTAAGCACCTACACCCACGTATATATTACAGTTCATATTAACTTACATTTTAAACTTTTAACAAAATACATAAAGCAGAAGTAATTCGAACAGTAATGGGTTAAAATTGATTTCAGATATATATATATATATAAGCAAAATAATCAAAGGCAGATGAAAATTTAATCCCAAAACACATGAGGGCCTTCATCAGGGGAGCTCTCCCATGTAGGGAAAGGATTATGAGAAGTTTCTGACGAAACGCTTGTATATATATATATATATATATATATATAATGTATATATAATTTATCTGATATATATATATACTAAATATTCCAAAGTTTCGAAAAAAAAAGTGTAGCATATTATAGCCTCAGAGTGAAAAAGAATATATTACCAGAACTGATTTTAATGTTTATGCGCAGATTATGATAGAAAAGAATGATAGTGTAAATAAATAATAATAAAAAAATTACATTTGAGTTTGCGGCCGGTGACAATTCACTTTTATTTCTTTTCATTGTGCTGTTTTTAGCCATTTGCCCCTGCATTTTATGCACAAAAGGAATAATGACAAGTGTGGAAAACAATGAAAATTAACTGACTCGATAACATTCACGAAAAATTGTCGTAGAAATAATGCCAACAATCTTTGTTTAAACATATCTCTACACTTGTCATTACCCGATTCTGAAGTTTTGTACATGATTTTATGATATATAATGCACATTTTACTTTATTTATTTATTTTTTTGTTTTAATGGAGGGTGGGAGGGGCGAATGAAAATAATACTTCAAATTAAATCCCTTGAATTTTCGATTGATTTTATTATATGGGTCGTTCATTGTAAAAGTGAATATCTTCTTGTAAATGAATTTTGAACGAGCTTTTTGTAAATTTATGCGCAAAGAAAAAAGGCAAGTTTGAGTAAATGTTATCGTTTTTTTTTTTGTGTTTGATACAACTCAGAATTATAAGAATTTATAAATTATATTAAATGTAATTTAAAGTAACTTAGAAACTTCGTTTTTATAATGAATATATAGAAGTTATAGTTTTCTGAAAATAACAAGTAATGTAATTCACGGAATTTTAATGCAATTATTGGAGTTTTCTCACTTTTATAATGAAAAATATGACTAAATGTGATACAATTAAGCAAAAAAAATATATATTTAAAGAAATAAGGAGTCCCACAATTTTTATAAGGAATCGTCCATATTCTGTATGTTTTTTACACTTTTTGAAATTCTTAGATATGTAAAAGATCAGTATTTAAAGAATTAAGTTTATTTTTATGGTCTCTGAGTAACTTTTTAAAAGAAAATTGAAAAGGAAAAAAAAAAAAAAAAAACAAAAAAACAAAACAAAAAAAAAAAACAGAAAAGGGTTTCTGAAATGCAGCTTAAATTTTATTAACAATTTATATTTGAAATTTCTTTTTTATTATACGTGTACATTTGGCGCTGAATTATATAATATTTTGAATAGCTTTCTTTGTGAATAAAGTAATTAGGAATAAGTAGAAATACTGAGTAATTTTTTCAAATTTGTTTTATTTGAATAATAATAATAATAATATTAAAAAAATAAATAATAAAAAAAAAAAAAAAAATATTAGAAAGTAAACCATTTAACTTATTAAATTTACCTCGAAATTTTTTCTCTTTTGTTTTTTCTCCTACTGGTTATTTAGCTATTAAAAAAATCCTTTATGAAGAATTTGTTAAAGGATTTTTTTCTTTTGCTTAAAGTAAAAGCATTTTTTCTTCGTTTTTTCACTGTTCTTTTTAAAAGCAATTTGCGGTTTTAAAAGATTTTAATTTATAGATTAAAAAAAATCGCTTCTGTAAATTTTTTAGTCCACAAACTTTTTTTGAAGCACTTGGATTAATTTTTTCGGCTTTTCTATTTTACTTTTAATAAAATATAAAAAGTATTTTTTTTCTTCTTTTTTTAATGTGTGCGTAAGTCTTTTAGATACCACTTCCCCTCATGCCTTGATAGTAGTTAGATTGCTTAAAAAAAAAAATCAATTAAAAAGAAAACCCTATTTTTTTTTCTTTTTTAAATTATAAAACGCGTTGATTAGAAAAGTACTTATAATAACATAGTTATACATTCTGCATATTGAAAGATCTAAAACACGAAGTGCACTTTTTTGCAGGGATTATTGTCCTTACGCTTAGAGTGTCATTTTGAGTAACAATGAATTTTTTACAATAGTTACTCTTAATGGTTCTAAGCTAATCAGCAGTATTCAGCCCTTCTGAGTAATTTTAATTTGAAATTCTATCTTTTTCAAAATAGATACAATTTTTCGCTTCAAGGTCTGCAAGTAAAAAAAATTCTAAAAGAACATTTTCATAATTAAAACTATTATTCAACTTCTTAATTAAAATGCTAGAATTTCTTTGATAAAGAGGGTGATTTTAAAAGAAAATTCTAACATATTTAGTCGAAATAAAGAAATACTAATAATACTAAATAATGCAATGAAATAATAATAAACCTCATTTTTTACACATTCAGAATATTTGTTAAAAATTTTAAATCGAAATTTCAAGGAATAGTGTTAATTACAATATACAAAGTGGTACATTAAAGATGACATGATATAGAAATTAAAATATTTAAATAACCTTCCATAAAAGAAAAAAAAAAAGTTTTTCAGGTTGACTAAATCCTTCTAAGACTCCCATTTTATGTGTCTGACATAAGGACATATTACTGCACATAAACATAAAGCAATGAAGACTCCATATTTTAAGTCAAAATTAACCGATTTGGCTGTTTCACTGGTCATTATTTTTAAAGGAATCTTAAATAAATAAATAATTAAATTAAAATAAATAAATCGCTTTTTACATAACTTAAAAAAAAAAAAAATCCATTGAATTTGTCAAAGTTTTAAGTGTTGCTGCTGCTGGTTGTATTTTGCCGCCTTACCGCTTCAGGCAGTTGCAATGTTATAGGCTGTAAACAGTTGTGGTGTTAAAACAGTTTGCATTTCATATTTTTTGTCTAATAAATAAATAAGTAAATAAATAAATAAAAATAAAACACCCCACGATAAAAAATAAAAATAAATAAAAATAAATAAATTCAAATTAATCAATTAATTAATTAAATAATATTTTAAAATAGGCACAAATCCACTAACAATAAAAATTCGTTAATTTTTGTTTACGATAAATTATTCAGGGTTTATGATTCGTCAAAGTGTATAATTTAAAACTGCCCACAGTTTAAATACAGTGTCATTATTTTGTCATTCACTTCAAAATCATGCATTTTATTTTTCATTCAAATAAACGAATAAAAATTTTTAGACTCGTTATTATACAAATGATTTATTCAAGTAAAATGAACAGCGAAGGGGCAAAATCAGCTAGTGTAAAGTAAATCAGCACATTAAAAATTTAAATTTTTACTGTCGATAAAAAATATCAATCCACAATGTTTATATTTATTCATTACAGTAAAATACAGTATAAAATATTTTCTATTTGAACTAAAATATCATTAATATATTTCAAAGGCGGATTGAATTTTATTCAATTATTCATTCTTTCTATTATCCGATTTCCGTAGGTAATGGAAGAATCTTATTCGGTCAAACATTTCGATAGTGATTTTTCACCTGATTTTAAGATCTCTTGAGTACAAAAAGTAGATTTTTGGAATTGGTCAAAGTGTGTGTGGTTTCACAAATATTGGTAAAACTAGGAAACCGGAAGTGGGGCTATGATGTTGATTACGTCCATAAATGGTTTGAAGTTCCGTGATATCACGTGGTAGCAAAACAAAGTACATTGCTTACTAAAAATACCCAGGCTGAAAATCCATACAGTCTTTCAAAAAGAGTGTCACTTGACATAAATAATAGAAGTCACTTGGAAAAGAAACAGTTCTTTATTTTTATGTTAAAGGCATGAATGTCAAGCAATCACTTACAATGGTCCGGGGCCGTAAGTGCGTATCTCAACAACGGCTTTAATGATTTTCTTCAAACCCGAATAAACTACTACGTCAGAAACGCCAAAGAAAAATATTTGAGATGCATACAGCTGTTTCGGTAGCCTTAAGCGTACCGTCTTCAGTGCAAAAAAGAACTGCGCTGAAGACGGTACGCTTAAGGCTACCGAAACAGCTGTATGCATCTCAAATATTTTTCTTTGGCGTTTCTGACGTAGTAGTTTATTCGGGTTTTAATATTCCAACGCCAAGTCTCCTGTTATTATTTTCTTCAAAGTTGTTGTATAAACTTAGATGCCCTTTCGTTGTTTTACTTGTTTATACGAAGAAAATTAATAGGCGTCTTAAATAATGGGACAAACTTTAAGTTTCGCATGTCAATTTCTTAAAAAAGAGCTCAACGATTTTTTTTTTTTTTTAAACTTACAAGATTAACCACCTTTTAGATGTCTTTGTTTAGGTGTAATTGTTGGTTTCAGGTGAACAAATGAATTTGCTAAGTTTTCGTGAAAATCGTAAGTGGCACCGAAGGTCGCTATCTCATAAACAACTCTAGCGATTATTTTTCAAAATTTCTATAAAGAAAAAAAAAAAAAGAAAAAAAAAAAAAAAAACCTTTTCAGTTTTTTGTATGTATTACTTGGTTACTACAGGAAAATTGGTAACTGTCTTGATCTGGTAGGTCGCTTTAGCCATGAAAATAGAAATTAGTATTTCAAAAAACGCCTCTACCATATTTCTTTGAACTTACTCTTTAAACCCTATTTTATATGTCTTTACGAAGTATGTATTAGTTGATTACTGCAAGAAAATCGTTATGTATTGGTAAGTTTGGGTAATTTTATGTCTTCTGACCATACAATCTCCAAAAAGACTTTATATTAGATGTAATATGATATGGAAGTCGTAAGTTTGTTACACATCATATATATATATATATATATATATATATACTAGGTGTCCCATAAGTCTGTAGGCATTATAAAAATTCATAACAATGGAAGGAATTGGTAGTATTGAACGTGGTTTGAGAAAAACTTCATCTCCTGGCGGGAGATTATTTTTTGTTAAAGTAAAAAATAATAGTTAAAATTGTTGTCTATTGTACGTATGCAAATCCCATATTTCTATGAAAATCTATATTTATTTGCATGCAAATAAATCCTGTTCTATGTCTCCGAAATCAACTCAAACTGCAATTGGCCAACGAGTTACAATACCGCTAACTGCAGCTTCAGTCGGGGGTTCTTAGCTGAAGGAAAATATCTTCACCAATAACGCTTTATCCACGTCAGTATTGCAATTAAATCTTCAGGTACGCACAAGTAAGAGGCAAAATAAGAAATAAGCTGTGTTAATCGTAAATACGGGCAATTTATAGGACTCTGATTTGCATATATATTTTGTTGTTGTTGTTGTTGTTTGTTACGTGTCCGTACAGAGCCTTCTATCGACGAAAAATTTAATTTTTTTTTTCTTTACCGAAAATAATCCTCCTTCACAAAATGAACTTTTTTGCAAACCACGCTCAATTCTATCATCTCCTGCAATTTTTATAGTTTTTTAAAATGTTTACAGACTTATTGGACACCCGGCATATTAATATATATAATGACCCTCATCTGTCATTCACGATTCCGGTTAGTACCGCTTCAAAACAGAAACTTTTGGCAGCCATTTTTTTTCCCGTTTGTTCAACTCACTGAGCTGGTTCAACTTACGGAAACATACATATAATATGTTTTGTATCGCACGTATTCTTATTTGTTTCCTCTAAAACCTTGAAAAACTATTCAATTGTAATGTTTAAAGGTATTAAAATAAATATAACGGATCACTGGCTATTATAAACATGAACCTATAAATAGAATTATGTAACTTCATGATTTATAAGCAACGCAATACCAAATAAACAAACAAATAAATAAACAAACCAAAACTGTTGCCATTCAGGAAATACAAATTCCAAATGGATAACTCCTTAATTCTGAATGAACGACTCTTTGACTGTTTCATAAAAAAAAAAAAAAAAAAAAAAAAAAAAAAAAAAAAAACCGCTTAAAGTATTTCTAAAACATATTAAAGCCTTAAAACTCTTAAAATATTTGTAAAAACATATTAAAAACGCATTAAAGCCTTTAAATATTTTTATCAAGCTTCATTATTTGTTTACATTGTAAGGTATGATTGGCGTCGAGTTCAGTACGTAAATGTCGCCAGTTGATTTTAGTTTTGAAATTAGTGTAAAGTTATAGTTGGGATAGAATGTTTGGTTGGGCAAGTAAAGGTCACCAGTTGAAATGAGTATTGAAAGTAGGGTAGTCTAAGGTGATAATGTCGAGTCAAGATAAAATGTTCGGTTGAGAATGAGAAAGTCCCTAGCTGGATCCTGGATATTTTGGCGATGTTGTGGGTGAGATAGCTGGTTGGGAGTATAGAGTAGAGATGAATTTGGGTTAGCATGGAGTGTCTGTAATTATTGGATAGTTAGTTAGAAAATACACAAGCAAAGTGATGACGTCACTGGGCGTCAGTGGATGCAAGAAAAAGATTTCCTATGTTAATCGCCCATTGGAATTTTTGTAAAAAATTATTAAAAATTGAGGAAAATTATTTCTCGATTTTAACTCCGATATTTCGGTATAGATATGTATTAGTTATCGTGTGCATGAGTTAGATTAAGTTGTTTTTGCTGTAAAATTGATAAAATTTAAATTTTAAATTTCAAAACTTTAGAAAAATAAAATAGCAAACTTCCATATTCGATTGAAAACATAAACATTTCATTTCAATGGATGATATTTACACAATAAATATCCAACTAATATACTAATTAAAAGGAAAATGATAAATATTCTATCATAATTTGAAGTCAAATTTGTTTTCAAATGTCTAAATAAAGTGTCTGATATAAGATACTCATATGTTGCAGCGGAATAGATTTAATATATCTGTCATCCTTGGCGGAAAAAATATATCGCCAAATTATTTGGCGAACATTTTTCATTCCTTTCAAAAATCATGGTTATTTTAACAACTTATATTAAGAGAGCGATGAATTATATGAAAGAATATTTCGTACAATACATATTACGAAAATAAACATCTGGCATGTATATTTTTGTAGTATGTTTTTAATCGCCAAATACAAAAAACGCCAAAGATGACACAGTTTTGAAATTTAAAATTTTTTCAATTTGGCAGCAAAATAACTCAATCTAACACATGGATACGCTAGCATATCTATACCCAAATACGGGTATTAAAATCGGGAAATAATTTTCCTCGATTTTTAATAATTTTTTACAAAAAATACAATGGACGATTAACATAGGGAATCTTTTTCTTGCATCCACGGACGGTCAGTGACGTCACACTTCGCTTACGTATTTGGAAACAGGATTTTCGATAGTCTTAAAAAAAAGTATTTTGGTAAAATGAAGTGAATCGTTATTTACTTCCTCTTACCCATAGGGTCGAGAAAGTATTGTTTTAGGGTCAAATTTTCGAACGTGATTTTTTGTTATACTTACATGTTCTGAGGTCCCCTGAATACGAAAATCACGTTTTTAGCGAATGGTCTCTGTGTCTGTCTGTCTGTTATCAGCATATCTCAAGAACAAATAGTAGCAGAAATTCCAAACTCGGTATTCTAAATGTGTATCATATAGGGAGGCTACAGTAAGCTTTTCGTTAAGATGAAGCAAATGGTTCGTGTACAGGGACATTCAAAAGTATTCAAATACATTACGTGTAAGGGGGAAATTGCAGGTAAGTAGAATTTAACATCTATAGACTGCATTAAACCAAATGAAACGAATACATATTTTTTGTAATAGAGATAGCCAACTGGGAAAAATTTTTTTGTGTATGTAGGAGCCTCGCTTCCCTCCCCCCCCTGGGGTAGATGTCCTCCCTCGAGTGGAGTAAATTTTCATGATGGGTATCTTTCAAAAGAGCTCGCCAATACCTTTAAAACGAGTGGTTGAACCATCGATCTACGATAATTTAAAATAAAGTTATTGATTTCTTTCATTTTTAATTTTTTTTTTTTTTTACTTTAATATTGAGAATAAATTCACCTTTTTTTTTTGGATATTTAGTATTATACTATTTCTCTAATATGGAAATCGTCTGTATTATCATACAAGATAACTTTTTTAAATAATAATTTTAATAAATTATTTTTTTTAAACTGAATTATTTTTTAATAACCGAATTAAATTCTATATAAATGTAGGTGCATTAATGAAACGGGGGGTTGAGGGGGGCCAGAACTAATTATCATATAAAACTCTTCCGAAGCCTAATTTGAATTGTTTAACATAGGTTTACATAACAGTACTCTTTATCTTACCTCTTAATCTCCAACCTGTGCTTATAGCATTAAATTTCAGGGTAAGAGAAAGTCGTGTGAGTGACACACTAGATTATTCTTATTATGAGGACTTTAAATAGAGCACTTAACGGAACACTGGGATATTGCTGTTGTGTTGTCGGGCCTATATTTTTTGTCAACCAGCAGTTTTTTTATTGTCATTCAAATTTATTGATCGGGAAGAATTTTTTTAATTTCAGAACGAAAATTATAAAATATCGAAACACATTTGATTTATAAACAAAAAGTGAAATTACATTTAAATGATCACGTGGTAATCTTCATGATCTAAACATTGTTTTCAAGATTTATCGTTCACATTCCGTCATTTTTGACGGGGTTATATACTAGTACAGTCGGTAACAAAAGTGTCCGAACACTAGCAAAAATTCCTATGTAGAAAAAGTGCACTTCAGACGGTTTTGTTAAATAAATCCTTATTGAATCGTGTTCTTAGACTGACTAAGAACAGGATTCGCCAAGGATTTATTTAACAAAACCGTATGAAGTGTACTTTTTTTTAGTAGGAATTTTTGCTAGTGTTCGGACACTTTTGTTACCGACTGTATATATATATTAATTTATCAACCATTTTTGCTTTCAACAATGAATGACAACTACTGTTTTGGTATTAAAGGCTATTACGAGTATTTTCATCCTTCTTAAATATTTTATTTACTTCTTTCAATGAAACATAATTTTTGTTAGATTGCTTATTTATTTAAATCTAAACAAATGGATTTTTTAACGATACCATTTTGCTACATTTGTGCTAAAAATTGATAGCCTATTTCTGATATTTTCTGTTTTTTTTTGGGGTCTTAAAAGTTAAGTTTGAAATATTCTTTGAAGCTTGAAATATTCTTTGAAGTACTTAAAGGGTAAAATAAAACAATCACAATGCAACATTTCTAATATTTAGAAAGTCTTAAGAGAAGCGCAAAAATAATATTTTCCTGTCGAGTATTTTTAACATAAATACTCGTTAGGATGAGTCAATAAAATTTTAATTAAAGGAGGGTTGACTTATGGAATTGTACACCAACATTTTTACTTCCATTATCCGTCTACCGTAGGCAATGGAAGTACTGTATTCAGTACAAAAACTCGTTATCGAGTTTTTACCTGATTTACACGTTTTAAGGTCCCTTAAGTCCAAAAAAGTAGTTTCTGGCAATTGATCAGTATGTGTGTGTGTAGTATGTATGTGGGGAATCTTCTGGCTATCATAGCTCTGAAACTAATAAAATTAGATCTCCGAAACTTCAGAATTGAGACAGGTTTAGTGTACAGATGAATGTTCTAAATTTTGGTTAAAATTGGAAAAACAGAAGTGGGACGTCGTGAACCGGAAGCTGGACCGTAAGTCCGTATCTCAAAAATGGCTCTATTGATTTTCTTCAAAGTTGCTATATAAACGCTCTATTAGATGTCCTTCCGAATGATATAGTTGGTTAGTTCAAGAAAACTGATAGGTGTTTCGTATAAATAGCTCAATTTCAGGTCTCGCAAGTGCGTTCCTTTAAAAACGGCTGTACCGTTTTTTTTTTTTTTTTTTTTTTTTTCAAACTCGGAATATTACCTTCCTTTTAAATATCAATTTTGTATGTAATTAATGTTTTCCGGTGATTAATTGAGTATGCTAAGTTTTACTATGTTGGTATCTCAAATACGGCTCTAACGATTTTCTTGAAAATTGTTACATAAATCCATTTTAGATACCCTTTTTCATGTATTATGCCGTTGTTACAGGAAAATTAACAGTCATCCTGATTTGGTAGGTCAGTTTTAGATTTCGGAAATTGGTGTTTCATAAAATAACTCTACAATTATTTTCCTTTATTTTTTAACTCGCTATGTAAACTCTATTTTATGTGTCTTTATATGTGTATTAAGTTTCTCTTACCGGAAAATTTTTTCGTGTCTACTTCGTTGGATCAATTTTATGTCTTCTGATCGCATTATCTCAAAAAAAAAAAAAAAATAATAATCCGTGCAATAGTGGGTAATGGAAGTTGTGTGGTTGTTTCACACCAGATTTTTATTTATTTTTTTCAGTTTAAGATAAAGTTAAATAAATAAAATATAACTTGATTTTCTGTTCCTGATTGTCAGTATAGCTACTAAAAATCTTCGAACTACAATTACCACATCGTGGATCTAGAGTTTTTCACATGATCTTTTTTTTTTTTTTTTAATATTTTAAATCCGATATCATTAGGATCATTATTATTATTTATTTAAAAGACAATTATAAGAATGCATGATATGTTGTACAATTCCAATTTATGAGATTTTGAAATAAATATTACTTATTTTTCCTATCTAAAAACAGAAAATCTTAAACTACTAAAGAATGAAATTATAAAGGTTAAGCGAATAACTATAAAAGAAAAAAAAAAAAAAAAAAATGCATAATATTGTCTTTTGAAAAAAGTAAAAATTAATAATACATAAATAAATAAAAAGAATAAAAATAAAATGTAAATGCTTCATATAATTTGTTTATATTTGTTTATCTTTGATAAATGCCATGTCATGGAAGAACATTTTTGAACAAACAAACAAACGGGCAAATATTTTTTCTTCCGCATTGTTCGAATGACATAACAGTAAATGGAAAATGTTAATTTTTAATCATAAACTCTAAGTTAATGTAAAGTGGTTGCATTTTTAATGAAACCATTGATTAGCATTCTAGTAACGCAACACAAATTTCTGTTTTACAAAAAAAAAAAAAAAAAAAAAAAAAAAAGTTCCTTCATTAGTAAAACCAGTGTTGTGCACGAACGCGTTCATTTGAACGCGTTCATGAGCGTAGCTCAAAATTTTTGAGTTTTGAGTTGAACTTCGCTCGTTTTTTAAATTATGAACTTGAGTTGAGCGTAGTTCGTTTTTTAAACGAACTTGAGCGTGAAAAAACAATTCAAGCTCAAACTCATTTTAAATATTTCTGTCTGAAATAGGAAAAGGAAAGTGGAAGAAGAAAAGAACAGAAAAGAGAATAATTGCGCAAAATGGATCCCGGAAAAAAAGGGAGCTTGGAAGAAAAGGGCACTTGGGAAAAAAGGCACTGGTAAAAAGGGCACCAAAAAAAAAGGGCACCCGAGAAAAAAGGGCATTTTTGAAATTTGCAATTTTCAAATACAATAAACATCAAATAATGAATTTAAAGAATGATTTTTCTTAATACATTTTTAGAAATTTAAATCAATTAAATTGGTACCACTTTCTCTTACTATATACCTGGAGGATGGGGAGTCTAGGAGCAGATTGAAAGACAATAATTGTTTTTATATCACTTTCTTTTTGATTTTAATGAAACTGTGTCTAATATTCACTTGCTCTTTATGAAAAAAGAAAAGAAAATTACAGTGTCACACATACTTCGGGGACTGAAGGCGGGGGAGGGGGGAGGAAATTTTTTTAATAACATAGATCTGAGATCGAACCCAGCACCCCAGCACTTCCTGCCTAGCAGCTTTGAAGGTATTTGTGCATATATTAATTTGCAATTTGAATGTAATATTACAGTGATATTTAATTAGATTAAAAGTTTTCATGGAAATTATGTTATCAAAGAATGGCAAAGTCTCGTTAATTGTATATTTTACGAAATATTTATAAATTGTCTGTATTTTACGGGATGCTTTTTTTTTTTTTTTTTTTTTTTTTAAATAAATATTTACGATTTTAAAAATGTTTTATATAGATTCAGTAAACTTTTAGTTACGAGAAACGATAACTATATAATATAAATAAATTTTGAAATATTTAAGGCAGCGTTTAGTGGAATAATCATCATTTTTGTAAAATTCTAATTTTAGTTTCAGGAGTTTTCCATGATGAAAATGGTGATAAAAATTTCCAGCTTTCATACATTTCAATAGTTATTTCTTAAGACAAATAAAGAAATAAGTCAGAGACGCACCCACGGGGGGGGGGGGTCTTGACGGGCTGAAGCCCACCCCAGAACCGGCTAACTTGGTAAAAATTTTAGTCCTAAATGAAGAAAATATCGTTAAAAATATTTATATTTATATACTATATATAAATAATTATATAAATCTTTGAAATTCTTACTGTGAATAACAAATAAAATAAATTGATTGAAATAAATTGATTTAAAATATTTGATCTTTCATCTACATCCACAGATAGAATTTTGTACAATTACTCTTATCCCCTTAGGGCTCACACACACATCTCCCAGCCCACCCTACAAGCGAAGCAAATGGCTTTTGGGAATAGCGGAAGTACCATTCTTTTAAAGAAAAAGATGGACTATGGGCAGTTTCAGTGGGGCTTTCAGTTTTCTCACTTCCTTTTATCAATGAAAGGAAATGCTCGGAAATTAGTTTTATGAGGGTGGTTCAATTCGTCGCGGGTGTATAAGTTTTTATTTTTGTTGTTGTTGTTCTCCTATATTTGTAGAAAACGGTTTCGGTAACAAAATCTCTGCAATCTGCTGCCCTTAGGCTGCACCACCCCCTTGTTGTGTGTCCCATGTGTACATTGCATCCTTTTAAGGCGGCCTTGGAAAAAAAGAAGCTTTTAGATTTGGACAACCAGGCACCAAGTCTTTCCAGAATTAATGAGAAAAAAAAAAAAAAACACACACACACACACAAAACACGATGAAATCATTATATTATTTATAATCAGTTTCACTGCATGCGAAAGACGCACAACATCTCATTTTCTGAAATTCAAATATTGATGTACACATTAACAAGACTAAGAGGTAAATACTAATTTTATATTTGAATTATATTATACATTATTATTATTGCCTTGTTTTAAAACTCACTCATGTTTGAAAAGATTTTTAATTTTTTTTATTATTGTAATGATAAATATTTGCATATTCAATATATTCGGAGAATTAATGCGAATTCTATCACTTTTATTTGTCTTTGCACCCGAGATTTAACTTCAGTATATATGCTTGAAATCAAATGTCCTGTCATTTTAATGCTTTCATTAAGGTTCAATAGAAAATGACTGTCCCTTTAGTTAAATTTCTAAAAATTAAAAAATATATATATATTTAATATTTCAAATATAAATTATCAAAGCTGATAAACAGAAGTGTTGGGTTCGAACTCAGGTCGCGCTCGTCGACCTAACTGTTCGGAGCTTTTTGTGGTTTTCTCCAAAACTCGCGTAAATACGGACTAAAACTCTTAGAAAGACGCCCGTTGAGGGCATTCCACCTATAAGCTAGGACCTGGTATAGTCAATCGGTCTTATGCTATACAACCAACCTAATATATAAATTTCAAAACTATCTGAAATAATCGTAATAATAAAAAATAAATTTTGTGCGTGATAACCATAAACATATATATATACTTACATTAATATCATTATTGCTGTTATTATACTTACAAAGTTTAAAATCCAAACTTCCGAATAGAAATATTGTGTTCATGATTTTGTGATTCTAGCTAATCTAAAAATGTCCAGCAAAAAGGAAAATTGAGAATGATTTTTTCAAAATTGTTTTTCAATATAAATGCACTTCAACACTTGTTTTTTTTTTAGCTTATTCATTTTCATTTAAGAATTTTTCTTAGTCTGATTTGATTTCTTGTTAACTTACAATATAGTTTAGTTGGAAGATTTAAGGCCGATTGACTCCGCATGTGTCCTAGGCCTATAGAGGAAATGCCCTCCGTGAGAGTCATTCTAAGGGGTCCTAGCCCATATTTATGCGAGTTTCGGAGGAAACCACGGAAAATTCCGAACGGCTAGGCCGATGAGCGCGACCTGGAATCGAACCCGTCACCTTCCATCTACTAGCATTGAGCGCAGAACCATTCAGCCGCTTTTGGGCCCTTATAATATTATAAGAAAATGCATATTTATTAAAAAATATTAAGTTGTTTATCATTAATTTTTAAGAGGGAAAAAGTTGATTATTTTTTATGAATATAGTATTAAAAAATTATCTAATTCTGTAATTCAAATAAGTAGTAGTTAAGAGAAAAATTAATTCGTATTCGGATTAATATGTCCCGTACAGATTTAGCTTACAGAATACCAAAAATCTGTATTTAGAAAATTAAACTTATTTCTCAATCAAGAATATGTTCATCAACGTTGGCAATGATTCTCTGTCTTACGGCTTTTTCCGAACATAGAATTTTTTCCCTATTTAATCGTAAAAAAAATTATTCAAAATCTTGTTAAACAACGTTATATAAAAATTACTGAAGATTAAGATAGGAACCATTCACAGTTTGAACAGCGAGATTTTAGAAGAATTGGACAGAAAAATGTTCTTTTTTTCTAAGCAATACTAATAAAGGGAAGAGGGGGCTCTTCAACTGTTGTCGCTGATAGCGAAACCCCGTGATATTATATGGGGAAACCTGTAATGTAAATTACCCATCACCTAATGTATTTTTTAAAATAATGTTTAGATATTTCACAATCGTTAAAATAATTCATCTTTTCAACACATTGATTTTTTTTTTTAATGTTTTGTTTTAAATGTTTAAAATGCGCATAATTAACTAAAAGTATTTTTCGCCCTTTACAGCTTCAAAACAAAATGTTAAAAATTTAAAAAATCCGTTTTCGGAAAACAAAAATCAGTTTAATGATATTACGAGTTTGGCTGTCAGCGACGATTGGTAAAGCATCCCCTTAAAATTAAAAACTGAGCAAAATAATAACTCACGCTAAGACATTGATTGATTTAATGTAATGATGATGTATGTAAATTTAGAAGATAATAAATAAAGCTATGTCGTAATCTCCCCCCCCCCCCCCCAAAAAAAAAAAAAACTTTAAAAATGCTCTGTGTTTATCACTAGCTGTAATCATAATATTTGAAATTTTAAAATAAGTATTTTGCCAAAAAAATATATATATTTATTCTGTCGAAAAATTATTCTATGGAAGTCAGTTAAGATCTCACTTTTATTTATTTATTTATTTATTTATTGGATATAATTGAGGAAATTGCCAAAATTTACCTTGTGAAAGGAAATTGCTTGAGAATGATAATTATTTTCGCTTACTTTTATGTTACACAAAACTTTGTTTAGAGTTCTATACTTCACGTTGCCTTTATAGGATAATTTCGCATTTTGAGTTGCCTTGAATATAGAAATAAAACTTTTAACAGCTCCTGTATGGTTCTATTATCGCAATAAATGAAAAGAAATGAATGGAAGAAATTTAAATTTAGAATGCTAAAGATTATCTGGAAATGTTACTTGAAATTTTTGTCTAAGATCAGTAAGTTACTGATACAAGTTCTCTGAAGAACTTGAAATGCATATTTTAAAATTTCCTTACAACTTTAAGTTTTTTTTTTTTATGAATATGTAAATAATTGAATGGGGCATTGGGGGGAAGAGGGGAAATCCCGTCACTCAGAAATATAATATATATAAAACAATTTATAGGAATTCAGATTTCTATTTTTAATTTCATTAAACTTATATACTAAAGAAAGTATTGCTATTTGCTGAATTTTCGAAAATAAGATTTCACTACCTTTTCAAGTTTTAAGTCATAAATGTATAAATGATATTTTTTAAAACTGGATTGACCTCTGAGATAATTTGTTCTTGAGACAATTTGTACGCAAACTAACGAGTTGACACACATGCTTATTCCTGCATAGTAAGCTAAATAGCAAGCGAAACTTTCTAATGATTTATCAAAGAACTCAAAACCGACATTGACTGTGGCGCAATCAAACAAAGATTAATTAAATCAAACCATTACACTATTTTTAAAATAGTGTAATTTGAAGTATTACACTATTTTTAAAATAGTGTAATACTTCAAAACAACGGAACCTGAACCTGCAAATGATGGAATTTGTCTCCTATTAATAAATTTTCTCATGTGAATAATGAAACGTATTGGAAATTTGAGAATAAAAACCACGCAAAAACAGTGGGTTCACTATTCAGAAGTGTCCGCTAAATAATTTTTACTACACTTAAATTAATAATTTATAATTAAGAACTATAAGTTTATAAATTTAATTAAGCATTAAATTAAAAATAATCTTCATGGTAATTGGTAATAAAAAAAAAATGTAAATTACCTATGAAAGTGTTCACAGAAGGAGATCTATTTAGAAAAGAAAAGACAAAAAAAAAAAAAAAAAAAGCACCTAAAAATGAACTTCTAATGAGTTTCGCTCCTTTTTAAAAATGAACTTGAGTTGAGCGCGTTCATTTTTTCAGACATGAGTTTGAACGCGAACTAACTCGTTTTTTGCACGATGAACTTGAGTTTGAACTAGTTCGTTTTTTTCGTGAACTTGCACAACACTGAGTAAAACCACGAAATGAGAAAAGGGAGCCGAGCGCCACAGACATATTGTTAGAAGATCATTTAAATCATGTTAAAGGTAACAGTAATTTAGTTAATGTGAGTCAATAAATTTTCTCCCTTATTTTCAATTGTGGAAGAATTCGGATTATGCATATCAGCTTTTATAACAGGTAATTGGCTCAACTAAATAAATTAAAATAATTAGAAAAATCTTCATTTATTTGTAAAGGCTTTTCTTACGAAAATAGAATAAATATTTTAAATCCGTATTCAAGCGAAAATAATTTTAAAAACAGTTATTTATAGAGTGTCTGATAAAAGATGGAAAACTAAATTTATGTACACGCGTTTGATAACATTTCAAAGAAGTGATTAATGCAGTGCACTTAATACTGTTTTGTTAAATAAATCCTTCTCCCAAGTTATTGGAAATTTACGAATTTCTTAACATGGCAGTATAGGGCAAAATTTCACATAAACGTCAATTTTGAGCGATATTTTCATCGCAAAGATGTCAGACTACTTTTGAAATATTATTTAGGACACTGGCATGAAAATTAATGACTATGAATTTTCCACTATAAAAATTTCGTAAGTTATTGGAAATTTACGAATTTCTTAACATGGCAGAATAGAGCAAAATTTCACATAAACGTCAATTTTGAGGGATATTTTCATCGTAAAGATGTCAAACCGCTTTCGAAATATTATTTAGGTTACTGGCATGAATATCATAGACTATGATTTTTCCAATTTAAAAAATTCGTAAGTTATTTGGAATTTACGATTTACTTAACATGTCAGAATAAGGCAAAATTGAGCATAAACTTCCATTTTGAGGATCATAAATACATTAGACAACTTCAAAATTACATATATGATATTTTTTTGAACATGATTGAATACAAATATTCTAATAGGAAAATTTCGTAAATTATTCGTAATTTACGATTTTATCAACATAGCGAAATTGTAATTTTTTCATATAAATATGAATTTTGAGGATTATTGCATTGGAAATAGTAACATGAAACATAAACAACGGAATTGACCCTGATAAAATAAATGAATAGATTAGAATCAGATAAATATATCGAAGTGAACGATGAATAGCCTGTTGGGCGGGGATTTCTTTCTGTCACTGTATCAAGCTTTGGTCAAATTCATTTTTTTAACATGATTATAATCTGTCTCGTACTAGAAATTTATGAGACCATAAATATGGTGGGGAACTGAGCAGAGTCCACCTATGCCAACTAGTTTTCAAATGAAAATCTATTACAATAAATTTAAAGCTCTCAATTTATATTGGCTTTTTTGAAAGTTCAAGAATGTCATTTTGAATTTAAATTCTGAATGAAAAGAAACATAATGTACTTTTTCCTTCACATAAAATAGATAAATAAAAATAAAAATAAAAATAAAATAAATGAACATATTCTTCACAAACTTTTCAGTTTCGAACTAAACTGTCAAAATTGTGTTGTACATAACTTTTTCAGAAGAAAAAAGAAAGTATACTTCACATTAAGAGGTTACAGTCGGCATCAACATTATACGAGCGCAAGCAATAATTCCTATGTTAAAAAAGGTACATACAGGCGGTAACAAAAGTCACTAGCAAAAATTCCTATATAAAAAAAAGGAGAGTTAATACTGTTTTGTTAAATAAGTCCTTGTCGAATCATGTTCTTAGTCAGTCTAAGACATGATTCGAAAAGGACTTATTTAACAAAAGAGTATTAACTTTACTTATTTTACATAGGAATTTTTGCTAGTGTTCGGATACTTTTGTTACCGACTGTACTTAATACTGCTGTGTTAAATAAATCTTTGTCGAGTCATGTTCTTAGTTAGTCTAAGAACATGCTTCGACAAAGATTTAAAAAAAAAAAAAACTGTATTATATGTACTTTTTTTGCATAGGAAGTGTTGCTATCACTTGAATAATTTTGTTGCTGACTGTACATAGATTTCGAAGGTTAAAAACAGCCCATTTTTTTTTTTTTTAATATAATAAATAAAATATTTTATTCAAAAATTTAATAATATAAAAGAGCAACTTCTAAACGATATTTTGTAAAATTTTTATTAAAAATTTTTGAAAATTTAGCCGGTGGGTATTGGTTTCTGGAGACCCATCAGAAAGCGGTGGACATGATTTCTCAAAAACTAATACACCAATCTTATTGAATTTTTGCACACTTCTTCAAAACAAAATTGGCTAGGTGCTTGAACTAAATATTTTTTCTTTTTTCAATTACAACTAATTTTAAAAGGCTATACATGGGGTAAAATGTACTAAAAATTATTCTACTGCTTTTGCATACAACTCTTTCAAATTTGAATTTTTTTTTTTTGAAATCCTTCGTTCAGGCACTAGTCAATTCTATTTCGAAGAATTGTGCGAAATTTCAATAAGATCGATGTATTAGTTCTTGAGAAATCGTGTCAACTGCTTTTCTGATGGGTCTTCAGTAACCAATACCCACCGGCTGAATTTTCTAAATATTTTTAATGAAAATTTTATAAAATATCGTTCAGAAGTTGATTTCTTATATGCTTAAATTTTTGAATAAAAAATTTTATTTATTAAAATAAAGAAATAAAGAAAACAGGCTTTTGTTTAACCTTCGAAACTCTTGTAATCCCTTAAGATAAAAACGTAAAATTAAACCAGCATAAAAGGTTTTTTTTTTTTTTTTTTTTTTAAGATAGTAACTTAGACACTAAGTTAAATAATGTACAATAATAATGTTAATAAATATTTTTTAACAAGATTTATTTCTTTATTTCTTTAGGCAGTCTCTTTGTCGATTGTGACAGTAACCAGTTGTTGTAGATTAGATGTATTTTCTTTTCTATTTCTCTTTCATCGTTCATATATTCGTCTAGGGTTACTTTGCTTTACTTCTTGCTTAGTAAAATAAATAAATAATTATATGAGGGTTAGCATTGTTGGCAAAATGTAGAGTCTTTTACATTTAATATCAGTCACTACCTTTTAAATTTAAATATCAATTATCATTAAAATTAGTGATAATTATTAAATAAAAACCCCTACAAGTTGGATACTGGGTGATAGATAAAAGTGAAGTTTGGTCCCTTAATTTCTTTTAAATACTTTCGAATAACTTTAGCATGATTTACAGGAACAAATGCCTCTACTTGAAAACACCATACGAATATTGTGCACTGTGCGGTTAGGAATTATGTAACTTTCTTTGTCAGGGCTCAAAACACAGGCCTTAAAATTGTAAAATCAGAAAATAGTCTTCCTGAATTAATATAATTTTTTGAATAAAAATACTTTCTGAGAGCAGGTATTTTAATTTTGTTGAAATAAATAATCTGCCCGCCTGAGATGAATAAACAAAATCCTTTTCATGAACTCACACGGATTCTTGATTACTCAACAAAATTTTCTACTAAATCACTTGTACTGTTTATGTTTTCCGCTTTTAAAAAGCAGTAGTAGTGTGTAAGATGCAGACGCATAGAGCAGAAGTGATTATATATATATATATATATATATATGTGTGTGTGTGTGTGTTTTACAATATGAAGTTGTTGATTCAATGTTCTAATTCTTCAATTTAAATTTTGTTTTTATTAATAAAAAAATAAGAATTCGTTTCTTCATTGAACGAAATAATTGAATATAATGATTTACAGTTCATTGTAGCTGATCAAGAAAATTATATATATATGTGTGTGTGTGTGTGTGTGTGTGTTTTACAATATGAAGTTGTTGATTCAATGTTCTAATTCTTCAATTTAAATTTTGTTTTTATTAATAAAAAAATAAGAATTCGTTTCTTCATTGAACGAAATAATTGAATATAATGATTTACAGTTCATTGTAGTTGATCAAGAAAATTATATATATATGTGTGTGTGTGTGTGTGTGTTTTACAATATGAAGTTGTTGATTCAATGTTCTAATTCTTCAATTTAAATTTTGTTTTTATTAATAAAAAAATAAGAATTCGTTTCTTCATTGAACGAAATAATTGAATATAATGATTTACAGTTCATTGTAGCTGATCAAGAAAATTATATATATATATGTGTGTGTGTGCGTGTTTTACAATATGAAGTTGTTGATTCAATGTTCTAATTCTTCAATTTAAATTTTGTTTTTATTAATAAAAAAATAAGAATTCGTTTCTTCATTGAACGAAATAATTGAATATAATGATTTACAGTTCATTGTAGCTGATCAAGAAAATTATATATATATATGTGTGTGTGTGTGTGTTTTACAATATGAAGTTGTTGATTCAATGTTCTAATTCTTCAATTTAAATTTTGTTTTTATTAATAAAAAAATAAGAATTCGTTTCTTCATTGAACGAAATAATTGAATATAATGATTTACAGTTCATTGTAGCTGATCAAGAAAATTATATATATATATGTGTGTGTGTGTGTGTGTGTGTTTTACAATATGAAGTTGTTGATTCAATGTTCTAATTCTTCAATTTAAATTTTGTTTTTATTAATAAAAAAAATAAGAATTCGTTTCTTCATTGAACGAAATAATTGAATATAATGATTTACAGTTCATTGTAGCTGATCAAGAAAATTCTGCAAAGGATGCGTGTTCCGAAATTACAATTTAATCTGAATAGTGGTGTGTTGTATTCAAAGGTAAGTGTACATCTGAAAGGTTTTACTGTAAAAAATAAATAAATAAATAAATAAATAAAAAATAAATAAATAAATTAAAAAATAATAATCTGGTGTGTCACTCTTACGACTTTCTCTTACCCTGAAATTTAATACTATAAATACAGGTTGGAGATTAAGAGGTAAGATAACGAGTACTGTTATGTAAAGCTATGCTAAACAATTCAAATTAGGCTTCGGAAGAGTTTATATGATAATTAGTTCTGCGTGAGGGGGGTTACCGCCCCCTTCAACTCCTCGTGCACCTACATTTATACAGAATTTAAATCTATTATTAAAATTAAAAGTTCACTTAAAATTATTCAGACAATTTTCACACGCAGCATTCCTTGAAACTTACCAAACTTGATCAAACTTTTACAGCAACAAACTTATATTGACTTCAAAATACAACATTTGGATCTCCTAAAATAATTCGTTTTTAAGTCACTCTAAGAGACCCAGACAAAGATCAAATGTTAAAAATCTCGACTACGGTAATCAGGAAGCCCCAAAACGTGTAAATATGCAAAAAACAAGCGATGAATATTTAGCTTAAAACATACATTATTTACCGCATCTCTATGAGGTACCGCATCTCTTCATTTCAATTCCTGAGCAGCTTTCCTGGAAATGGTAAAATATTATTGTAAAGCACATCCACTAACAACAAAAAGAATGTTATCACTTAAATATTAGCAACCCTGTAAATCTTTCGAAGATTATATACTGATCACATGGTGCATCTAAATATGATCCTATAGTAATAATACATGGCCCAGCCTGAAATACATTTCCATCAATTTACAACTATTGTTGCACTTTTATCTAGTTCTTTTGTGTAGCCCTGTAAACGAACAGTGAATGATTTCCCTAACATATTTTACACGAGACATGTTTTTACGCATATAAAAAATATATATTCGTTTCATTTGGTTTAGTGCAGTCTATAGATGTTAAACTCTACTTACCAGCACTTTCCCCTATAGACGTAATGTATTTTAATTCTCTTGGGCGTCCCTGTACACAAAGCATTTGCTTCATCTCAACGAAAAGCTTAGTGTAGCATCCCTATATCATGTACATTTAGAATACCAAGTTCTTGAACTATGCTGATAACATACACACAGACAGACAGGCTGACACTCAGACCATTCGCTAAAATCATGATTTTTGGATTCAGAGGACCTCAAAACGTGTAAATATAACAAAAACACGTTCGAAAATTTGATCCTAAAACAATACTTTCCCTACCTTATGGGTAAGAGAAAGTAAAAAAAAAAAAAAAAAAATAGCGTTAAAAAACACGAAACTTTTGTAACTTTCCTACAGAATCTTCCTGTTATCTAAAACTGGGAAAATTTACTGTAGGTACATATTTTTTCTATTTTGCATATGGAAAACTTGATATCAAAGCAAGATTAGAAATTGCTAAGAATAAGAAATCTCGCTGCATAGCCCTAAGTTAACATCATCACCTGCTATGCAGAGGGCCATGGTTTGATTCTGTCTGGTTGAAATGAGGAATTTTTTCTTTAATGCGAATTTTTTAACAATGTGCCCTACTGAAAAAAATCTGTTGGATACTATCGTTTTCTGTATTGTTCAGTTACAGAAAATTTCTGCCAATGCATTTTTTCCATAGTGGATACTTTCTCGTAGCTTTGATGCCAGAAATCTATTGTACTGAACCTTTTTTTTTTTTTAAGCAGTGTACCTTTCTTAATAAACAATTAAACTGTACGGGGAGAAAATTATAAAGAAAGAAAAGTCAGTATTTTTATTGGAGTTAAAAGAATAAAAATTCTTAAAACTAATTTTAAAATTTAAATATAGAAATTTGCCCGTAATATTTAAAGAAAGAGTATATAATTTATTGTTAATTGAATTAAAATTATATGTGTGAATTAAAACGAAATACATGCATATAGATCAAAGGTTCTGACCTGCCTTAATCTAAATGAAAATTAATTTTTTGTGAGATAATATATCTCTATTTTTATTAGATCTTTTAAAAAGAAATTTTTACCAAATACTTCCACTGCATTCACATTAATTAAAATTCTTTGTTAATGTAAATACTCTGAGGTGATTTTTAATTAATAATTATAGAAAAAAAGTATGGAAAAACTATGGTAAACTGGAAAAAATTGAACAAATTTGAAATATAAGAGGAAAATTTCAGCAGTATTTGCTTAATATAATAATATATATATATATATATATAAAAAAAAAAAAAAAAAAAAAAAAAACTTTATCACATTTTTATTGCATTTTATGTGAAAGAGTTTTCTTTCATAAAAAAAATATATATGTATGTAAAATGTTTTAATACCGGGTATCCCATGAGTCTATAGACATTTTAAAAACTCACAAAAATTGAAAGAATTGGTAGAATTGAAAACGGTTTGAGAAAAGGTTATTCAGTGAAGGGGGGATTTTTTTTTCTGTAAATTAAAAAATGATAATTAAAATTTTCATTGGTAGAGGGCGCTGTACGTGAGTAAATCACACGTTTCCATGAAAATCTATATTTATGTATACAAACATATAATTCTTATTGAACGTGTCTTCCATCACCACAAATTACATTTTGCAAACGAGGTACAACACCGCTAACTGCAGATTCAGTCCAGTCGGCAAATCTTAGCTAAGGTTAAAACATCTTCACGAATAACGTATTATTCACGAAGTCAGTATCGCAATTAAAACGACATGCATACATAAGTCGGAGGGTAAATAAGATGTAAGCTGTTAATCATAAAAACATGCAATTTTGTAGGACTCTGATTTGCATATTTCTCATTATGCATCTGTGCAGCGCCCTCTATTGACGAAATTTTAAACTATTTTTTTCTTTACTCCCCCTCCATCCCCCCCAAAGAAAGACCCCCTTTATGCGAATAAATTTTGTAAACGGAGTTCAATTTTACTAAATCCTTCAAATCTTATGAAATTTAAAGATATCTACAGACTTATGGGATACTTGGTATACTTAATTTCCTTTTCGTTATTTCCTATTATGGACATTTTACCTCTGACTGACAATGCATACACACACACACATATATAAATATACATACCCACACATGTACTTCATGTTTTATATTTCTATCGAGGCACTATCATGGATAATTACATTTGATTACAATTTTGTTTGTATAGTAATCACATAATAAATTCCACCTGGACTTGAAACAGATTTGTAATCTTACTTCCTCTAAAGTTCCTATAAAGAACAAGAAGGAAAATAAAAATTATCTAACTTTTATTTTCCTTCTTGTTCTTTATTTTCTGGTATTGTGCAAAAAATGGCCGTAATTTGACAACCCAAATTTACAAACAATTTCTTTATTCCTTTTAGTTTCTTCTTTTTGTAATTTACTACTTATTGTCTTTTCTTTCTTTTCTCCTTTTTTTTCCCATGTCTATTCTTTTTTCCATTTTTTCGCACTCTCTTTTTTTTTCCATTATTCCTTCTGCTCTTGTATTGGCAGGAGGCATGCTTTCTTTTGCATTTCATGAAGAAAGATACATTTTTTTGAAACGTGCAGTGGATAAAAATGGAAGTGTTTTAAAGAAGACCCTATAGTGTTTTAAAGAAGACTCTAAATGTTCTGACTATTATGTTTTATTACAGTTGTTGAAATCTTTACTGATTTTTATTTTTTTCCTTCCTATAAATAATGATAATAATAATAATAACAATTGTATTTATAAAATGCCTAAAACTTAGAACATTTTCCAAAAATGTGTTATTTTGAAGTACAAAATGTGCTAATAAGCATCAATAAAAGCAGTGTTTTAATATTAACTGTGCTTTAACAATTTAGGGAATCCATATGGTTTTTACTTTCTTGGACAATGTAAAAAGAAGCTATTGTAAAACTGATTTACGACACAGATTTTGTATCTGAAATAAGTCAAAAACTGTTACTTGTAGAATGTTGAAAATTCATATTTTTAGTTCCCCATCATACTATAGGTATGGGGAACTTAGGTAATCGTGAAAATTTTCGACCTCGGTTTTTTGACTTTTCTACACGTTTTCAGGTGTGAGGAATCCGAAAATGATAAAATTTCTATGGTGTCTGGCTGTAGGGTGTCTGTTAGTCTGTTAGTCTGTTAGTCTGTTAGTGGGTCAGTCCGTTAGTTTGTTAGTCTGTGTACACGATATCTCAAGAACAAATTGTCGCAGAGAGGTCAGATCAGTTTTAAAATATTACTTTCGACACTGGCAAGAACCCTATTCATTTGCAACATTCGATTTTAAAAACTTCGTAAGTTATTCGAAATTTACGATTTTCTTAACATGGGAGAATAGGACAAAAAATCACTTAAACGTGCATTAAATGAAAACTTTTTACTGTAAAAATGTCAGACCAGTTTTAAAATATCAGTTTTGATGCCGGAATGAACATCAGTAACTATAAATATGCTACTTTGAAAATTTCGCAAGTTACTGGAATTTACGAATTTCTTAACATGGCAGTATAGGGGGAAATTTCACATAAACGTCAATTTTGAGAGATATTTTCATCGTAAAGATGTCAGACTACTTTTGAAACATTATTTAGGACATTGGCATGAATATTAATGACTATGAATTTTCCAATATAAAGATTTCGTAAGTTATTGGAAATTTACGAATTTCTTAACATGGCTGAATAGAGCAAAATTTCACATAAACGTCAATCTTGAGGGATATTTTCATCGTAAAGATGTCAAACCACTTTCGAAATAATATTTAGGATACTGGAATGAATATCATAGACTATGATTTTTCCAATTTAAAAAATTCGTAAGTTATTTGGAATTTACGATTTATTTAACATGTCAGAATAAAGCAAAATTGAGCATAAACTTCCATTTTGAGGATCCTAAATACGTTAGACAACTTCAAAATTACGTTTATGATATTGGTTTGAACATGATTGAATACAAATATTCTAATAGGAAAATTTCGTAAATTATTCGTAATTTACGATTTTATCAACATAGCGAAATTGTAAATTTTTCATATAAATATGAATTTGAGGATTATTGCATTGGAAATAGTAGCATGAAAACTAAACAACGGAATTGACCCCGATAAAATAAATTAATAGATTAGAATAAGATAAATATATCGAAGTGAGCGGTGGATAGCCTATTAGGCGGGAATTTCATTCTGTCACTGTATGAAGCTTTGGTCAAATTGATTTCTTTTAACATTATTGCCGAAACGTCAGTGGAGGCCCTCTGTTGAGACTCAAAACGGTATTGGGCTGTGTCTGTCTGTCTGTCGCGCGATAGCGGTCGCCAAAAAAGCGCTATTTACTTGAAATTTGGTACACATGTTCATGAGCCCCACGAAATCAGCTGTATAGTTTTTGGTATGTATTCCATTTGTAATTAGTATACAGGGACACGCCAAAGTTTTTCTTATCATTACGGCCTATGGGAGAAATTTATATGTATCACGATAGCGGCCACAAAAATCACGCTATTGACTTGCAATTTGGTACACGTGTTCATGTGCCCCGTGAAATCTGCTGTATAGTTTTGGGTGTGTATTCCATTTGTAATTTGTGTACAGGGATACGCCAAAGTTTTTCTTATCATTATGGCCTATGGGAGGAATTTGTATGTACCGCGATAGCGGCCACAAAAATCACGCTATTGACTTGCAATTTGGTACACGTGTTCATGAGCCCAACGGAATCAGCTGTATAGTTTTAGGTGTGTATTCCATTTGTAGTTCGTGTACAGGGACACGCCAAAGATTTTTTATGATTACGGCCTATAGGAAGAATTTGTATGTACCGCGATAGCCACCGCAAAAATCAAGCTATTGACTTCCAATTTTTGCCGAAATGTGAATGGAGGCCCTCTGTTGAGACTCAAAAGGATTTTGGATTCCGTCTGTCTGTCTGTCTGTCATGCGATAGCGGCCGCAAAAAACATGCTATTGACTTGAAATTTTGTACACATGTTCATGATGCCCACGAAATTAGCTGTATAGTTTTCGGTGTGCATTCCATTTGTAAGTTCGTGTACAGGGACACGCCAAAGTTTTTTTTACCATTACGGCCTATGGGAAGAATTTGTATGTACCGCGATAGCGGCCCCCAAAATAACGCTATTGACTTGCAATTTGGTACACATATTCATGAGCCCATTGAGGCATTTGACGAAACTGATATAGATCTGAGACTGACCGCCTTGGCGAAAATAATGCTCCTTTTATACTTTTCTATCGAAAACAGACTGTTCTGGAAAATTCTCGTATCACATCAGCCAATGAGATTAGAGCTTCCATATTTGGTATATCCCTAATAAGGATTTTCTCGCCAAGATCGCCAAAAAAGTCGCCAAGGAGGGAAATAGTCGCCAAATTTGGCGCCAAATTTATTTCTTCCCTTATAGGAGCTTTTTAATGCGTTTTTAAAGGAAAATTTGGCTATTTTAACGCTAAAACGACTATAAAGGCACAAAATTAGCATTTTATCAACTTACTAAACCTCTTTGAAAGAATTTATACAAAAATAAATGCAATTATTTACAATTTCGTAACACTTTATATCATATACAAATAGGTATACAAAGAGAGAGACAACGGGGGGTTGAGGGGGGCGGCGGCCCCCCTCAGGAATGTATTTGATTTTGGTAATAAGTCGATCGAATCAATATATACTATTATATAATAAGGAATAAATAAAAATGACCTATTGAATAATGTCTGATGCAAATAGGACGTTCAGGCTCCTGATCTGCAGATCCACTAGTAATATGTCTCGCACTAGAAATTTCTGAGAACATAAATATGATGGGGAACTGAGCAGAGTCCACCTATGCCAACTAGTTTACTTTTATAACAGCTAGTTGTATACCTTCAGGTTTTGTCTTTATCATTATTGAGATTTTACAAGGATGTTCATATTTACGGAAGTGTTCATGTATCTCACATAACTAAACAACAGTTACAATGTAGAACTTTGTAAATTTGCAGTATCCATTTAAGAACATACTTATTTGGTCTTCATATAACTTACCATTTTGCAGATAGCCACGAAAATTTTAAACTTTTGTTCATTATATTAACTGCCGTATTAGAGATTTCAACAGTACCCAATAATAATGTTATGAAAGTTTTCGAATTTTTAGCATGTAGAAAGAAATTAATGAAAGAAGTGAGCAGGTTTTAGTTGACAAATGAACTTTATTTGACGAATATCCTTGAACCAATCACAAAAGTCAAGTGACAGCGTTAAATAAACTACAGAGCAGAAATTTAGCTGATTCAGCAACAAGGATCAACCTCTTAAAGTAAAGTGACGAACATTCAGCTCGAAGTTAAACACAAACTGGACTCGAAAGAAAGGTTCTTATCTTCTCTTTTATTTTATTTATTTATTTTATTTTTAGTCGTGATTTTTAGAATTTTCGAGGTATCTCTTCTTTAGAAATCAATTGATCATTACAGAACTCGGTTCCTATTGCAGATAAAGCTTCGAAACTTTGGCAATTTTAATTTACCATTTTTCACTAAATCTTATCGCCAAGTTGCCAAGGGCTGTGCTTTATGGAAGTGAACGACCGCCTTCTGTTTCCACTTTAAATGTTAATTTACTACTGCTAATCGTTTGTAACAATATTGCTAAAAATGATTTCCTTTTCTTAATTAAAACTGTTACTGAGTGCAAATGTATGTAATGGCACGAATAATATAATATCATATTATTAACTTTAACGGAGGTCAGCTTTGGCGACGATGGCAACAATGGTAAGAAATTTGGTGAAAAACAGTAGCTCAGAGCTACAAAAGTTCGGGAGTCTATTCTCATTACGAAACGGAGATTCTTTAGTATAATGTACAGTTTATCGCTTCTAATTTTTGCCAGACAGTATAAAAAGAGGCCATGTACACTTGGGTGAATTTCATCAAAATGTAAGCTGTACGTTTAGCAATGAGAGATTCTGCAATAAACTATTGATTACTACTCCTGAACAAGTGATATTAATGCTATGCGGTATATATAACGCTATTATCGTGATTTTTGTTGTGCGAATGATAGTTTTATTTCTTTGTTTCGGAAATATACCTGCTTGTTTATGTACAAACTTATAGTATTGTTCACATCAGTTTTATTAAACGGAATAATAAAATATTTCATCGCAGACCTGTGTAATTATACTTATAATAATAAATTCTGACAAAGACAAAATTTAGTTTAATACGGAGGACTGTTAATTTTAATCTGTAAAAATCTTTGACATTTATCTTTTTTTTTTTTTTTTTTTTAATTGCAGGCATACATTTATCTTTTTTATGTCTTTTTAACTTTTTACAGCTTACGTTAATTAAAAGAAAAAAAATACCCCGCTTAAGATTTTTTTCCCCTAATTAAGTTAAAAAAAAAAAAAAAAAAACTTATATATATATATATATATATATTGTTAAACATTTTAAGTTTAAAAGAACCTACACTTAGAACTGAAATATCAGCTAATGAAGTGTCTCTAAATTAAATGGATAAAAAATTTCAGAAGCAAATTTATTTTATTTGTTTCTTTTATGTTCCTGTCAATAATAATAATAATAATAATAATGTCTATTAGGAATATGCTGATTGGAAATGTGTCTATTAAGAAGTGTGAAATTATCTTTTAAAGTTTACAGCGTTTAAAATTAACTTTCTAGTGTTTTGGAAATGAAAATATTTAAGAATATTGTTTAAGATTTAATAATATAATCCAAAATTTATCTTTAACAATAATCCCCCAAATTCTTAGAAAAAATTATGCAGTCGATTATACTTAGGATAATTTTTTAATTAGATTATATAATTTATAACCAATTCTTATTAAATATAGATAATTTGTATGCTTATTTGAATATTTTATTCTTATGTAAACATATTTATCATTTCGATTAATGCTAAAATATTTAAAACTTTACGATAATTAAAATAATTTAGAGTAGGGATGATCCGTGAATATTGTCATTTTGTTTTCTAGTTAAACTACTAAATGATGGAGAATTGGAATTATAAAAGCATATAACATCATAATAAATGAAGAAAAGAAATAGGGAAATCAATCTTTTTAAACGACTAAAACAGTTTAAAGACAAATAGACTGACACACACACATATATAAAGTTAATATATATATATATATACATATATATATATATGAATCTGTACTCCAGAAGTAAAGGACATCATGTCCATTTTGTAAAAAGAGGTAGCACTATGCCCTTTATGTGCATTTTTTGCTTTATATAGAAGCATTAAGCACTATGTCCAGTTACGTTAAAGGATATAAGAGAAGGTAAAATAAAATCATATCCATTTTCTTTATTCATAAGAAATGTATTTCCTTTTAGCACATCAAAGATATGGTGGTAATTCTTTTCACAAAATGGACATGGTGTCCTTTACCTCCGGGGTATATATATATATACAGGGTGTCCTATAAGTCTGTAGACATTTTTAAAATTCATAACAATTAAATGCATGGACTCATCCCAGTTTCACCTGCTCAATCATGTGATAGAGGAAAACGAATAATCGAATTCTGAGAATCGAATTCAATTAAATATTGTTCTTAAGAACAAAAATGTTAATATTTAATATAAAATAAAATAAAAGTAATATTGTGCATTTGTAAACAGTAGAATAGTTGTATTTGTAAATTTAATAATTTTAAAAAACACTTTATGTGTTTATTTATTTTCAACTTTAAGAATCGATTTTTGTATGCTCTAGTGTAAATTTTACATTAACTGATCTAGCAATAAATAATAGCTTGTTCTTGTGGAATGTTTATAGATTATAATTTGAAATTTTAAAATGTTTTCATTTAATTTAATTGCATAAAGATGTTACAACAAGTTAATTAACTCAGTTACTGGTCTAAATGGATTTACGCAGTACGATATTGCACTGTCACTGATTTAAGTACCAAAAATCAGAGTATTTAACATGTTCTTCAGGAACATCAATAACAAATATAAACTAAATGCTGATTGTAAATGTATACAGCAAACAAAAGATGATGAATAATGTCATAAAATGGATTAAAAATGATGATGTATAAAAATATAACCCAGATTAAATACGATTGATCAAAAATAAGAATAGAAAATATGTTATTCAGCAATCGCTATAGATAAACAAGACTTCGTGTGCTACTTGTTTTTCCTCTATCATGTGACCTCTGACGTCAGGTGGGAAGAGCCCATTCATAGAATTGAACGAGGTTTGCGAAAAAATCATTCTCGTAAAGGAGGATATTTTTTAGTAAAGAAACAATAATAGTTAAGTTATTTGTCGATAGACGGCGCTGTGCGTGGCCTGATCACACATTTTCATGAACAATTGCACTTATTTGCATGCAAATGTTTACAGGTATATAAATCTTATTCTATGTGTCCGTTGTCATCACAAATTAAAGTTTGCAAATGAGTTATAACACTGATAACTGCAGTTTTAGTCGGCTGTTCTTACCTGAATGTAAACATCTTCCCAATAATGCTTTATCCACCAAGTCAGCATCGCAATTAAAACTCCATGTATGCACATGTGGGAGAGAAAATAAGAAATAAACTGTTCTAATCGCAAAATTGTGCAGTTTATAGAACTTACATTTGCATATTTTTCTTTCACATCCGTGAGAAAAAATTAACTATTTGTCTAACTATCTTCGACAAAAAAATTTAACTGTATTCCCCCCCACCCCCACCAAAAAAACACCCTCCCTTTACGAGAATGATTTTTTCGCAAACCGTGTTCAATTCTATCAATTCCTTCAATAGTTATGAATTTTTAAAATGTCTACAGACTTATGGGACACCCTGTATATATATATATATATATATTAAAGAAAGCTATACAAGTTTCTAATCTCAACTGTAATTAATGTTTTAACTGTATAATGAGGGATTTTAATTTATACATTTTGTTGAAAAAGAAATTTTTTTTCTCCTGTTAAAATTATAGAAATCTTTTACGTTTTGTATTTTCGTAAATGGATAGCAGTATTTTTTTCTTTTTTACATAAGTATATTTATTTTATATATTGTAATGTAATATAGTGTAATAATTTATCCATTTGTTGTAAAATAATTCATTTTTTTATTTTTTAAACATTTTTTCTTAGGGTTTTATCATTTCTCAAATTTAAAAAACTTACTAAGGAAGTCTCCTTAAAGCGTATACACAGAATATTCTTAATATATATATATATATATATATCCACCGATACTGTTATAGCCTCCTAAACTAGATGCTTACCGCGTGGCTCGGAAACTTGGCAACAGTTCAAGTGGTAGACAGCGACACCTGGTACAGATTGCGCGACTTTTTTTATTGAACAGTCACCAAAAACTTTTTAAAAGTGGAATTTGATATACATAAAGGGCGAATAGAATCGAACAGTTGTATAATGAACCAACTTTCATTTCTGCACCTCCCTTTTTTTTGGTGTAAATTGCGTATTGTTTCCAGAATTTTTTACAGAGTCCATTAATAAAGTCGATATATACATGCAAATTTAAAAACAAAAGGAAATAAATTAATTTTAAATATAGGGATATCTGTTTGACTGCACAGTGCAGCCATCTTCATTGCCAAGTGAAAATCGAAAAGAAATAAATGTTTTTGTGATAAATTCAAAAGCTATTTGCTTATTATCATAGCCAGATTGTTATTTTTAACACTTTCCAACAAGGTTGAAAAGTGTTTATGACATGGGTTTGCCTGTCTGTCTGTCTGTCCGTCCGCGCTCTAACTCCCGTAAATATTTATGGAATTTCTTGAAACTGATATGTGTTATTCAAGTTCACTATCGAATGTTCCCTAATGAAAATGGAGTTTATACCTCTACTGGTTTGTGTACAGGGACCCCCGAAAATATTTCAAAGCATTGTGTTCTATGAGAGGCATTTCTATAAACCATATTTTCATACCCTTACTGTACAAAAATCTTAATGAAATTGAAATATATTATACAAGTTCACTATCGGATGTTCACTATTGAAAATGGAGTTTATTCCTCTACTGGTTTGTATACAGGGATCCCCGAAAATATTTCAAAGCATTGTGTTCCATGAGAGGCATTTCTATAAACCATATTTTCATACCCTTACTGTACAAAAGTCTTAACGAAATTGAAATATGTTATACAAATTCACTATCGGATGTTTCTTGTATAAAATGGAGTAAATACCACCACTGATTTGTGTACAGGGACACACAAAAGTATTACGAAAGCATTGTGTTCTATGAGGGGCTATAAACCATATTTCCATACCCTTACTGTGCACAAATCTTAATGAAATTGAAATATGTTATTCAAGTTCACAATCAGATGTTTCCTGTATAAAATAGAGTAAATACCACCAATGATTTGTGTACAGGGGCACACAAAAGTATTTCAAAGCATTGTGTTCCATGAGAGGCATTTCTATAAACCATATTTCCGTATCCTTACTGTACACAAATCTTAATGAAATTGAAATATGTTATTCAAGTTCACTATCGGATGTTTCCTGTATAAAATGGAGCAAATACTACCACTGATTTGTGTACAGGGACACACAAAAGTATTCCAAAGCATTGCGTTTTATGAGAGATATTTCTATAAACTAAATTTTAATAACTTTACTTTGCACGAAGTTTCATGAAATTGAAATGTGTTATTTATAAGCACAAAAGAAAATGCTTTCCATAGAATATAGCATGATTAGCATTAGATTTACAGGGTGACACAAAAATATTCAGTTGTATAAAGAGCTATTAATAAATATTTGCTAAAAGTGTACTTTCGTTTACATTAAGCGTTTCTAACACTTTCTAACATTTTTAACACTTCCCAACAAGGTTGAAAAGTGTTACTGACTTCGGGTTGTCTGCCTGTCTGTCCGTCTGTATGGCTCACCGCGCTCTAATTCCCGTAAATATTTGTGGAATTTCTTGAAACTGATATATGTTATTCAAGTTCACTATCAGATGTTCCCTTTTGAAAATACCTTTACTGGTTTGTATACAGAGACACCCGAAAATATTTCAAAGCATTGTGTTCCATGAGAGGTATTTCTATAAATCATATTTTATACCTTTACTGTACACATATGAAATTGAAATATGTTATCCAAGTTCACTATTGAATTTTTTCTGTTTAAAACGGATTAAATACCAACTCTGTTTTATAGACAAGGACACTCAAAAGTATTCTAAAGCATTGCGTTCTATGAGAGATATTTCTATAAATCAAATTTTAATAACTTTACTTTCCACGAAGTTTTAGGAAATTGAAATATGTTATTTATATGCACAAAAGAATGATTTACATAGAATATAGCATGATTAGCATTAGATTTACAGGGTGACACAAAAATATTCTGTTATATTAAGAGCTATTATTAAAAATTTGCTAGAATTCTACTTTCGTTTACATTAAGCGTTTTTTAAACTTCCTAACAATTTTTAAAGTGTGAATAGGATATCAATTTGTGTGTCTGTCCGTCTGTCTGTCTGCCCGCGCTCTAACTCCCGTAAATATTTATGGAATTTTTTGAAACTGATATATGTTATTCAAGTTCACTATCGGATGTTTCCTATTGAAAATTTAGTTTATACCTCTACTGGTTTGTGTACAGGGACACTCGAAAGTATTTCAAAGAATTGTGTTCTATCAGAGGTATTTCTATAAAACATATTTTCATACCTTTACTGTACAATATCTTCATGAAATTGAAATATGTTATTCAAGTTCACTATTCAATGTTTGCTATATAAAACAGATTACATACAACCACTAGTTTATGTACAGGGACACTCAAAAGTACTCCAAAGCATTGCGTTCTTTGTGAGATATTTCTATAAATCAAATTTTAATAACTTTACTTTCTACGAAGTTTTAGGAAATTGAAATATGTTATTTATATGCACAAAAGAATGCTTTGCATAGAATATAGCATGGTTACCATTAGATTTACAGGGTGACACAAAAATATTGAGTTATATTAAGGGCTATTAATAAAAAATTGCTAGAATTGCACTTTTGTTTACATTAAGCGTTTTTGACGCTTTCTATCATTTTTTTAGTGTGAATATAATTTCAATTTGTGTATATGTCTGTTTGTTCTTCTGTCCGTCTGTCTGTCTGTCTGTCTCTCTGTCTGTTTTTCTGCGCTCTAATTACTGTAAATATTTATGGAATTTCTTTAAACCGATGTATTTTATTGAAGTTCACTATCGGATGTTCAGTATTGAAAATGGAATGGATACCACTTCTGGTTTGTGTACAAAGACACCCAAAAGTATTCGAAAGCATTGTGTTCTATGAGAGAAGTTTCTATAAATCATATTTTAATACCTTTAATGTATAGAAACTTTAATGAAATTTTAATGTGTTATTCAATTCCCTATCGGATGTTTCCTATGTAAAGTAGAGTACATTTCTAACTGGTTTGTGTACAGGGGCATTTGAAAGTACTCCAAAGCATTGTGTTGTATGAGAGTTATTTTTATAAACCAAATTTTAATAATTTTATCTTCCACAAAGTTTAATGCAATTGAAATATATTATTCGTATGCACAAAAGAGTATGCCTTCTATGTAATATAGTATGGTTAGCATTAGATTTACAGGGCCACACAAAAATAATCAGTTACATTAAGAGGTATTAATAAAAATTTGCTGGAATTGCACTTTTTTTTACATGAGCGTTTTAACACTTTCTTATAATTTTAGTGGGAATACGATTTCAATTTGTGCATCTGTCTGTCCGATTGTCTACCTTTCTAACTGTTTGTCTACTGCTCCTTTCATCTGTGAATATTTTGGGAATTTTTAAAAAATGATACACTCATGTTCCCTATGGAATATTCCCTATTTAAAATGTCATTAATAGGCCCTGTACAACTAGTTTCTTTACAGGGACAACAATAACAACAATAAAAAAAGCCAATGTATTACGTTTTAGGACGGAATTTTTTTAAAGTTATATTTAAAAAACTTTCTACTACAAAAATCTTAGAAACATTGACATGTATTATTAATATTCTAAAATATTGTTTTGTATAGAATATGATATGATTAACTTTCAGATTTACAGGGCTACAGTAAAATATTGAGAGAGTTTAAAATCTGTAATTATAATCTAACGGCTGCATTTTCTTTTGCGTTAAGCCTTTTTAACACTTTCCAAAATGCCTAAGAGTAATTTTAAAATCAATTAGTCTATCTGTATGTTTTTCAGTCCTTCTGTTAGTTGTGTCATAACGTAGGCAAAGAATATTAATAGTTATTCGATACAACAATTTCGTACAGTTGGAAAGTGTTACTAATCAATGCGTACTGCATGATTTTTCTTTCTTGTTTAAGTAAAATTTTAAGGAAAATGAAATTAGGGGGAAAAAGCACGGATAATAAACACTATGGTTTAATAAAACACTTACAAAATTATTAACTAGTATATTTTCATTATGAAAGTTTTATTTATTTATGTAATTTATTTTATTTTATTTATTCCTTCATTCAATTATTTTCTTATTGATTTTATTTAATTATTTTATTGATAACTATTTTATCTGTTTATAATTCAAAAATTTTTTTTTATGTTTTTGCAAGAATATTTTATATTTCTAAAAATTATAATAACAGAATTGAAATGAGTAATTTTCCTGTAATTATTTTGAATTAATTAATTAATTATTATATTTATTTTGCATGCAATATGTTAAATAAAGTAACTACAACAATCCTTCCTATTTTTTTTTTCATAATTCATCATCCCACCCAACCAACCAGCAACACAATGCTCCCATACCTCCTTAATCAAACATCTGACCACCTAATCTCAAGCTTTTTTATTATCTTTTAATATTTTATAATTTTTTTGTAATACACATACCAGTTTTTTCTTTCTTTCTTTCTTTTTTTTTTTTTAATGACACAGACATTTATTGATAAATTAATGAATAAACAACTTTTTTTGAAATCCTATATTAATAGTATCTTTAATAAGTTTATTAATATTTCTGCTTTTATATTTTGATGAGCATAAATTATTTATTCGATGTAAGTAATTAAAAATTATATTTCTAAATACAGAGAGATGGAGACATGATTTAAAATGAGTAAACAAATTTACTATAAATTCAAAATCCTGTCTTTAACACACATATCAGTATAAATTTTATTATCATTAAAATGAATTTTATGATCTAGAAAGTCAATTAATTTATTTGTACGTTTAGTCTGAGTTAAAATTAAATTAGAAGAATAATCTAATGTAATTAAATCACGTGACTTATTATTATTGAAGAAAATGATTATGTCATCAATATAACGGTATAGTAAAATATTCTCATAAGTAAATTTGCAATACATCTATATATATATATATATATATATATATATATATATATATATATATATACATATATATAATGAATTTTATAACAAAATACATGGAAAATACTTTCTTAACTTAAATATCTAGCATAAAATAATAATTAAGAATAAACTTTAATTTCAATTGCAATAAGGCTTACTGTTTTATTGTTTTCTTCAAGAAATAATATTTTTGGATTTTATGTAGTTATTAAATTTAATTAGCCGAATTTAATATGAATTTAAATTAAAGTATAAAAAATTATTAAGAGGGTTATTAAAGGATTAAAAAACTTTTCTTTTAGGCTTATAACGTTAGTCTAAAATTTGTACATTTAAGTGATTAATGATTAGCTATTTCAAAATATTTGTTATTTTGTAATTTTTTTCCTATATAGATTAAAAAAGGTTTTCAAATAAATTATATTAGACATACATATAAGCTTTAGTTTTACTATATAAAATAGGTACATAAAATATTTAAAATTTTGTCATGTAATTTAAAAACACTTAGTAACATATTAAATTTCAAACTTAAATATTTAATATTTTTTAAAAATATATTTCTGACTTTTATCATTAAAAAAAAAAAAAAAAAAAAAAAAAATCCTTACAAAAATTGTACTTAATCTATCTCAAGAATGTTATTTTTTCTTGTGTATAACTGGAGAATTTCAAAAGTTATTTTTGATTAAAATGAATTTTCAACAGCACGACACTCAAAGCTTGTAATTTTTTTTTTTTTTTTTTATTAAGCAGGAACAAATAAGGTAAATCTAGGATAGATGGTCATAGTTATTAAAGTTTGTAATAAAAATTCGTAGAATTCAAATATAAGAAATATTTATGTATATTTAAAATTCTTATACAGATTCTCATCATTTTTTGGGCAAAAAATAATTAAATATGGAGAACAAAATTAGTTGAAATTAAAATACGGCAGATGACCATCTCTCTTCCTAGACGAACAGAGATAGCCATCCAATAATAATAATAATAATAAAAAAAAAGAAGCAAAGTTAAAAAAAGCAAAAATAACACATTTTATATAGTTAATCATGAAAAAATATAGAAATTTTTAAAGATGCCTTTACATCGCGAAAATTTAGTGAATAAAATTCGAATAAACAGAATTTGAAGTATAATTTCAATCCTTTACTTTTCGTAATATTCTACTACATTTTTGGCAAAGGTCTTGATTATTTGTACATGTTTCAAGGAACCACTTCAGTACAGCCCCTGGAATACATATTGTGGGAAAAAAAATTAAGCCCTAAAAATTAAGCCTCTCACCAACTCTTTCGATTTGATGTATTTATTATTTGTGTGATTGTTTTATGTGATATTCTTTTTAACAATGTAAGCATACTCAAATAATACATATCAATAAAATATAAATATTCATATTTGTTTTAAAAATACAAAGGAAAATATTTTTTAAGTTCAGAAATGAATATTTATCAGTTTATTTTTAATTTTGTTAAATACTGATATAATAGTAGTTTGTCTTATTTATTTATTTATTTATTTTATTTTTTTGTTTACATTAAAAATTTAACTGCAGATTAAAGAGAAATGACTGCACTTGTTTGTGAAACGTTTAGAATGAATATATTTATTGAAAAATCTAAAAAAAAAAAACTCAAAATCATTGCAGTTAAAATGATAATTTTAGTTGAGGAATCTTTTAAAGACCTTTCTGATCAAGTACTATTACTTAAACTTAAGTCTAAGAACATGATTCGACCCATATTTATTTAACAAAACGGTATGGACTCTACTTTTTTTAACCGACTTCAAAAAAGAAGGAAGGTTCTCAATTCAAACCGCATGTTTTTTTTTTTTTTTTTTTTTTGTTTGTTTGTTAGCTCATAACTTCTGAACAGATGCTCCGATTTTGATACTTTTTGTTTTGTTGAAATGGTCTTGGTCTGAAATAGGTCCCATTGTAATATGTTTACGATCTAAAGAAAATACAGGATGCCCCAAAAAATCAGTTCCAACTCTTTTAACTGCTAACGGCTGCAACTAAAAGTGGTATAAAAGTATAGCAAAGTGGCCATGCAGTACAATGTTAAACCGCTTGCAGCGCCACTTGGTGGAAAATAGCGTTAGTTATTTTTAAAGTGAAATTTTAAGGGAAATGAAATGAGGAAAAAAAAAAGCATGGATAATAAACACTATGCTTTAATAAAACACTTACAAAATTATGAACTAGTATATTTTCATTATGAAAGTTTTATTTATTTATGTAATTTATTTAATTTTATTTATTCTTTCATTCATTTGGTTCTATTTAATTATTTTATTTATTATTTTTTTAACTGTTAATAATTTAATTTTTTTTTTATGTTTTTGCAAGACTATTTTACAATTATAAAAATCATAATAACAAAATTGAAATGAGTATTTTTCATGTAATTATTTTGAATTAATTAATTATTATATTTTGCATGCAATATGTTAAATAAAGTAACTACAACAATCCTTCCTTTTTTTTTTTTTTTCATAATTCACCATCCCACCCAACCAATCAGCAACACAATGCTCCCATACCTCCTTAATAAAAGATCTGCCCACCTAATCTCAACCTTTTTTATTGTCTTTTATTATTTTCTAATTTGTTTGTAATAGACATACCAGTTTTTTTTCTTTTAATGACAGATACATTTATTGATAAATTAACGAGTAAACAAGTTTTTTGGAAATCCTATATTAATAGTATCTTTAATAAGTTTATCAATATTTCTGCTTTTATACTTTGATGAGCATAAATTATTTATTCGATGTAAGTAATTAAAAATGATATTTCTAAATACAAAGGGATTGAGACATGATTTAAAATGAGTAAACAAATTTACTATAAATTCAAAATCTTGTCTTTAACATACACATCAGTAAAAATTATATTATCATTAAAAGGAATTTTATGATATAGAAAGTCAATTAATTTATTTGTATGTTTAGTCTGAGTTAAAATTAAATTAGACGAATAAGCTAATGTAATTAAATCAGGTGACTTATTATTATTGAAGAGAATGATTATGTCATCAATATAACAATACAGTAAAATATTCTCATAGGTAAATTTGCAATATATATATATATATATATACATATATATATATATATATACACACATATATATAATGAATTTTATCTCAAAATACATGGAAAATACCTTTTTTACTTAAATATCTACCATAAAATAATAATTAAGAATAAACTTTAATTTGAATTGCAATAAGGCTTACTGTTTTATTATGTTTTCTTCAAGAAGTAATGCTTTTGGAGTTTATGTAGTTATTAAATTGAAATAGTCGAATTTAATAGGAATATAAATTAAAGTATAAAAAATTATTAAGACGGTTATTAAAGGTTTAAAAAACTTTTCTTTTAGGCTTATAACGTTAGTCTAAAATTTGTACATTTAAGTGATTAAGGATTAGCTATTTCAAAATATTTGTTATTTTGTAATTTTTTTCCTATATAGATTAAAAAAGGTTTTCAAATAAATTATATTAGACATACATATAAGCTTTACTTTTACTATACAAAATAGGTACATAAAATATTTAAAATTTTGTCATGTAATTTAAAAATAATTAGTAACATTTTAAATTTCAAACTTAAATATTTAACATTTTTAAAAAACATATTTTTGACTTTTATCATAAAAAAAAAAAAAAAAAAAAAAAACTTTACAAAAATTGTACTTAATCTATCTCACGAAGGTTATTTTTTCTTGTCTATAACTGGATAATTTCAAAAGTTATTTTTGATTAAAATGAATTTTCAACAGCACGACACTTAAATCTTGTATTTTTATTTTTTTTTATTAAGCAGTAACAAATAAGGTAAATCTAGGATAGATGGTCATAGTTATTAAAAGCTGTAATAAAAATTCGTAGAATTCAAATATAAGAAATATTTATGTATATTTAAAATTCTTATACAGATTCTCATCATTTTTTGGGCAAAAAATAATTAAATATGGAGAACAAAATTAGTTGAAATTAAAATACGGCAGATGACCATCTATCTTCCTAGACGAAGAGAGATAGCCATCCAATAAAAGAAGCAAATTTAAAAAAAGCAAAAATAACATATTTTATATAGTTAATCATGAAAAAATATAGAAATTTTTAAAGATGCCTTTACATCGCGGAAATTTAGTGAATAAAATTCGAATAAACAGAATTTGAAGTATAATTTCAATCCTTTACTTTTCGTAATATTCTTCTACATTTTTGGCAAAGGTCTTGATTCTTTGTACATGTTTCAAGGAACCACTTCAGTACAGCCCCTGGAATACATAGTGTGGGGAAAAAAATTAAGCCCTAAAAATTAAGCCTCTCACCACAGCTCAGTGAGATCGATTTTATTGCTTGAAGAACACCTATTGGTTATTTATATGCTCAGATCACATGACTGAGCTGACGAAACTGAGAAAAGCCAACCAACTCTTTCGATTTGAGCAAAAATTTCAATCGCAGCGCTATCTTGAGGCTGAATTTATTATTTTTTTAGCGGTATTTTAAGCATCCAGTTTTAAGCGTTTGCCACACTCTATATTCTAGGCGCTGTAACTTCAGGCACCTAATGTGTTTTATTCAGCCTTTCGTTTTGGTTGTAGTATTGGATTCTTTTCCACAACCCACGCAGTGATCCGTATCAAATTCTATTCCCTCAGAATCCGTACAATCTGATAATTTCACATGTATTTCATCTGGTTCGATGCTGGAAGTGGGGTGTTTTTGTTTCATCTTTCGTTTTTGAGGCTTTTAATTTTTTTCTTTTTTCTTTCTTTCTTTCTTTCTTTTTTTTTTTTTAAATCAACTTTGTTTTTTAAGGAATGAAACTTTTCGTAGTTTTTCAATATTTACTGATGATGTCAAACCATAGCTATCTACAGGGTGGGCAAAAAGTCCGTAAAAACTTAAAAAGTTTATAAAACCCCAAAAAACAACCAAAATAAAAAACGGCTTGCAGATTTAACATCGATAAGTCACGGGATTTTTTTTAGGATAAGAAAAAAAAAAAAAAAAAAAAAATAGCCGATAGCTGGAGTTTCGTTTCGTACATAAGTGGAAGAAAAGACACGCAAATAACAAAAATAATGTTATCAAATCATTTATTATAGCAATATGTGTTCCACTTGTCCACTAACACAGGTGATAACGCATTGTAGGCGTGTCACAAATCCAGCAACTGCAAAGTGCAGCATGTCCGGCTGTATACATGACAGCTCTTGGCGAATTGCATCTTTCAATCCCGACAGATTCGATGGACGGAATCCTTATTCACTTACATGGGATGCAACGGAGAACTGGTTCTGTATTAAGAGCGTAAGTATTTATTATCGTCGTTTGCATATTTCCAACTAAGTCGTTCGTACCAGCGCCATCTGCCAGCTGTTTTTTGATTTTTTTCCCCTTATCTTAAAAAAAAAAAAATCCCGTGACCCTTCAGTGCTAAACCTTCAAACCGTTTTTATTTCGGTTACTTTTTCGGGTTTTATGAATTTTTAAAGTTTTTACAGACTTTTTGCTCATCCTGTATTTGCCATTAAACGTGCCATAAATACCATTGGTACGTTTTCTGTTTTGTCATGGTTACATGACGAACTAGTGCAATATCATAAATTGATTTTGTTGGTGATAGTATATCATGATTTTTTTTTTTACGTTTTAAAGGTAGTCATGTAGCCATCTCTCCTGAAATGGAAGGACAGATATCCGCCCAATTTAAAGCGTCACTCTGCCATTGTACGTTTTTATTTTATGCTTAGAAGCAAAGATTGAATTATATACGTGTTTAAAGGTCCGTATAGTAAAAAAAAAAAAAAAAAAAGTAACGCACGTATTTTAAAACATTCGGATATCTAACTCAACAAAAACATTCAACCACTAAATTAAATAAACTTAAAAAATTTAGTTACTTTTTATAATCGAAAAACACAACTGCACATTGCAATGAATGAAATCATTGAACTATTTCCTACGAAAAATGTTTATGTTGCTATCTATGATCAACTTTAGGGAACGTTTAGTCCATCTCTCTTCTACGACCATCTCTCCTAGAGTTACCCTAATGTATTATTTATTTAAGATATCAAAAAAGAATTTAATCTATGTGGTAGGCTACTCTATAAGAAAACATGCTATGTACACTTCAACATATTTTTATGTTTCAACAAAAATGATTGCGAATTATAATATAAATAAAAAACGTATAATACCAAACACATTTATCTTAGTTTTTAATTTTATAGATTAAAATACAAAGGGTTTAGCTTAAAGATATTCATTTTCTTTAAGAACTTAAAAAAAAATCAAATGAATTATCATTTTTAAAAATCTAATATAAGTTAGAGTGATGAAAAAAAATTGCTCCATTTTTCTTATTTTTCTATCATTTTTTAACTTTTTACCAATAGAAACAATCTTTCAAAATTTATTTCTGCATAAGAAAATTAAAGTTTAACTGAATTTTTCAAATTAAAACATTCTATTCGTAGATTAGAACAATTTTTGTATCTTTTGAAAGCTTAAGTATTCAGAAAAAAAAAAAAAAAAAAAAAAAAAAAGCGCATTTTTTTTCTTTTTTCTTTTTAAGATGAAAATATAAAAATTCGACATATATTCTGTATGTTTTAGTCAGTTTTAATGAACAAAAACTTTTCTTTTAGTCTTACGTAATATGAGAGAATTATAAAAAAATGTTTGCTTTTACTTTAATTAATATTAAATCTTGGACTTAAAAATGATATATTTTAAATGATGTTATAAATTTTTACAAAATTGTTACAAAAGTATTAAAAGTGTAGAAAAAGAAAAGTAAACGGAGCATGCACTGAAAAGAGGTGCACACAAGTGAACATTTTTATTTATAACTATGATTTTCACAAAGAAAATTTTTAGTATTTTTTGTGAAAAAGAGAAAAACACCGCACATAGCAGAACTATTAATAATTTTTTAACTAAAAAATGAATTCTTCCACGATCTTAGAGCTTTTATTTCTTGTTGTAGGTGACATAACAAGGGATAAATCACTTTATAATGATATCTATTCAATTTATTTCCAAGGTGTGATAAATTTATAGTTATGCTTGCGAAATGTATCTTATGATGGTTAGTTAGAACGATTCTTGATTTTATTTTACATAAACAGTATTTATGTAACATTGATATTTGTGAAAAATATTCAAAATAGATTTGGAAATTATATTTTGGAACTATAATTTTGATGGAATTATAATTTTGATGTGTAATAAACTATTAAACTTTACTTTCAGAAAAAAATCTCCCATCATCAAGAAGAAAGTATTTTAGAAAAGGGAAATTTAGGCAAAGTATTTTTCTAGAACCATATTTAGTTGATTACAGTTTCGAGGTCACTACGCGAAAATAACCACTTGTAATACGGCATGGTGGCACATTAACAACCGCTGTAATCGCTAAGATTTTCCATGCAACAATGCAAACTTATATGCATTCTGCCATACAGGTGACATGTGCCATTTTGTGGTATGAAGTTTTGTACCTGTTGCATTTGACCAGTTGTCAAATTAGTAGTGTAGCAAAGCCTGAAAAAAAACCCGTTTTTTCCCCGGAAATAAACCGGTTTTTTTCGGAAGGAAATTTTGAAAATTTCGGAAGTTTTGAAATAATTTGATGCATGGACACATTTATTTTTCATTTTTATAATTTTCATTTTAAGCTTTCCTATTTAGCATTTTTAACTGTAACTGTGAAAAGCAACTCAACACTTCTTTTCTACTTCTTCTTCTTTTTTTTTTTTTTTTTTTTTTTTTTGCAGGTACAAAGTCAGTTATTATTATTATTTCATAAATAGACATTAAAAAGAAAGATTATTTCGATTATTTCTAATAAATTTCGGAATAAAATATTTCTTCAATGTCAATAAAATTGTGTATTCAGAAGGTAAACAATGTAAGCATACTCAAATAATACATATCAATAAAATATAAATATACATATTTGTTTTAAAAATACAAAGGAAAATATTTTTTAAGTTCAGAAATGAATATTTATCATTGTTTATTTTTAATTTTGTTAAATACTGATATAATAGTAGTTTGTCTTAAATTTATTTTCATTTTTATTTTTATTTTTTTTTTGTTTACATTAAAAATTTAACTGCAGATTAAAGAGAGTTGACTGTACTTGTTTGTGAAACGTTTAGAATGAATATTTATTGAAAAATCTAAGAAAAAAAAATTAAAAACCTCAAAATCATTGCAGTAAAAATGATAATTTTAGTTGAGTAATCTTTTAAATACCTTTCTGATCAAGTAATATTACTTAAACTTAAGTCTAAGAACATTATTCGACAAATATTTATTTAACAAAACAGTATGAACTCACCTTTTTTTAAGACTACAAAAAAGAAGGAAGGTTCTCAATTCAAACCGTATGTTTTTTTTCTTCTTGTTTGTTAGCTCATAACTTCTGAACAGATGCTCCGATTTTGATACTTTTTGTTTTGTTGAAAAGGTCTTGATCTGAAATAGGTTCCATTGTAATATGTTTACGATCTAAAGGAAATACAGGGTGCCCCAAAAAATCAGTCTCAATTCTTTTAACTGCTAAACGGCTGCAGCTATAGTGATAAAAACGGTATGTAAGTATAGCGAAGTGGCCATGCAGTACAAAGTTAAACCGTTTGCAGCAACACCTGGGGGAAAATAGCGGAGTTAGTGTTCCTATCTCGAAAAATTTTCTAGAGAAAAAAGGGAATTACAAAGTTGAAGAGTATCATCGATTTAGTACAAAAAGATAGTTTAGACATTCATGCTAGCGTTCCTATCTCGGAAATGGTTCAAGACAGGGGAAAAAAGTGAATTATAAAATTGCAGAGCATCATCGATTTAGTACGAAAAGATAGTTTAGACATTAAAGCTAAAAATACAATGCTAAAAACGTGCATTTGTTTGTTTACAATTTCTTACACTATGCACACTTGAGCTAACCTTGCTCACGTTATAGCGTAGCTGGTGAGACATACGCAATATAGTTCAAAATACGGTTACTTGATACTTTTTGTTTTGTTGTAAAGATCTTGGTCTGAAGTAGGTCCCATTGTAATATCTTTACAATCTAAAGAAAATAAAGTGCCATCTGGTAAAAAACAGCGGAATTAACGCTCCTATCTCAAAAACGGTTCAAGATGGGAGAAAAGTTAATTGCGAAGTTGTAGAGCATCATCGATTTGTTATGAAAAGACAGTTTTTAGACATTATTGCTAAAAATAGAACGCTTAAAACGTGCAGTTGTTTCTTCGCAATTTCCTACTCTGTGCACGCTTGAACATTGTTGCACACTTTGCAGCGTAGCGGGTGACACTTATACTCGGTGGTTCAAAGTACTGTTACTGTAAGCAGTCACATCGATTAGCGCAAAGTCGTATTCAACCAAATTCAGAAAGGAGGGTGTTCTTAATTCGAGCTATGTGTTGTTGTTGGTGTTTGGAAGCTTATAAATTCGAAAGAGATGCTCTAATTAGCCGACTTCAATAAGGAGGATGTTCTCAATTCAAATCGTATGTTTTTTTTGTTTTTGTTTTTGTTTGTTAGCTCATAATTTCTGAACGGATGATCCGATTTTAATACATTTTATTTTATTGTAAAGGTCTTGATGTGAAATAGGTTCCATTGTAATATCTTTACGATCAAAAGAAAATACAGTGTGCCCAAAAAAGTCAGTCCCGACTGTTTTAACTGCTGAACAGCTGCAGCTATAGTCATAAAAGTGGTATGTAGGTATAGTAAAGTGGACATGTGCTACGCGATTCAACCACCTTCAGCGCCACCTGGTGGAAAACAGGGGAGTTAGCGTTCCTATCTCGGAAACTGTTCAAGACAGGGGAAAAAAGTTAATTATAAAATTGCAGATCATTATCGATATAGTACTTAAAGATAGTTTACACATTAATTCCAAAAACAGAACGCTTAAAACGTGCATTTGTTTGTTCGCAATTTTCTATTTTGTGCACACTTGAACGACATGCATATGTTGTAGCGTAGCGGGTGTCATTTATGCTATGTAAAATTTAAAGTATGGTTATTGTAAGCGGTCACATCGGTTAACGCATAGACGTTTTAAACCGACTTCATAAAGGAAGAGGTTCTCAATACAAACCATGTTTCACATTGTTGTTGTTGTTGAAATTTGTTAGCTTATAACTTTGTAAGAAATGGTTTAATTTTAATACTTTTTTTTTGTCGTAATGAGCTTGGCCTGAAATAGGTTTCATAATGATTTCATTAGAATATAAACAAATTGCAGGATACTCACAAAAGTCTGTTCTCAATCTAACTGCTGAACGCATGTAGGTACACTGGTGAAAGCAGTATGTAAGTATCTATGTTGAAACTTCTGTCCGTCAACTTCATTGCATATTTTGCTCTTTGTTTGAACTTTACGCTGTGCAATTTCCAGCTCAGAGGGTGACACGTATTCACTGTAAAGTTAAATATATATGCCCAACAGAATTATTGGTTACGAATACAGCGTATCCGTTCCTTACATTTCTAAAGACTCTTTAATTTAACGTATGTTCATTCAATAGATAGTTTTTTGCTCATATCCGATAAAGGCAAGAAAAGTGACACAACTTAAAAATGCAGGATTTAAGAAAAATCAACTTAAAAATAACCTGACTAGAATAAAACTGACACAACTGTCTCTCGAGTGGATAACTTTCTAGATGGAGATAACTTTTTTGTTCACATTGGGTGCATTTCATGTATTTTTCAGTGACATAAACCATTTTTTGAGTTATGTCAGTTTTCTTGGAAGTCCTGATTTGTGAAACTACCGTCGAACGTCTTCTTATGTTCTGCTATATAAATAAGTTTTCACTGAAAAGAGAAAAATAAAGTTTTTTGTAAAAAAATAGAACCGACTCCAAAAAGCAACTACTATTCAAACAACTAAAAAAAGAAAAAAAAAATGGGTATGAAATGAAACTGTAAATTGCGCCTAAAAGTGTGAAATAATTTCCTTCGCCAAACAACCTATAACACTACAATTAATCATAACTTTTGAAGTCGGCGTAAAATTAAATAAAAATTGATACATTTTTTCAATACAAAAATCAAATCCTATTCAAAATACACCTCTCACACTGTCACCTGCAAAACGCAGCCGAAAACTACTTTGGTTCAAGAAAACAAATAAGATTTCGTAAGAAGCGAAAGTTGGCGAAGATGCTGGTATCTGACGTCCTTGGTGAAAGAAAAATCGCAAAATTATCTGGCAAACATATTTAATTTCTTTGGGATATCATAATTATTTTGATAAGGTATATTAAGAGAGTAATAAAAATATGAAACAATACTTCGTACAACATATATAATGAAAAAATACATGTTGCGTGTATATTTTTGCATTACGTTTTGATCGTCAAATCCAAAAGCCACCAAGGATGATAGTTATCAAAGTTATACCAAATTTGCAAAGGGAACTCTAACTTCGTAGAAACATAAATACCGCTTTGTGAAGAATGTTCACTGTTCTATGTAGATGCTACTAATGGACCAATTGTATACAGTGATAAAATAATAAAGGAAACATGAAAATGGATCATTCGAGACAACAGCATTTGTTGCTACCGATCTAAAAACAAACCTTTAAAAACTAATTAAATTTTATTTAACTTTGCGCCGACTTCAAAAGTTATGATTATTTGTAGTGTTAAAGGTTGTTTGGCGAAGGAAATTATTTTATACTTTTAGGCGCAATTTACAGTTTCATTTCAAACCAATTTTTTTTTTTTTTTTTTTTAGTTGCTTGAATAGTAGTTGCTTTTTGGAGTCGGTTCTATTTTTTTACAAAAAATTTTTATTTTATAGAGGAATTTTTGCTAGTGGTCGGATACTTTTGTTACCGACTGTACAAGTTTGCTTTGCTAGAAATAATAAAAAAAAAAGACAAAGTTTTAAAAATTTGTCTGTTTGTTTCTCTTTTAGAAATATATTAAAAAGTATTATGCAATGATTGCAATGAATAGAAGCAGTATTGCCTGAAAATAAAATTGCTCCTGCATTTAAAACTAGTTTATGCAATACTCATTGACATCTTAAGTATTATGTATATTCAATGCGTTAGCCCTAACCTCCATTTTGAAAGTGACTGGTTTTATTTACTTTTAAATTCCCAATATTCCCCAAAGGTCCAGGTTTATTCCCCAAAATTCCCGGGTTTATTCACATTTTTCAAAAAATGTGGGTTTTTTGCAACACTACAAATTAGTAATGGTTAGTGTTGGTTGTGGATGATGCTAGATTTGCTGTGCAATCTACGTAATCGATTGGGAAAAAATCGGATAATTTCGGAGGCTAAGGCAGTATGACGACACACTCTAGCCACCTGACCGCCTTTGAAAAAGCGCAAAATCGTAAAGTTTTTTTTTTCACTGCACTGTACTTTCAATATGCTAAACTAAAGAATGCACATTTTTATAATAATCATAGTTATTATTTAAGACTTTTAAACTTGAAAAAAAAAAAAAAAAAAACACGCTAAAAATTTATAATTATATAATTTTGAATTATAAGTGTATTGTGGAAAAAAGAACAGCTCAAACCGGATATATCTGTCAGCGGCAGTCAGATGGTTAGAGCAAGTTTCGTAATAGTAGCCTTATGAAGAAGAGCGTTATCCTGCTGGAAAATATCTCCTTGAATATTGCTTATGAATGGAAATACAATCGATTCACTCACCAGTCTGAGGTATACATTTTGCAGTCAACCTATCCAGGTTTCGACGCTTTGCCGTTATGAAATATGATGTTGTTACACTATATTCTTGAAGAGGTTTTGTAGAAAGTTGGACGCCTGTAAAATTTGTTTAACCCGCCTTAAGCCGTGGTGGCCTTTGCTCCTTTTTCTCATTTGAGTTTATGTGTTTCTATGTTTATTAATTGTGGTCTCCCTTCCTGGCGTTTGTTCATTGTAATGAATTATGTATATGTAATTTGAAAGAGTTTAAAACTAGAGAATTTATTTCTTTGAGAAACAGTTTTTTTTTTTTTTTTTTTAAATAAATTTATGCTGCTATAATATAGCGTACACAAAATTTACCGCAGACCGATAAAAATTTTTGTATCAAAATTTATTAGATTATAGGATGTTAAACCTTTTCTCTTAAAATTAAGCCTAAATATTGTGCTAAAGGTTCAGCCGTTTTGTTTTTATTTTATTGGTTTTCTTTTCCGAATAAATTAAAAAAATGTGTTTTCAGTTCAAATATGTTAGAAGGATTATAAAAGTATTCGTTTTCATTGCATTAAATAGGTCCGTAAAGATTTTAATATTTAGCTTACTTATTCAATAATATACATAAATAAAAAAAAAAAAAAGTTTAAAAGTCTCTTCGATTAAATATTTTTTTACTTTTAAAAATATATTTCAGAAACTTTCATTTGATAAATATTCGAAAGTATTCAAATAAATTACTTTATACCTTAATCTATCGTGAAAAATGTATTTTTTCTCATTCAGTGTCTGTGTACTTAAAATATTATTTTTGAGTAAAATGAATTAAAAATAAATAAATAAATAAATAAAATATATCTCTAGTTTTGTATAAAAGTTTTAATATTTATTTAAGGAAAGTCACTAGTTGCACCTTTAATAAAACTTTCAGTCTATATGCATGAAATTTGTTAATTTTAAAAATAGATACTAAAATGATTTTCCTAGACATTTTGTAAAACGGAGAACGTAGTATAATAAAATATAGAGGTACTATTCTAAAACAAAAGTAAGTACCAATTTCGAAATAATGAAATATAATACCCAAGGTTTTCAAGATTAGTCGTTGAATTATTTTTGTTGCTTAAAAAATCTACCCTAGTGAATCATTATTTATTTTTTCATATTCAGAAAGGATTTATTCTCTTTTGAGAAATATAAGTTAAATGGATTATAAAACTGTCTTACTCTTTCCCGTTTATCTCCTTATTAATGTAATTGATCTAGGTTTAACACTTCTAAGAAATTAGTTCCTAAATTTAAATTTTTTTCTACAGAATGCATAATATTTAGCCTTTTAATAACTTTAAATGACTTCTCATATATCATCAACATCATCAATTTCAGCCTTTATCAATCCACTGCATCTACTGAAGGTCTTCTCCTATATATAATTTACAATTCAATGCGTTGCATGAATAGAAACGCACCTTAGCTTTAAGAATTAGAATGGTATAGAAGTGCAATAAAACAATATGAATAGGTGACACTTGATGCAAACTCTATGTGTATGATTCAAGAAATGAAAATACGAATCAAAACAATGATAGACCAATATGATATTTTAGAAGATAATTTTATTGAATTTATGACAAAAATACGTGTTGAATGAATTTAAACGCACATGTAAAAAATAAATAACTGAGTAACAAATACTGTATCTAATACTTTGTAAAGTCAACATGGGTTTTTAGAACAGCCAGTAAACGCCTTGGCATTGACTAATATAGTGGCATGAGGCCATCCAAGCTGATTGTCTTCCAAGCTAATAGTATGGCCGATTTTAGTTCATCTTTCGTGTTAAACTGCCTTCCGTTTACTTAAACACGGCGATCCAGAATACACCCCCATACGTTCTCCATTATGTTTAAATCGGGGCTTTTTGAGGGCTAATACAGAACTTTAATTTTATTGTCACGGAATCATTTTTTCACGATATGTGTTGTATGTACAGATGCACAATCTTGTCGAAAAATATAATTTCTTCCAGCTTTTTCTCGACTGCTTGACGGCGGAGGTTCCCTGTATGAGCATCTGGACATAATCTACAGAGTTCATAGTATTCTCCACGAACTGTAATTCGAAAATCCCTTTAAAACTTATGGCTGCCCACACCATGACAGACCCTCCTCCAGATTGACGTTTTGAACAGTACATTTCTTCGGTTCTCAAATCGCGCCAGTAGCTATGAAATTTGTCCAGGCCATCGAGATTAAACTTTTTTTCATCTGAGAAGATTACTTTTTCCCAATTTAGTCGATCTAAAATCCATTTTCTTGCCCATTCCAACCGCATATCTTTGTACTTTTGAGTGAGGGGTGGTTTCGCCTTCATTTTCTTAAATTTAATGAATGTTGCAGATTTGATAGTTCTCCATATGGTTGTCCGATGAACACCCAGCTTGTATTGAGCCTTTATCTTCGCACAGGAAATATTCTTATTCTTTGCAGCGTTGCATATTCGAAGTTTGTCGTAACTGGTGAGCTTTCCTGTTCGCTTCTTATACACTTTTTCCCCATAATTCGCTCCTTTCTTTATACAATTTCGCACAACACTTTCACTCCTTCCGATTCAACGCCCAATTTCACGATTGCTAAAGCCTTTACCCCGCATAAAGTCGATTTTTATCCTCTCGTCTACTGTCAAAGTTTTCCCTCTTGCCATCCTGAGCAAACTCCGTAAATTTCGCCCTCAAGCATTAAAACCACTTTTAGAGAACTTTAGCAACACGACTATCTGTGTTTTAATTTAATTCCGGTGGCTCTGTTAAATTTTAAACGCAAAATACAGAGTGCGTTTAATTTCGCGCAACGAACAAAAAACTGCGAAAAATAAGATAATACTTAAACACTCATTTACATAAGCTTGCATGAGTCTAAACATACTTGCTCAAAGCACCTTATTCAGTTGTTAGTCATATGCAATAACTGTAAGTCAAATTCCTTCTTTTAAAATTTTAAAAATTCTATTTCTGGTTATAGGAAAAGGTTCATTTATATTCATGCAACGCACTGTATATTATATTAAATAAAACACGAAATTATAGAAATTTCCGATCTGCTCTTCGTGTTTTAGTGTTTTAGTTTCTTTTAAGGGGACTGAGGCGTTTGCGACAACAGAGAAGTGGGAAATTTAGGTTGATGCTAGCCATATCTTTTTTAATTATGCACATATCAATATAAGTTTTTTATGAGATTTTGATAAGAAATTCAAAAAATATTTGATGCAAATTACTTACTCTTACGTATTACAGTTTTTTTCTATAATAGCACTGTAAACATGCATATACTCTTAAGGATTTTTTCACTTTATTCACTTTGGTACACTTTTCTAAAAAACTAATGAAAATTTTACCTTGAAATCATGTATGCTGATAGAAAATAATATTTTTTTATGCATTGAACCTATTTTATGTTTTGTTGCTCTTTTTTTAAAAATAACAATAAAAAAATGGCAATTTTTACTTATTAGAAACATGTATTTTTTAACACATATATTTGCTGTTTTAAAAGACATCTCAAGTTTTATACATAAGAAACAGGTTCACTATAGGCAGAGATACTTATTCTATTTCCCTCTAAAATTGCAGAAAACTTCTTTCAACAGATTTTTTACAAAGTGTACCAATATACGGAAAAATGACATGTTGAGAAAAATGCAAAAAACAATTTAAGCCATTCAAGTTTATATGTTTATATATAACTACAACATTCCTGCCCCATAGTCATTTTGACCTAACATTTCTTTTTTTTCATACATGTTTTTTCTGTATATATATTTCTGTATTCAGATAATACACTCAAGTTCAGTTTATCGGTAATTTCAACAGAAACTTTTATGAACTGATTGCCGTGGAAATTTCATCTGCCAAACTTTTTCTGACGAATCATGGTCAATAAAAAAAATCTAAGCAATAAATTATATCTATCTGTAATCTGCAGAATCTGCACTATTGTTTAAGCCACTAATTGAAAAATCGAAATTTTGAAGGTATTTCACGTCCCAGTCCCCTTAATCCATTATGGTATGAGTGATGGATCAAAAAGTTTGTTTTTACAACAAGGCATCCATAATTAAACTGATAGGACTCACAAAGGTCTATAATACGATAATCTAATCGTTAGAATGGCGCGAAATTTTCTAGAAAGATTAAACAAGACGGAAGACGAAGTATTCCGAAAAAAAAAAAAAAAAAAAGGAAGGCCTTACTAGGGGAATATGTGCTGCTGTGTAATAGAAATGAGAGCTTAAAAAATTGAAAGTTGGGGACAAATTAGCGCGAAGTTTCCAATTTTAAAATAAGAAACTGAGACAAAAGTAGTACTTAAAAATGTGTATAAAAATGAATTTTAATTGGAATGAATTAATTTTTTATAAAAATTAAAGGAATTTTATAAATTAAATGAATTTTAATATAAATTGCGATGACTGCTTTATTTAGAAAAACAGTGCCACATTTTTCTAGTCCAAAAGTCACCGCTAGGTGACTTTTGGATCTAATTTTTTTCCCATCTTGCTTAATTGTCCTACAAAATTTGGCACTATCTTCACAATTAGATTGCTCTACACTACACTGTGAGCACTATTAGTTTAATTATGGACACCTTGTATAATGAATGTAATTTGTATATCTTGATAAAAAAATGCCATAAATTTAAAGGTTAATATATATACACACACACACACACATATATATATATATATATACATTAAAAAAAAAAGTACATAGATGTAAACAATATTTTTATTTATAACAAATGACTTTTGTTAAATATATAAATATGTATTTTACTTGTACCATAGAAATTATAAGGTTTGCAATTTCTATTATTTTTTTCGTTTCGTTTTGCTACATTGTTCTGCGCAGATAGAACTGTATAGATTTGATCTCCGTTCGTAATAATTAACTTTCAGCCTTATCAAAGATTTTGTAATATATTTTCCATATCTTTTTATGTATGAAGGAATAGAGAAATCAAATTTGATAGAATTTTTATTTTTTTCTCTGCCAGAAAAATGACTTGATTAAATCTATTAATTAAATCCATTGATGGTGTTAGGATTAAGGCGAATTGGCAGCACTAAGGTTCTAGAGGCCTATGGAGAAGTTGCCTCCGTGGGGGGTCTTAGCTCATATTTACGGAATTTTCGGAGAAAACCACAAAAAACTCCGAATGTCTAGGCCAACGAGCACGACTTGGAATCTAACTCAGCACCTCACATCTACCATCTTGAGGGCAGAACCTCTCGGCCGTTGGCGGACCTTAGATCTTTTCTTGATTAAGTAAAAAGTTAAAAAGAAATAATAATGTGTATTTAGGAGAGTACAACTAGGCTATAAAATGCAAAATTAGACAAAGGTGAAAAAAAAAAAAAAAAAGATTAAAATGTCAACTACAGAAATTAAAAGGAAGTTCTATGAGAAACGGAAAACATATCAAAATGCGTCGAACACATTACTTAATATCGTAATATTAATGGAATCCAAATATTTACGTTGCTAAAATAATTTTTTTTAAAACTATTTAGTTAAGTTAACGTCTAATGTACGTAATTTGCTTATTTTTCTATACTTAGTTATCTCCAGTATTTCTCGGTATCTTTGAAATGATATGATGTTTTAGAAACGTAATACAACTTAACTACACTGGTGTTCAAAATTAAAGCAACAACCTGTTTTCTCGTTTTCTTCTTTTGGCGCATAATTTTTTAACCAAATAAACATACGAACATAAAATTTAGATGGCATGTTCGTTATCATACCATTAATTGAATTTTATAAAATTTTAGCATGCGTGATAATTTTTAAACTAATAGCTATTAATTTGTTTTCAAAAGTATGCTTTGAAAAAAGTGAAAAATTTCAATAATTTTAGAAAAGAAAACTTAATGAAAAGTCGTGTGAAGGATGCATTACAGATAGATAAAGATGTACATGCCTTGAAATGTTACTCTAAATCTCAATTTTTACTTCCTTATACAAAGTATAAGGAAGTACAGTAATCACGATTTGCGAAACGGATTTTGTATTTCATATTGCTCAAAAACGAATGATCGCTGAATGTTGCCAATTTATACGTGTGACTGTCATGATGTCTAGTTGTACACCTGCAAGTGTCGTCTTAACACGAGCTCTCGTTTTAGAGATACAAGGGACTTTACACGATTTTTCGTGACGTCTGTATGTACGTGTGCGTGTGTGTGCGTGTGTGTGTGTGAATGTCGCATAACTAAAAAAGAAATGGACGTAGAAAGTTGTGAATTGGTACATAGGTTTGTTATAACATCTAGTTGTGCACCTCCCTTTTTGGATTTTGTATGATTTTCCGTTTTGGAGATATTTAGAAATTAGTTTCATAATGACCAAAAATACATAGGTTTTGGCAATAATGTATCAAAAAACGGTAATGACTCAAAAACGGTTTCGACAAATCTTGCAATTTAACTAACTTCCCGACTAGCTAGACATTTGAAATTCTCAGAAAAGCCCAGAACACGCTGACAATGGATTTTTTTTATATTTTTAGCCAACTGTTTCCGATACCTGCTGCCTTCAGCAGCGTTTATGTGATTCCACAGAAAATTTATTTAACTAACTTCCCGACTAGCTAGACATTTGAAACTTTCAGACTAGATCAGAACACGATGAAAATGCATTTTTTAATAATTTCAGCCAACTGTTTAAGGTATCTGCTGCCTTCGGCAGCGTAACCAGTACAAATTTTGCAATCGATTTTTAACTAACTTCCCGACTAGCTAGACATTTAAAACTTCCGGAAAAGCTCAGAACACGGTGACAATGTATTTTTTAAATATTTTTAGCCAATTGTTTTGGGTTACTGCTGCCTTCGGCAGCGTTTATATGGTTCAACAGAAAATTTATTTAATTAACTTTCCGACTAGCTAGACATTTGAAACTTTCCGATTAGTTCGGAACACAAATGCATTTTTTTAATACTTTTAGACAACTGCTTCAGGTCCCTACTGCCTTCGGCAGCGTTTGTATACTTCAACAGAAAATTTATTTAACAAACTTCCCGACTAACTAGACATTTGGAACTTTCAGAATAGTTCAGAACACAGTGAAAATGCATTTTTAAAAATACTTTTGGCCAATTTTTTCGGGTCCCTGCTGCCTTCGTCAGCGTTACCAGTACAAATCTTGCAAGCAATCGGTTTTTAACTAACTTTCAGAAAAGCTCAGAACACTGTGACGTCATTTTTTAAAATATTTTTTGCCAACTGTTTCGGGTCCAATGTCAATGTTTTTTAACATTATGTATATTTCTAAAAGTGTATAAGGAAGTCATGTGGTACCTACATCAGATTTTTCTTTCTGTATTAACTTTTCATTTACTTTTATAATAGACTTTTCAAAAATAAATAAATAAATAAATAAATAAATAAAAATAAAATATAATAATAATAATAATAATTTGTAAACTATGAGCATTACCAGAATAATAAAAATGTCGATAAATAGTTTTATAATGAACGCCTTATCCAATTTAAAATATTTAAAAATCCTCACGTCTCATATATAATTATATTAAACTTTAATCACATCAAAAACCGAGACAATATACACTAAAATATACTATTTAAAATATTAAAATACACAAAACATAAATTTAAACGTTTCGAGTCTTTTACAGGCTCCTCATCAGTAAAACATCAAAAAGTAATTCGTTGAGTAGAACAAGAGAGCTTCTTTAACAGAGTTGAAGGGAACGGACAGTTTCACCAATAAAAACCGAACTGCAAGATTTGCTAGGGATATTATAAATAACACCTGTACGGGACTTCCGTTTATAGAAAACCTACATTTTCAGGCCAATATTTAAATTTTAATTCTGGGGACCCTTCTTCACATAAGTCTGCTGTTTTCTATACTTTACTTTACCGCGCTAAATCGTATTGCAGTACTGATGAGCTTTTCCAGTTAGAATTAAAAAGATTTTTTTCGAACTTAAATCTTAATAATTATCCCTCTCGCGGGCTTAATAGAAAATTAAAAGAGTATGACTTTAATATTGATAATCATGAAATTAATTCCTCCAAGTCACCTGAATCTTTCGTTACTATTCCTTACTATAAAATTTTTTTCTGAATCTATTGCCAAAGTTTTACGCACTGTTAATATATCTGTATCATATAAACCCCAATTTCTAATTCATAATTTCCTATCTAATTTTAAACCTATTATCCCCCCCTCCCTTTTTCCCGTACAGGTGTTATTTATAATATCCCTTGCAAATCTTGCAGTTCGGTTGGTGATACTGGTACTGGTGATACTGGCCGTTCCCTTCAAACCCGAATTCTCGAACATAAAAGAAATTTCAAAAACTGCGATATACGTTCTAAAATAGTGCAACAGGCCATAGAAACCGACCATCTACTTGATTTTAGCAACACTAAAATAATCATATCTAACTGTTCAAATTATCATTCAAGAATTTTCCTTGAGGGCTGGTATACGAAGCAACAGTTTTCCCCGCTCAATGAGGCATGCGCAGTTCCCACTGAATACACTATACTCTGTTAAAGAAGTTCTCTTGTTCTACTCAACGAATTACTTTTTGATGTTTTACTGATGAGGAGTCTGTAAAAACCTCGAAACGTTTAAATTTATGTTTTGTGTATTTTAATGTTTTTAATTGTATATTTTTAGTGTGCATTGTCTCGGTTTTTGATGTGATTAAAGTTTAATATCTTATCCAATTTTCATGTTTGTATGTATATTTTTTAAAAAGTTATTCAGATGAAAAAAAAAAAAAAAAAAAAAAAAAGAAGAAGAAGAAAAAAGAAGAAACAGAAAAGTGAATACAGGTAAAAAGATCTGGTTTTAATCTAAAACATGGTTGTATGTGCATCTTCACCTCTCTGTAACGTCTCCTTATGACCATTTTATATTAAGTTTTGTTTTCTAAAATTACTGAAATTTTTCATTTTTTCCAAAGCTTATTTTTGAGAAAAAAATGAATATTTATTAGCTTAAAAATTATTTACATATGCTAAAGTTATATAAAATTCGGTTAATGATATGATAAAGAACATGCCATCCAAATTGTATGTTCAAATGTGTATTTGTTTAAAAGTTAAGTGCAAAAGACGAAAACAAGAAAACATTTTGTTCCTTTAATTCTGAACACCAGTGTATTTGTAGATTATATGCATACAACAAAATGAATAATATATTTATTAAAATTCTCTTGAGGTTAAAATATATTTACAGACACATCCTACTAACGAAATATTTTCTACAGATTAGAATGCTCAAGAGACTTACTACTTGAATTAACTAAATCTGTTTTTATTGTATTAAGTTATTTATTTAACTTTACGTTTGAAATTTACATAGAAATATTTTGTTCAAATGTCATTAATTATATACGTAATACTACCTCAAATAATAATATTGATTTAAGCATATCAGTCATTCAAAAATTTTGTTACTGCTGAAATAATCTAAAATATTTACAAAAATGCTTTTCACTCTTCTAAATAGCTTAATTTCTTTTTTTATATTAAATGTCTCCTCATAGAAATTTAGATATTTCTGAAACATTGACGAACTTTGTTGAATCATATTTTAATTTTCAAGTGTAAGAAAATTAATTTTCTAAAAATAGAGAAATAAAGTTACTAATAGCAATATTGACATTTATTTTCCACTTTTTTTTTACAACCATGGTTCTAGGTAGTTGTACCTCAGTAGATAAAGGGCTGAGCTCATAATTGGAAGATTGCTGTTTCGATACTTGAATCGTTCAAAGACCGTTGGGTACATTAATGCACTGTAAAAACTAGGTTCGTAAAAATAAGTGCATATTGTCTCAAAATAGCCCCGAAACAATATATACTTAAATTTGAAAACCCATGTACTCATTTTTGAGTATATTGACATGCTCAAAAATGGGGTTGACCAATAAGAATCCCAATATCCCCATGTTTCATATGTCAATGTACTCAGAAATGAGTACATGGGTTTTCAAATTTAAGTATATATTGTTTCGGAGCTATTTTGAGACAATGTATACTTATTTTTAAGAACCTATTTTTTACAGTGTGGTGGCTGGTGCTCATAAAATCCGCCGCGGTCCCAAAGTCCTTCATGTTCCTATCAAAACTATACATCTGGGGATCACCAAAGCGGAGGAGCTATCCCCTGCGCGGAGGATCGAAATTGTGATGTCATGTCTCTGGAACATCCCTAGGGGTGCCTCCCAGACCGTCACCAATTACCCATAGCGCAGTACTAGTGCGACACGTTAAATCAAACCTACCTACCTACAACCATGGATCATATTTTAATTTTCCCATGTAAAATGACTTCATGACGGAAGAATAACGCGTCACTTGGAGAAACTTTTTTCAAGGTGGCAAATAGAGTACCTTCATAAACCTGTAGTTTTTAGTTGATAATTTCTTTTATTAAAATGATAGAAATTTCTAAGCAGCTGAAATGTCTACCTTGGAGTATTCGGAACACATTGGTACCTCTCATGATGCGAAGAATGGATAAATTAAAAATTATTGCTTCTGTCTGTTTGAAATAGTTAACTGATTGGTTAGATTCTTCGTTAATATTTATATTTTAACAATATCTATCATTTTTTCAAAATTTTTGTTATCTGTTGTTTAAGCTTTATCCACCAATAATGTACATTTTATTAGAAATTTTCATGATTTTATTAATAAATTAAAGCAGTGTTACTCAGGTAATCTGTTTCATATTATAGTAGATGTCAAATCTCTATGCGTTACATCAATGTACAAATCTGATCTCTGTAGCTCAGATAAATATGATATTAATCATGAATAACCATTCCTCATAAATTATTTACTCATACTTTTATTAGAAGTGTTTCATATTTTCTTATATTTCAAGTTACACAAATTCAATTAATTTGAAACTAAACTTCAAGAATTCATTAATTTAATAAACTTATACATTTCTCGAAGTACTTTCAAATTCAACAAAATATATTTATAGGTAGTGCGATAATATAGACATCGATCACTCATTGTTGTATACATTTTGTAAAATTTGCGTGGATTTTTTTGAAAATAAATAAATAAATATAAAATTTAAATGTTGGAAGAAGCAAAGTTGATAATATTTTCGTATTATATATATATTACGTTTACTATGATAACAAATAATAAATTTTCTTAAAAGACATATTCAATTTATTGTAGAAATAAAAACAGACAGGAAGATGGAAAAAAAAAAAGATTAGAAATATAGGAAATCACCAAAGTACTGAAAAATATTTACATGAAATATTTACATAGGAGGGGGACAGTAGATTCCCTTACATAAAATTATATGTCAAATAAAATTATTCCTAAACCTATTTTAGAATATTTTTAAAGCAGATTAATCTTTAATATATTACATTATTGATTTTACGACTCAATCTGCAATCTAATTTTATTTTATTGAAATGCAGGGTAAGAGAAAGTCGGGGGAATGACGCACCAGATTGTTTTCTTTATTATTACTATTAGTAAACGTTAATCTTATTTAAAGCGCTAATTTGTTATTTCATTTGATAAATGATTAAACATTTTTGAGGAAAACCATGTGAATCCACTCTTAAAATTACTTTTAATAAGTTTATCAATTAGAAGATTTCTTTGTTTACAGTTTTTTATTATTAATTTATTTACTTATTTATTTATTTTTTTGGTTATTAATAGCATAGTAATTATAATTTTGCGCATTAAAATATTGTGACATAAAATATTTTATAAAATTTAAAACATGACATTGAAGATGAATCTGAAAAGTTCAGTTTTAGTGTCATTTAATAACATTCCAAAAAGTAAAACCTCGTCCTATTATAATGCTTACATAAAAGAAAAAAAAAATCAAGATTTGTTTCGAATTTTCTTCAAAAGTGCCAATCTCAATCAAATGTTTTAAGTGGAAACCTAATACGAACTTCAAAATACGAAAATTGAATTTCCTGCAGTTATTTGTTTTTAAGTTTACTGATAATAGATAAACATATACACAACAACCTTTAAAAGTTGGACTTTGTATTCAAGGTATCTGAAAAAACATGATATTATACAAAAACCAGAATTAAAAATAGAACTTCAAAAAATACATTTTTTACAATATGGATATGAAAAATTGATTTCCTTTTCTGAGTAGTGTTCGTCGACATAGTAAAATTTAGCAAAAGCACTTCCATCAATTACATTCAATAAAAAAGAACGTTTACCTTAATTTTGTATAGCCCCTGGGTTCAATTTGCATGAGAACGTTGTTACCATCTTCTTTTATTTTAGTGAACTTTTGCATATTAGATGGAACGCATGGGAATATACCAGTACTATACTCGAATAATATACTCGAATATACCAGTGCGATCACTTCTGAAAAATCAAGTCTACAAATTTTATTTTATTTTTATTTTCTGCTCTTACTTTTCTTACAATGACGTCTACATTTGTAATGTAAGTTGGGACACAAGCTTTTACTCATATGCAACTTTACCAGCAACAGGGGTTACTAGCTTTCACTTTTCCCACAGTAACTAAAAATTGTTCGAATTAACCATAATTTCTAGTTAGTATTTTTTATTGAACAACTAACTTAAACCACATTTTAATGAAAATATCAGAAGCAGAAAGTTAAACATCAATTCGTTTCCTAAGAAAAAAATAATCTGTTTTACTGGAAATATCAAATAAAAAATCAGAAAATGCCCTGCTGATTTATTGTAAGATTTGATTTACGACTTGGAAAATTGGAGTCAAATTTCTGCAAATTCTTCGATAGACTTGAAAATAATAGATACATACGAACGTAAGTTTTGAAGACCCCATAACTTTTTTGTTAGAAATTAAGCCCTGTGTAGCCCTGCATATTGTCTATAAACTATATGCATATCACATTGTGTACTTAAATTTAGTTTATATGAAAAAAAACCTAACACTAAACGAAACAAATTTACAGTAATTTTCAAGTATAGACAAAATGCGTCGAAACACTTTGGGTAACCCTGTAAACGAATGATAAATGATTTCCATACCGCAATCAACACAAAATACACTCTGTACACATACCGTTTGCTTGATGTCAACGAAAAGTCTAGAATAGCATCATTATATGATACAGATTTTGAATACCGAGTTTGGACTTTCGGTTACTATTTGTTCTTGAGATATATTGATAACGGTCACACGCACAGAGACATACAGATAAACAGACAGACGTCAGACGCACACACAGGACAATCGCTAAAAACTTGATTTTCTAATTCAGGGGATCTCAAAACAGATAAATGCAACAAAAGTTCAATTTAGAAAATTTCACTCCAAAACAATAATTTCTTTATCATATATATGGGTAAGAGAAAGCAAAAAAATTGTGCATTGAACTTCATATCTTTAGTTAATTCTATTACATCATTATTTTTGATAGCTGTAATTTAAGCATTTTAATGATGCAATGCACAAAACTGCCATAAGCATAAAAATAAAAGTCATATCTTATTATCAGAATTACTCATTATGATGTTACGAATTCCACTAAAAAAATATTAGAAAATAACTTTAACACTAATAGAGGAAGTCGTTTAATTAATACGAGTCAATAAGTTTCTCTTGTAATGTATTCTATATACAGACTAAATGGGGAAGCGATTTTCACCATCAGCAAATTAAATCATTAGTAGATTTTTTTTCTTCTCCAAGAATCTTGTTCCATTGAAAGTGATCATTATTATCTTATTTTTTATCTTGCTGATTATAAAGGCAACATTTTTAATTTCTTATTTTTCTACATAGATTATATTGCAAAGAGAAATAATTATCTTTGTAATAGGTATTTTAAATAAACTTTATACATATACATATACATAAATTAGCAATTTGTTATTTTTTATTAGTTTGTACTAAATGTAAATATGAACTGTATAAAGTAAATAATAAAAAATATTCTAATACATTTTTAATTAGTAAAGTTATTTTTACCATTCATATTACACATCGAGGATTACATCCCAGGTCACGCTCGTCGACATAGCCGTTCAGAGTTTTTCGAGGTTTTCTCCGAAGCTCACGTGAATATCGACTAGGACCTTTTAGAAAGATCCCCATGGAGGGTATCCTCCTTCTCATGTGCATGTCCCTAGTGTAGACAATTGACCTTTACCCGAACTCTAACACCAACAAACAAAGGTTAACGGTCCACACACACACACACATATATATACAGGAAGAGAAGAAAAAAAATCATCTGCATGAAATTTTTTTCTAAACATTGTGTTTTAAAGGATGTTCAAAAATGACCCCTATTTTTGTCTATCACATACATTTTTTTTTTTTTTTTTTTTTTTTTTTTTCGTAATTAAGCAAACAATTCCTTAATGACATATTTAATATTCTGTGTTCATTCTTTTTGAATATCAAACCTTTTCATTATTTTTAGTTTTATTAGGATGGAGGACTATTAGTCTCAATCTACGGATTTTTACGACACCAGTTTTACGATAGCTGGGCATTTATCGAAATTGGAAATTTATCGAAAATATAATTGAATAATTTTAAAGCGATGTTATAATTTGAAAAAAAAAAAAGTTAAAATCCGTACTAAACTAAATTCTGCTTTTGCCAGAATTTCATCAAAATCTTTTTTTTTTCTTTTTTTAAAAGGAAAAAAAAAAATCAATAATAATCAGTATCTAAACGGACAGTATCCAAAAAGTTTTTTTTTTTTTTTTTTTTTTTAAATTACACTCGGTAACAAAAGTCTCCGAACACTAGCAAAAATTCCTATATAAAAAAAGTACACTTAATACAGTTTTTTTAAATAAGTTCTTGTCGAATCTTGTTCTTAGTCAGTCTAAAAACAGGATTCGACAAGGATTTATTTAACAAAACTGTATTAAGTGTACTTTTTTATATAGGAATTTTTGCTAGTGTTCGGAGACTTTTGTTACCGACTGTACGCTCCTTTGAATATGCTACCAATTTCACCTCTTCAACCACCTTCAACCAATTTAATAAAAATATTGAAAATCTATTTACGATTTGTTTTAATATAATTCTTGTGTACAATTTTAAATTAGCACATAGTGGGGAATGTCCCATTCATCCACATTCAAACTGTTCCATTCATCCCCACCACCACATGATCATATAAAACATGAAATAGGGCTAAGGAACAATTGTCAATATTCTTCTTGAATAGCATAAGGACGATAAAAGATTATGCCTTTTCAGCATATGTGAGTTATATTAACTTTAAGCAAATAGTTAATTTTTAACTACTATCTAATTGAATCAGTAAAAACTTACTCTGGCAGCAGAAAAAGACACTTTTATTATTATTATTATCTTTTTTTTTTTTTTTCCCTTCAATCGACAGCACAATTCTGAAACTACACTTGATGAATGACCTCAGTACTGCCATATATCAGAAAAATTGTCAAGTTTCTGGTGCTTGCAAAACATAAACATTTTGCTATTGTCCCATTCATCCCCACTCTCCCCTCCCTTGGGAAGTGTATTTTTCTTCATTCAATGTTTGAGTATCTAAAAAACATTTCTGAGTAAAATGATGTATTCTATAACAGAGTTTTGACAAATAAGGTTTATATTGTGCAAAGACCTTAAATGTTTGAAAATGTTCACTAGGTTTATTTTTAATGGGGCTTTTCATTAATAGCTATTAAATGTATTATTTAAAGAATTTGATGAACTTTTTTTCTTAATGCGGAAACTTATTTCCTTAATGCTTATTATATTAATAAGCTGAAAACTGAAGAAAATTTTCAAATATTTCTAAAATATAAAAAAAAGCAAACATTTAGTTTTTGATATAAAAGAAAAAATAAAATAAAAAAACCACAGATTAAACACTTAGAGCTTAAACAGGAAGTTTTGAAGTAAAAATAAGTAATTATTTTGTTTATTTAAAGTCACGAATAAGATTTTGATAAAAGTAACAGGCCAGATAAAAGAAAAAAAAAATATTTTGTACATTAAAAGTAAGTTTTTTTTTTTTTTTTTTTTTTTTTTTTTTTAACTTAACAAAAAAAGAATAGTAAAATATTTTAAAAAGTAAAAGTTTAAATTACTGAAATTTTTGAATTAATTTTTGAATTTTGCAGATTAAGATAAAGAAATATATATATATATATATATTAGTCAATAAGTTATTTTTTTCGGTTCAAAATAAAAATAGTATTTTTCCCAAGTGAATAATTGTATAATTTTTCATTTTAAAGAAGATTTTTTTGTTTTTGTGAAATATAAGTTTAACAGATCATAAAACTGCCTTATTCATTTTTCTATTTTTTCTTTTATTAAATATTATCAAAATTTCATATTTCTGAGGGAAAAAAAAAATACAAATTAAAACACTCTACTCACATTTTTTGTCTTTTGAAAGTGTATAAGTTCAGAGCCTTTAAAAATTTTAAAATGTCAGCCCATTCCGTAATTTTTTTTACATTGTTTCAAACAAAAGACGAAAAGATAAAACTTTCAAGTACCTTCAGCGTGTTTTAGCATTTGTGATGAAAAGCTTTTTCGTTTTTTTTTTTCAGTTATTTTTTCAGTGAGAGTGGTAGCTAAAAACCTATTTGCTTTTACAATAATAAATATTCAAAGTTGGACTACAAAATTACATATTTGTAAAAAATGCCATAAAATTTCGTGTTTAATAGTAAAAAAAAAAAAAAAAAAAAAAAAAGGAAGGTTTTATGTTTGTATAAATAAATATTTCAATTTCTTTATTTATAACTATTGGATCTTATAAAGAACCTCTTTACATAAAAAAAAAAAAAGAGATAGAAAAGAAAAGAAAAGGAAATCTATATATTTAAAAAGCGAGGGTTTCTTTGGACATTTTTTGAGTGAAAACTACTGCAATAATTTTCATATTTTGGTTTCAATGAGAGTTTTTCGTCGATAGATGGGCCAAATTTAGTTTTGAAGACAAAAAATAATGTGAGTTAGTTATAACTAACAACAACAACAACAATGATAAAAACATTAAGTAAAGAAATTAACTTCCTATTTTATTAAATATTTTTATCAAATCTGTGGAAAAGTCTTAAAGGTTTAAAAGCACCCTGTATGTAATCGTATATCTAAAATAGAAGACTTTCTTTGGAAAATTCGTGTCAGAAAAAAGTATTGTATTAATTTATTTTGCTTTTCTTAAACAAAAGAGTTTTGCTTAGAGTTGTTCGAATAGTCTTTTTTTGTAATTAACAAATACTGTTAATAAGTCGTTATTAACAATTAAAAATTGCTTTTGCACATATGTAATTATTATTTCAGTGTTAGCATTAGATGTGTAATTTTAATAACTACGCGAAATATATATATATATTTACATATATATAACATAATCAATTTCCATTCAATAGAAACTTGAAAACTATTTTAGATTTAATAGGTTTATTTAACATTATAAATGGTTAATTTAGATGCGTTTTTGATGATATAAAGTTATTTATTTTTATTTGCGGTAATCTGTCATTTAGTAGTCAAACTCCTCTTATCTGATACAAAATTTCTTCGTTTTAAACATCCCTTTATTTTCAGTGGTTCATTTAAAAAAAAATATTTGTTAGTAATCTGTTTATTTATATCCTCATTACATGTGTTTAACAAAATCACATATTTTTTTTAATGATTTTATATTCTTCTTTAAAATTATTTAGTGGAACAGTTTTAATTGTTTACAACATGTATGGTGATTGCTTGGATATATAATTATCATTTGATCATACAATTATCATAATGATATAGACGTTTGATATATATTTACATGTGTTTGTCAAAATTACATATTTCCTGATTTAAATTATACTTTCCTTTAGGATTATTTAGTGGAACAACTTTAATTGTTAACAACATGTATGATGATTTCTTGGATATAAAAATGATAGCTGATAGAAATACTAGGCATATAGTTTTATTTTCTTGATTTGATTTAGGAGATTCAGATACCAGCTAACTATTTCGTAACCTCCATCCTCCCCATGCAAACACACACACACGCACAGAGATAAATAAATAAATGAATAAAATAACATATTATAAAAAAGAGTGAAAGAAACATATGAAACCAAATAAAGGTTTAATTTAATGTTAATAATTTGACGGAATAACTAAGATGCATTATGTGAAAATTCAAAAAATTATTATTATTATTATTATTATTTTGGCTAGTTGGTTGGTTGGGTTTTACGTCGCCCTAGTGATGCGCAGATGGACAATTGGCGACGGTCTGGGACTCACCCCTAGAGGTGGTCCGGAGACATGCCGTCGCAATTTTGATCCTCCACGGAAGGGATGGCTCTCCCGCTTCGGTTACCCCCAGAGGTATAATTTTTGATGGGAACATGGAGGACACTGCGGCCACGACAGATTTTACGTGCACCAGCCACCATTAGTGTACACGACGGTCTTTGGCCGGTCGAGTACCGAACCCGCAATTTTCCAATTGCGAGGTCAGCGCTCTACCGACTGGGCTACCACGGCCCTATTATTAATTTGTAATAAACTATCATTATGTAGTCTATTTCTCTTTAACAATCTTTTTCTGTTTAACACTATAAAATATTTATTTATTTATTTATTTTTTTATGCATTCTTGTGTCTTCAATAGTGTGATTTTCAACACTTGGTGAAAACCTTTAGTTTTATTATATGTATGTGAAATTTATCTTTTATAAAAAAAAAAAAAAAAGTGCGCTTCAATTCAGCATAATCCTTCTCAGCAACACTGGATTTTTCATTTTATTGTTTACAAGCACTTTTTTGGGAAAGAATATCGAAGTTTTATCTTAAAGCCGACACAGTTTGTGGTGTATAAAACTTGTTGGTTTTATTTTATTTGGTGTAAAAATTAATTTATAAAACGTCAGTGTAGGCTTCTTCGTGGAGACTCAAAAGATTTTGAGTTTCGGTGTCTGTTTGTTTGTCTATGTATAAAGCGAAAGCGGTTGCGAAAATTCCCCAACTGACTTGAAAATTGGTACGCATATTCTGAGCCACATGGAATTAGCTGTATAGTTTTAGGTGTATCATCTGTTTGTGATTCGTATAAAAGGACACGCCAAAGTTTTCTTATCGTTATGGCCTAAGGTCAGAATTTCTCTGTACCGCGATAGTGGCTTCAAAACTCACACGATTGGCATGCAAATTGGTACACATGTTCACGCGCCACACAAAAATAGTTGCATAGATTTTGGTGTGTATATTGTTTACATTTCGTCTACAGGGGCACATCAAAGCATTTCTTATCATTACGGCCTATGGGCAGAATTTCGTTTAAACGCATTCAATCATAGTTACACTGCATTCAACAAAATGCACTTTGCATCCACTATTTTTGTATATTCTTAAAAGCATGTTTTCTGTAGAAAAATGTGTGCTTAGGCTTAATAATTAATGTACATCGCCTTACAAAGTGTTCCAAGAATATTTCGTAATCATCCAAAATATGTGAAATTTCGAACAGTTATTCATGAGCTATATAGAATAAGTTGTATAGGACATACAAAAAAATTTCGTGGCATTAGAGTCTATGGACAATTTTTTATTCAATCGCACTTTAACGCGTTTATGCTGCATTGAACATAATGGAATTAATACACATTATCAAGATGCTTAAAAGCATCCTTTCTCCAAGAAAAAATTATATATTGACTAAATAATTTATTTACATCTATACACAGAATAATTCCGATCACATTCTGTAATCATCCACGTGATGTCAAATTTGATTCACATATTAATGAGCTAGTTGTGTACAAGGATACACGAAAGAATTTCGTATCGTTACGGCCTATAGGCGTTATTTGTTATTTTAGAATTTGCTGCAAAAGTCGGTCTTCCGATTGCTTTACAGAAAGACGCAACACTCATTTACGTTCGCTGTCGTTAAATTGACAGTATCGTGATCCATTAAAATTATAAATAAATAAATAAAAAATAAATAAAATGCTTCCAAAACCTGTTATCCTTAGAAATCATTTCTTTTGACTAATCAAATCTTCACTTTTTTGAAATTTTATTAACAGAGGTTTCTTTCTGGCTAGTCTTTTATAAAGGCCAACACTATGTACACACATCTAAATAGTCCAACGTGACAAATTCGAAGGTATAGCTACATCATCCACAGATTTTCCGGAATTCCTTATGACTTCTTGAATTGATGTCCTCTTTTGTCTGGAATCTTGCCAAGTCTTCCTACTCTGGTGAAACACTTGTCTTTTCATCTAATTTGAACTCAACGATTACACGATTAACAATTGACAAAGGCACGTTTAATGTAACTATCGTGTGAGATTTACCACCTTCAAATTGGCCAGCAGTGCGTCCTCGAGGGAAACCGTTTAATTCCAATGACCCACTTATTTGCAGCATTTTAAAACATCGTTAAAAAACTGTGTTTATGTTCTTTAAATTCCTATGAATTCTTCACAACAAACCGTTTTTTCATTTTAAAAAATTCATTACATTTTTAGACGTGTGTTTATTTTTGACGCAGTTATGGATTTTAAAATTTTTAGTTGAGTGAGGATGAATAGTTCAGAAGCATTAATCAAGTCAGTTAGAGTATTGTTGAGTAATATGTTTACCACTTGAAAAAATAAAAAATAATTCAAATTATATTTTAATTTTTTTATCCTCTGGAACATAATTATCTAAATTTATCATATTTCTTTTTACATGCGGAAAACATTTATTTGAACATATTTTTTCCATTATTTAGAAGCATTGTCCTTTGGCTGTATTATGAACTAGTCAGCAGGCTTTGCTCATCATTATGTTTAAATGAATTTTCAAAACAATTGAATAACTGAAATGTTTGAATAATATATTTTGTTTGGCGGCTATTTTCAGCAACTAAAACATGGCCAAAACCCGTGATACACCGTCATTAATTAAATGTAAATGAAATTTAATTATTTGCCTTTTATTACTGTTGATTGAAAACATGGCCAATTAAAAAAAAATTACTAAATATAGATTCACATTAATTTGCGGAAGATTAAAAAAAGAGAAAAGAAAAAAAACACTATTTATTAATTGAAATAAAAATTTAAATAAATAAAGATACAAGTTTAACTTTTCAGTTTTTTTTTTTTTTTATTATTCATGTATAAAGAAATATTTCGTTTTATGTTAAAAAAAAAAAAAAAAAAAAAAAAGTTATAAGCATTTAAATTTTATTGACATCAGCTTAATATTACAACTCAAAGAAAAATGTTCGAAAAAAAAAAAAAAATCTCATAAAACGAAAGTTTACAATTTTTTTAATAGAAACATCGAAAATCTAGATGTATGCTGCAAATATGTACGCATTCTTTTATGTAGAAATTAAATTATATAACTGTACGTGCCATATTTTTTTTTCTGTACGTCGTGCAGACAAATACTTTCTTTTATCAGTATAGATTATTCCCAATTCACAAAAATTAACAGGCGTTTACATTCAATCGTTGCTCTGAAAAATAAAAATAAATGACAATCCAGAAAAGATATATGTTTTATTAGACTTAATGTTTATGTATATGAAGAAAATATTTTTAAAACTTTTTTTAATGTTACTGTCATGCAAAAGAAGCACAGCAAACTATACGCTTCAAATAGCTAATAATAAAAATTCTTATTTTTAACTTGTTATATTTTTACTTATTTTCTTTTTCTCGGCATCTTTACGGCACATTTTTCTTTATTTTGAGAAAGTTTGAACGAAAAAAAAAAAAAAAAAAAAAAAAAAAAAACTAATCTTACATCCGCCACTATTTAATAGCGTAATAATAAACTCAAACTATTATTTTTCAATCAAATATCTTATACTTGTTGACAGATGTTCTCATCTTAAATGAAAATATTGATTAGAATTTTAATGATATAACAAAAAGTTCGCTGGTAAAGATAAGGAGGAAAGAAAGAAATCTAGGGGAATATTGTTAGCAGGTAATTTACTGACGTTAGTGGTAAGGGTAATTTAGCAAATGGGAATCGATAAATCTTCACTCCTAATTTAAAATAACGAATTGAATTTGGAATTTTAAAATAGGGTTTAGGAACAAGTAATTTCATACAATAATAAAAGAAAAATACAATAAAATCAAAATTTATTCAGCAATTCCTTTACCTAAAATTAAAATAAGAAGATTGCAATTTTACGGTCATTTTTGGTTTTAAAATGTTGTTAGTAGTACATTTTATATCACAAAATAAGAAAATATATGCCTTTTTTCATGGCAATTTAAAATATTTTTTCAATCTTAACATAATTATGTAAAGATTAAAAAAAAAAAAAAAGCCTAATATAAAGTTTGTATTATATAAGAAAGGCAAAATATTTTACATTGAATAATTTACATGCAGGAAAAATGTGAAGATCAAGTGTTACACACTGGTTTCTTATTTTCCTAGTTTTAACGTGTCAGTGTTCAATTAACTTAGTTAAACCGATTTTGTATATGAACGACAGAATTCCCAGGATAAAAAGTTAGAAATTTAATTCTAGTATTATTAGATTATAACGAATTATAGTAAAGTTGTAATGCGAGAACATTAGAATATTTTAGGAAATAATTATGCTTAGGACGGCCATATTATTTACAAAATAGATAAATATTTTTATTTTCAAGCGTTGGAAAGTAAATTAATTCACTTTGTAACGTTATGTGAAGATCATAATAAATACTCATTTTTTTCTTTCACCAACAGAAACTATATTAACTATACACAGATTTGAATATGCGTTAAAAACAAAAGGTTCGATGAAAGATTGCGAGTGAATAATTAACATAAAACAATATAATGTAAGTAAATCATATTATTGCGATTAATGCGAAAGATAGCATGCAAGCTACCGTGCGGATGAAACCATGCTGTTCCTTGCGCGGCCGCGCTTTCTGTTTGAGTAGAGTTTAGATGTTCGTGCTTGTTGAACAGAAAAGAGTTAAGTTGAGATTAAAACAGTTAAGTTGAAAGTGTCAGTGAGTGCGGAGTTCGATTATGTTATGAATTGAATATGACTGGATGGTGGGAATCAAACACACTTGATATCTTTAATTTGTTAAACATATGATGCTCGTCTGATCACTTCCACTCTTGTTGGAAATTATTTGCGGTAAATCGCAGAAAACAGCCTTATTTTATTTAATTTTCATAGAGACAAAATTTAAACATTGTATTATTTTTTAGTCACTATGCCTATCCACAAATGAATATTTTCATGAATTAAATTCATATACAGAAAAAAATAACCTTTTCAATTTTAAGGAGTATTGTTCCATTTTTCATTAACAACAGCTAAAAAAAGTAAATACTTGTACACGAATAAAATGCAGTTTCTAAGTTTTTAATAGTTTTTAATAATTAAATACCTAATAGTTGAAAAATCAGTTCAGAGACTGATTTTTGATTCTTGCTTCTATTAATACAATTTTGAAATTATATGTCATTACTTTCTTTTCGTTTTTTGAAACTTTGCTCTCGAAGGTTTTTAATTATAATCATTTTTGCGTTTTGTAACAATTACTTATAAGGAAAGCCTCCATATGCGCATACCCTGAAAATTTTGAAAAAATTACAGAAGACTATTCTCATATAATTATGCCTGTTTATATATATATATATATATATATATATAAATAGAATGAAAAAAAAAAACATCATCCGGGAGTGTTGATCGGTCGTAAAACATGTTTAACCGGAGTGGTGTGGTCACAACTCCCCCTGCCATTTAGATACTTTTGTCTCCATTTTTTCTTTCGCTCCTCTTCAGTTACATATGTTGATGTTTTTTTTTTCCATTCTATTTAGATTTATTGTACATTAGCAAGGAGCAGCATTGCGCTCATCTAATGATACCTTTTGTATGTAAAATTAAAATTTCCACATTCCTACATTTGTACAATATATATATATATATATAAATCCATAGATGTATATATATTACTTGTTAAAGGAATATATATATATATATATATATATATTGAAAATGTCCGTTTCTCGGCTATTTATTACTCATTGGCGATGCAAGAAAATTTGAAACAAAACGGTTTTTATTTTTGGTAATCTTTAAGGGAAACGTTTTTCTATATCTTCACACTAAAAAAAAATATGTAAGATTACTTCAAATAAATTCTTTTAACTACAGTTTTGTAGTTAAAAGAATTTATTTGAAGTAATCTTATATAATATATATATATATATATATATATATATATATATGTGTGTGTGTGATACTTATGTAATATATATATTTATTTAGAAATATGTAAATTGAAATCTAATGATCGCATATTAACAACATTTGTTAATTGTGGAACACTAAAATTAACTTAAAATTAAGTTGCGATTTGCGTGTTATAGTTTCAAATAATATATTATATACCACTTTTACTTCTTTGTACAAAGTATAAGGAAGTACAGTAACAATCTTCAAAAATTAAGTAACTAATTTATTTATTTAATTACTTACTTACTCACTTACTTTAATTTATTTAATTTATCTATTTATTTATTTTTTAATTTTAATATTATTTTATTTTATTTATTTATTTTTCTTCTTTACGAGGGTGTGGCGGTGTCTGGTCCTCGTTAATCTGTGCTGCACCGTTAAGTGCTCAATGGGGTCATTTAGCAGTCATCGGGCTACCAACGCGGGGTACCATCCCCCCGTGGTGGATAAAAATTGCGATGGTCCCTCTTTCTCTTCTCCATTCGGTCTCCCTGCGCATAGTAATTTCCCTCCCAATTAGGTGTATTTAGGCCTTGCCACTTAAGTTTCTAAATTTTCGCTATGCGCCCAAAAACTATCATCCACCAGTGGCTTCACGTATTCAATTTTTTTTCTTTATAATCTCATTGTTCCTAATTCGTTCAGCTTCTCTTTCTTAAATCTTATGTGTTGTAACCTACCCCTTTTCAAATGGCCTCCACTTTTGGTTTTAATTATTGTGTGCACTCCCTTTAGCGGCTCCCCCAGCGTTTTTTTTTTTCTCCCTCCCTGCCTAAATTCAAAATTGTTTTAATTTTTGTTGAATTCCAGTTATTTCGACTCTCATCTAGTAAGTGCACTTATTCCAAATTCCATAACATCCAGGAGCGTTAATCCATAACATCCAGGCACTTAATCCATAACATTCCATAACATCCAGGAGCGCCATAACATCCAGGATGTCTGTGCGTTTCCACCGTGGCTATCTTGGAGGGTGTGGTGTGCAAGTCGAGCTATGTGTCCAAGAAGCAGAAGTCGCTACCCTGCAATTCCTGAGCTCTAGTGTTCTAGTCACATTGCTGCCCAGAAGTGACGTAGCATTTCCATCTAGTTCCTGAAGATGATGGATGAAGTCTGAACGAAGAATCATCGGACACAGATCGTTCTATTTAGCGACTAGATTTCTGTCTGGTGTAGGCAGCTTCCATGCGGTGATCTGGCGATTTATTCGCTCCGGCGGATTGCATCCAACCCGTTAGGCTTGGCCGAATCCAGGAGGCAAGGGCCGTCCGAAAGTTTCTAAGGAAGTACAGTAACCCAACCCCGATTTGCGAAATGGATTTTGCATCTCGCATAGCTCAAAACCGAATGATCGTAGAATATTTGCAAATTCATATGTGTGATGTGTGATGTGTCATGATGTCTAGTTGTGAATCTGCAACTTTGGTCTTTGACACGAGCTCCCAATATCGACGATTTTACAGTACTTTTCGTGACATCTGTGTGCAAGTATGTGTATGTGCATGTGTATGTGTATGTATCTCGCATAATTCAAAAATAGTTAAATGTAGAATGTTGTAAATTGGTATATAGGTTTGTTATAATATATATTTGTGCACCTCTCTTCTTGAACTTTCTGTCATTTTCTGCTTTGGAGATATTTACAAAAATTACATTCATAATGACCGAATATACGAGATTTTGACCAATATACGAGTATATGACATACTATTATAGAGATTTCAAAGGAAGCTAATGATAGGGCCCGTAATGATATTGTTATGAAAGTTGTGAACATAATTGCGTGGGTAGAAAATAATTCTTAAAAATATAATCAGGTTCTAGTAAACGAATACACTTTATTTAATGAATATTTACAACGTATCTAGAGCCCGTAATGATATTGTTATAAAATTTCTCGACATTTTTGCGTATAAAAAGTAATTCTTAAAGATATAATCAGGTTCTAGTTGACGAATGCACAATTTTTAATGGGTATTTATCCCGCAGAGAGAGTTCGTAATGATATTTTAAAAGTTGTCGACATTTTTGCGAGTAGAAAATAATTCTAAAAGACATAACCAGGCTCTAGTCGACGAATGCACTTTATTTAATGAATATTCAGTCCGTAGATAGAGCTCGTAATGATAAAAGCTGTCGACATTTTTACGTATATAAAGTAACTCTTAAAGGCATAATCAGGTTTTAGTCGAAGAATGCAGTTTATTTTTTGAATATATATCCCGCAGATTGAGCCCGTAATGATGTTGTTATAAAAGTTGTCGACATTTTTGCAAGTAAGATATAATTCTTAAGAGATAAACAGATTCTAGTCGATAAATGCACCTTATTTAATGAATATTCAGCCCATAGATAGAGCGCACAAGGATATTTTTTATGAAAGTTGTCAACATTTTTGGGTGTAGAAAGTGATTCTTTAAGACATAAGCACGTTCTAGTCGATGAGTGCACTTTATTTAATAAATATTCTGGAAACAGGCGAATAAAACTCTTTTTTGTGCCACAAAAATCAATAATCAAGGAATAATCTCGAAACAGTACAATGAAATAGTCATTCTTACTACAGAAATCAAATAAACATTGTTAAATACACTACAGAGCAGAAATTTCGCTAATTCAGGAGCAACCGAATTTCGAAGTTTGAATGGAATTTGAATTCATCGAAAGTATTATCAGTGGTTTCTAAAAGTTTCTATGTAGTTTTGCGCCAGAAACCAATGAATCATTCCGAAAAATTCCTCAACTTGACTCCTATTGAAGTTAGAGTTTCCAAACTTTGGGAATCCTGAACTATCACCTTTCGCCACATTTGAATGCCTAATTTGACGCTAGGTCAACGTCCACCTTCGTGGAAATAAAAAAACTTCCATCCGTTTCCATTTTGACTGCATTATAGTATAAAAAAAAGCACGTAGAAATATAGACAAATTCTAGTCTACAATCATCAATAATCACTCTTCTTTCTTTACAGTTTTGTTAGTAATTTATTGAACATTCGAAGAATTTAGTTCTGCGCAATAAATCAATGAATCTTTTCGGAAAATTCCAGAAATCTTTTCTTATTGAAGTTAGAGCTTTCAAACTTTGGTAACCCTAAACTACGAATTTTCGCCAAATTCGGTCTCCAAGTCTCCAAATTCGACGGCAAATCGCCAAATCGATACAAAGATCAAAATCTGCATCGGCTACAAATTTGGCGGTTTGGCGAGATTGGCAATTAAATTTGGTGGGGAATATTGTTTCAGGATAGTCAAAAATAGTAAATCTATTCTTAATTTTAACTGAGTTAATTGTTTTGGTAAAATGTATGATTTCTCGCCACTTATTTTTGCCAAAGAGAACAAAAGTAGGCCTTTATACTCGAATGATTTTCATTGAACTCTAAGCTGTGCATTTGACAGTAAGAGATTCTGTATTAAGCCGTGGAGTACTGTTCCTGAAAATTTACTACTTTTGTCTCGGATATATATATATATACAGTACCCGCCGCTTATTAAAATCACATTCGTTCTGAGCAAAAGTGATTTTATCTAGCGGCTGATTTTTATATCCGGCGAACTTTCCAGCACTCAAGAAAAAATTATTATTTACCTGAATTTGGAAGGAAATTACGAAAAATACCAAATAATGGAACTAATAAACAATATTAATTAATTTTTAACAGATAATTATTTGTTTGTTCCTTCAAAGTAAGTGAATTAAACACATCCCAAGTCCCGATACGCTTTCCTTTGATGAAAATCATTAATACTTTCTCAAAGTTTCCCGTTTTTTTTTTTTTTTTTTTTTTTTTTTTTAAACTTTTCCGTTTAAGCTTCTTGCTTCTTAGTTATTTCAGAATAAGAACCGCAAATTGTCTTTAATTAATTAAAAATTACAAAAAAAAAAAAAAAAAAAATCACTTACGAATCAAATCAAATTTGTAACTTATAGCCCCGCTTTGCAGAATGCATTTCTTGAAATTATCACTATAAGACAAGTGATTGGGCGTGTTTAATTGCTGTAAATGTAAAATTTAATATTCTAATTTATCATTCTAGTAAAATGTTCGACAAAGAAAAATAAGAGAAAGATTTCTGTATTTTATTTTCAATTTTATTTAAAAAATAAAAATCACAGTGTAAATAAAAATTTGTTTAGCGTGCATAAATGATATTTTTGCTGCTGAAGAGATTTTTTTCAGTTTATTAACCGGCGATGCTGATTTTATTAAGCGGCGGTTTTAAAATTGGTTTGCATTGATTTGATTCCGGTCCTGGCAATTTGATCAGATTAAGCGACTGATTTTATTAACCAGTGAATTTATTAAGCGGCGGTTACTGTATAATGCTATTTTCGTGACTTTTTTCGTAGGAGTAGCAGTTTTTTATTTATTTAATAATTTATTTTGTTTATTTTCAGGAATGTTCTGCCTGTTTATTTACGAATCAGTTACCTCACACAAAAATGTCAATGTTTTCATGACAATATTCCAATGGGTGTCTAAGGAAGTCATGTGGTGCACACATCAGATTTTTTTTTTATTGCATAATAAATTAAAAAGAACTTAACAGTTTACATATGAACAAATAGCAATCAACTATGTAAACACTTTTTTTATGTTCATGGAAATTTGGTTAAGATTCTCTTGTTCAGAAAAAAATTTAAATTGATTAAAGTGATTTTTATATCAACGTTAACGTCTAATTTTCAGCATAGCATGCAAATTAATATTGAAAATGTACAATTTTTCGGTCATTAATTCTCTATTACACAAGTTGGATAAAATTTTTACCAAAAAAAACTTTTTCAATTCTACATGTTAAATTAATTTAAATACATTTTTATCACTAAATTTTGTGAAATACGCATATGAACAATTTTATTTATTAAAATTTTAAATAAGGTTTTAATGGAAAACTATAAAGAAATAAAAAATTTAAGCACACGTTAATTTGCGAGGGAGAGTATCCCAGATCCTTTGATTAACCAAAAATCTACAAAAACGAACATTTGTATTAGAATATTGATTGATACTGAAATGTGTTTATTTTGAAAATGGTATCTTATTACATAATGATTCATCAGAAGAAAGAATAATTATAAGATAAAAAACTTTTTATAAATCATGTTTTTAAATTTTCTGTTGAATCATAGCTATAGAACTAACTACATTAGCATTTTATCAATGCGTATTGTTACGAAATTGTAAATAATTGTATTTACTTTTGTATAAATTCTTTGAAAGAGGCTTAGTAAGTTGATAAAATGTCAATTTTCTTCATATCCAGCTCTTTTTCGCGTTAAAATAGCTTAATTTTCCCTTTAAAACGCATTAAAAAGCTCCAATAGGCAGGTAATAGATTTCGCGCCAGATTTGGCCACTTTTTGTCCTTGGCGACTTTTTTGGTGAGAATATCTTTATTATCGATATTCCAAAGATTGACGTTCTAATGGGATTGGTTAAAGAGTTACGGGAAATTTGAATAATAAAAAAAAAAAAGTTGCTTTTAAAAATAAAATATTAATCCTTTCAGAACAACATATATCTGCATCATGAACTACATTAGCACTTTATCAATGTGTAGAAAATTTTTAAATTGATAATGATGTCAATTTTTGCCAGATGCATAATTTAACTTTTTACGATTTTTTAACGCTCACGTTTAATTACATGTATTTATTTTTATATCGAAAGAAAATGAACTCGTAAATTTTTTTTGGCAGCAATTAAATTATAGCTAATATTTTAATGACTATTTTATTGCTATTAGGAGCTTATTATTTTCATATTTTAATTAATTAAGAGAAAACTATTCGAAAATTCGAAAATCTGACTTCGAAGTATTGTGTTGTCATCGGGTTCTGAGCTACTGTGAAAGTTTCAAAAGTCTAGCTGGTAGGGAAGTTAGTTAAAAATAGATTGCATGATTTGTACCGGACAAGCAAACAAAAATAGAAGTTAATAAAAACATGGTAAAAAAAAAAAAATTATATATATTTTTTATTGTTGATGCTCTTTTTTTTTTTTTTTTTTTTTTTTAATTATTTGGGATGGTGGATAAGGACGTTAATAGTAAAAAATGAGTTTCCTGAAATCTAAAAAAGTTACTGCTTCTGTATTTGTTTTCATTTATTAAAGGTACTTTTTATGAAAATATTCATAATTTTACGAAATATATTAACTTTATAATTGGAAAATAGTAAAAAATGCTGGAAACAATAAGATAATTTACACACACACACACATACACACACACACACACACACACACAAAATAATAATAATAATAATAATAATAATAAAAATTATACAGACACGACATTATTTCATTATTTAAAACATGAAAATCTGACATTGACAGATTTTAATTTAGTGCCAGAGGCCTACTGCTAAACTTGTTAATATCGACAAATTCTTCTTTAGTTAATTCGTGACGATCTAAATTCCATGATAAAGTTTTCATTAAATCAAACCAATGTGTTTCAGCTGCAGATATTGTAACAAATAACGTTGGAAGTCCAAACTGTCTTATAGCCGCAAAACAACGTTTTTTCTCTTTTTCCCAATGAGGGGGAGGTGTGCCTTTGGGGGGACTCATGTCAAAGGTGTGCCTTGGGGGGGGGGACTCATGTCAAAGTTGTACCTTGGGGGGGGACTCATGTCAAAGTTGGGCCTTGGGGGGACTCATGTCAAAGTTGGGCCAGGGGGGGGACTCATGTCAAAGTTGTGCCTTGGGGGGGACTCATGTCAAAGTTGTACCTTGGGGGGGACTCATGTCAAAGTTGTGCCTGGGGGGGGACTCATGTCAAAGTTGTGCCTTGGGGGGACTTCATTCAATAAATTCCCATTCAATAAACCGACTGAAATAGGCCCTTAGCACTATTAAGAGTGTATTATAAAAATTCGACAACTGTACCGACTGAAATAGGCCTCTAGCACTAATAATAAAAAATAAAATAAAATAAAATAAAATAAAGTAAATAATTAAATAAATAAATAAAAATAAAGAATGAAAATTGTGTATGTACATCAACTGTTCACAATTTAAGTTCCAAATGCAAAATGAATGGGATTTCCCAGTTATATTTTATACACAGTGTCTAAAACCCTTATTTTTAGTTAAAAATGGAAGCAAAATTATTATTTTTTTCGTATTTTAAAGGAATATCTTAAAAGTTAACTGAAGTTATAAATTAATAATTGTAATTTTCAAAATGTGAAATCCAAAAGATTTTGAAATAAAATAAAGTACTAAAAATATGTATAACTTAAGCGTATTGGGATTTAAATGTTTGTTAATTGTACGATAAAAATCATTTTGAACAAGTTAAATTAAATACTTTTAACCAGAAGTCACATCAGAATATTCTAGAACTTATATAAAAAGTAATCAATTATTTTATCTGACAATTTTAAAGTTATTCAATATGCTGCTATTCGGTAACGCATTTTCGCTAATATATTAGGTTTAGCAAGCAATTTTTAAATTTATCAAAATTGCATGCATTTAGCGAGAAAGTATGCTTTACGACAAATCGTATGGTGTCTTTCGATTTTTCGCGACAAATACGTGAAAGTATTATATTTTTTTTTTACAAAATATCTACTGGATTCTGCCCATAAGTTTATCTGATTTTACATTACAAAAGAAAATAGTATAAGTAGATTTTTTTTTTTCAAAATAATTTGAGTATGCGTGTTAAGGAGAGTTTCCTTGTTAGTTTAAAGAAATTATTTTATACATTTTATTCACCGATTAGATAACATAAATTAAAAAATAAAACAAATTTTATATAAATTTTTAATTCTTCTTACTCAAGAAAAATGACCCGAATAGAAAAGATGGAGCATAGGTGTTTTGGTTTCGGTTTAAAAAACTCCAGAAATGTTGGTTATAGGGGGCTGTAACAATGTTGGTATTAGGGCTGTAACAATGCTGTATTCTGATTGGTTGGCAAGATGTTGGCTAGATTTTTGAGGCGAGATTTTTGAATCGCCATGTCAGTCAGCCTACGAGTAAAGAGCCACAACAGACAGCGATAAATGCACCAAATATGGGTACCCTACTTCAAGATATCTGGGTACAAATGGTGTAAGCTCTGGCAATTCGCTAGAAGGGGGATTTAAGCATTTGAGTATTGACGTGCGCCGTCTTCCTTGATTATTAGTGTATGAAAGAATCATGCAGGAAGTTTAAACATAATAATACCAAATATATATATTTTTGCGAATTTGTAAATAATTATATTTATTTTTGTATAAATTCTTTCAAAGGGGCTTAGCCAGTTGATAAAATGCCAATTTTCTGCATTCTTTTTCGCGTTAAAATAGCTAATTTTCCCCTAAAAATGCATTAAAAAGCTCCATTAATGCATATAATGGATTTGGCGCCAAATTAGGCGATTTTTCCCCTTTGGCGACTTTTGGAGAGAAAATTCTTATTATCGATATACTAAAGGTGGGCGCTATAAGGTGATTGGTTAACGAGATACGAGCAATTTCCAGAAAAATCTAGGTTCGATAGATGAGTATAAAAGAAGGCCTATTGTGCCAAACCAGTGTTGCCAGATTGGGGATATTTTTCGCGATTTTGGGGGAAAATATTGTTTGTGGGGAAATTTTGGGGAGAAAATTAGATTTTTTTTTTTTTTTTTTTTCTTAACCATTTCCTCTTAAAAATACATATAACGAAGAAAAAAATGTTGTTTTGTGATCAACTTTTCCAAATGGCAATTTTGATATATTTCCACGTTTTGAACTTCCCTTAACCAGAAAATCAGGTTTTTAGCGATTGGTCTTTGTGTGTTAATCTACTATCAGCATAATAATAATAATAATAATAATAATAATAAAACATATATTAGATGGAAATTCAAATTCGGAATTCTAATTCTGTGTCATATGGAGAGTTTACGTGATACTTTCAATTGAAATCTAAAAAATATTTCATGTACATGGACATCCAGAAGAGCTCAAATACATTATGTTTATGGAAGTAATTTTTTGTCGGTGTATTTTAACATATTTTAGCTGCGATAAACAAATTAAAATAAACATGTATTTCTTATAGGCATATAAGTAGGCTTCAAACAGACTATGGTTTGAAATGCTCTCAGTATTCTTTTACAAGTGCCATACAAAAGAATTCCGATTTACTATGGATCTATAATTGGAATTTTTCGAAGTGTATTTCAGATGGTTGTATACGGTTCTATTACTGTGTTATATTTAAGTACGCTTCAGTGTATACAATTTATATATATTAAAAAAAAAAAAAAAAATACAGAGCACCCAAAATTAAACGATTACATTCTTGAAATTAAATTAGGTTGTATTTTGTGGTTAAGGCCAACTGCCTACGCCTGGTTCCTGAACCTGGATGAAATGTTCTCTGAGGGAGACCTTTCTTAGGAGTACGAGTCCGTACTTGCGCGAGTTTCGCAGGAAAACACGAAAACTCCAAACGGCTAAACCAACGTGCGTAAAATGGAAAGATATTTAGGAAACTATATCTCGTCCAGGAAAATTGTTGAGAAATGATAATTATTTTTTCTCTTATATGATAAATAAAATTTTGATAGGTTAGACGATCTTATGTTATAATTATGCGTTTTGAAGTAAACTGAATATGGATATAAGGTTTTACATGGTAAATAAAGTTTAAACCGTATTGCGGTATCTCACATTCTGATGATCATCTCGGAAACAGACGTGGATGCGCGCGCAATCGCAACATAGCTAACACTGTACCTTTATTTGTCTGTTTTTTTTTCTCCCACATGCGACTTACGCTTGAGACAGCACACCGCAATATCAAGTTAAGCTCGTTTATAACATGTCCACTGCTCTGCGATCGAACGTAAATTTTAAGATCAGCGAGACACTGCAATCTCAACCTTAATGAACTAAAGTAGGCAGTTAAATGGATCTATTTTTGCAATAAGGTAACAGATATATTATAAACGTTACTATCTGCAAAAAAAAAAAAAAAAAAAAAAAAAAAAACAAAAAAAAAACGGCTTCATTATCTTTTACCAAATACATAAAATTGAAGATAGCTGCTTTTGCTTCTAGACTTACTTTGATAGGAAACCTGTTGCACTCCGGCAAAAAAACTAACACAAATCAAGAAATAGCAATTTTGTGATTATATTGTGGAAAATGTGTATGAAGTGCCTTAACGTGCATGAAAAGCGTCATATTTTTATTTCACAGTTTATCCCTCTGAGGACAGTTGCGTCAATTTTATTGTAGGCAAATTCATGTTTTATAATATTATTTTTTAAGTGGATTTTTCGCTACAGCATTTTTTGAGTTGTGTCACTTTTCTTGCTGGGTTATGATGTGTACCCATTCCTAAATTTCAATATTATATTTAAAAAAATTGCAAATATTGCATCTTAATATATGCCACCAGTTTGTATATAATCAGTTCATCTATGTCACATAAGCTTAACACCTTAAAACAACCTTACATTATTATTATTATTATTATTTTTTTTTTTAAAGGCAAAATCTTATTTGGGGAAAAATTCTGAAAATTGTGCCATTTTAGAGAAAAATCTACTGCGTTTTGGGGAAAATTTGAAATTCCCATCTGGCAACACTGCGCCAAACCACTCTCAGTCTCAGATTAGTTTCCGCCAATGCTCCATTGCTTCTAAAAAAAGAGCCCTGAGCCTCTTTGAATTATAGTCAATTGCTGTATGTGTTAATGCCATACATTTTGTACTGTGGATCTGCTGTGTACAGCTGTTATTTAAGCTGTGTTTGCTGGTAAAACTGAAGCTGATATCTGGTTCATAGACCTGCATTCTGGAATTTTCTGTAAATAAACTACTGAGCTGCTGCAAGTTTTGTCTTTCATTCTTGGACAACTCACGAACCACCACATACGTAACAATATATATATATATATATATATATATGTATATATGAATATGAGTGTGCAGATTATAGCTATATATATAAGTATCAAAATTTAGCAAAAGTACAAAATATTTTAAAATGTAAACAACAGAATTTAGGGAAGTTACATATGTATAACAAAACATACATAAAAAATGTTTTAAGTGCATGACGTAATATTCTAATTTAATCAAAATATTCACGTTGTCAAAATAAGACTTTTACAAACTTAATTCAATGTCTTATACAAATAATCGGCTTATTTTTGTTTACTTTCTAATTTGTAGTAATTTTCTGCTCATTTTTAAAGCGAAAATAGGTTTAGAAAACGAAATACATCTTAAGTATCTACACTATATAAACATATTATAAATATGAATAAAATATTTATTAACATTCTCTTGGGGTTCAAATATAACGATATGCCAATCCTTTTGACAGAAATAAATATTTTTTTTTTTTGTAGCTTAGTGAGCTCAAGAGACTGTGTTTAAATCAAATTATTTCTGTTTTGAATACTTAAATTTTTTATTTCAATTTATTTTGCATTGCATAAATTGATTTTTTGTCAGAAAGACATGTTTTAAATGCGGAAATAAAAATAATAAAAATAATAACTAATTTATTTAATCTAATTTTTAGTTTCTCCTGTATTTAATAGAAGAAAGTATTCGTTTCTCAGAAATTTTCGACTTCAGGTTTTTGGTAGAGTTATACGTTTGGAGAGCTCCAAAACACGATTTGACCATTTTTACTTTCTTCTATATGTACTATAGAGAAAGTATTGGATTCGTGAAAATTTTCGACCGCTGTTTTTTGATGGATTTACGCGTTTTGGGATGTCCTGAACACGAATTGATAGTTTTTAGAAAATGTCTGTTTTGTGGACGCTGTATCTGACGAACGAATGAATGAAATTTAACCAAACTTGGTACACCTACTTGGTTTAGTTGCAACCTGACATAAGCTGGTGCTGATTAGATTTGGAGATCAATCGCTCAACAAGTGGCGCAGTGATCGCATTTTTTGTAAACTTTTAACATGGCAGTATGGGGCGAAATTTCGTATAAATGTGCATAATGAGAGGTATATTAAACGTGTGACTATAAAATTAACATGAATTATTGATAATAGTAGTAGTTAACTAGTAAAAAAAAATTGTGCATGTGGGGGCATCGGTTCCCCTCTGGGAGGAAGTCCCGGTGGGGGTAAAGTTTCAACATGGGTATCTTTCGAAAGGTCTCGTCAATACCTTTAAAAGGAATAGATGAACAATAAATCTGTGATAATTTAAAACAACGTTATCGATTTTTTTTTTTTTTTTTTTTTTACTTTTAATGAAAAAAAACTTAGAAAAAATTGTTTTTTTTTTTTTTTTTTTTTTTTTTTTTTTTTTTTTTAAACGAAATTTAACTAAGCTTGGTATTTAGTTGGTCCCCGACATAAACTGGTGCTGATTACATTTGGGGATCGCATTTTTTCTAAATTTTTAATATGGCAGTATGGGACAAAATTTCGTATAAATGTACATAATCAGAGTTATTTTTAACTTGTGATTGTAAAATTAATATGAATTATTGATAATAGTAGTAGTTAACTAGGAAAAAAAATCTGTGCATGTGAGGGCATCGCTTTTTTTTTTTTTTTTTTTAAATATTGTTTTTGTGTGAATATGTATAGGAAAATATAGAAGAAAGTCTTGTGGTGTCCACAACATACTAGATAGAAAATGTCTCTCTGTCTGTGTGTGTCGCATGTCAAAAATTTTGTGGCGGCTGTATCTCCAAAACTACTGCACATAATTGCATATATATATATATATATATATATATATATATATATATATAGCTTGACCTAAATTATTGCCTATCAACTTTTGGTGTCAGTTTCTCAACAGGTGGGAATGCTACACAACCGTTTTCACAATTTTAAGGAAGGCTATTTCAAAGGAACTACTGCATAGAATTACATGTAAATTAATATGTAGATATATATTAATTTAAGTTAGTGCCTATAAAATTTCTGTCAATTACTCAACAGGTGGCGCTGCCATAAAGCGATTTGTGAAATTTAAGGGAAGGCTATATCTCAGAAACAAACGCACTAAATTGTTTATAAATTTATACGTAGATTCGTATTAATGTATATTAATGTCTGTCAACTTTTAGTGCCAATTGCGCAATAGGTGGTGCTATTAGAGAAAGATTTCCGCAATTTAAAGAAAGGCTATATATCAGGTTCTATTGTGTATAATCAAACAAAAATTGATGCTATTATGAGATATGCTGATTTAATTTCAATGCATATCAGCTAATAGGGAGAGCGGCTATACTGCAAGTTTCCCCGAGAACGGGAAGACTATATCTCAATCTCTATGGCATATAACTCTACAAACTTGATACGTGAGATAACCCTTATTAAAACACATTTTTTAGAATGCTAATTTTAGAGAATAAAACTGTTTTTCTTTGGATAGTTAGTGTTAGTTTTTTCTAAGATGAAAATCGTCTGCATTCATCATGGTAGATAATTTTAATAAATAATAGCTTTAATATATTTTTTTAATTGAGTGAATTTGTACAGGTGGATATAGAAGAAAGTCTTATGGTGACTACAACATACTAGTTTATCAAAGTTGTAGTTTTAATATTTTTTATTTTATTAATATTTTTTTTTTCATTTACAAATTAAGATATGAGGATAATTAAAAAACTCAAAATCGGTATCTTTAGCAATTATTTAAATTTCAGATGTAATTAGTTTCCTTATAATAATATTTTATGGAAATTGCATGTCTAAATAAGATTTCTCGAAAATTTATTGGTAATTATTAAACTGACTCTATTGCGACTTAGGAACGTAAAAAAAAAAATGGGCTCAGTATTCAAAGCTTAGAAAAATAATAATAAAAGTAAAAAATAAATAAAAATAAATTAATTAATTAAAAAAATAAGTTTTGAGGTTTTTGAATCCGAAAATCAGGATTTTAGCTGTTCGTCTGTGTGTGTGCATGTATTAATACGCATATCTCAAGAAGAAATAGGAACAGGATATCCAATCACGATAATCTGAATTTATATCAATGTTACGATGGTCTTCTTCTTGTGATGAAGCAAATGTTTCGAGTACAAGGACATACAAAATAATTCAAGTACATTACGTCTATAGGTGAAATTCTTGACAGCTATAGTCTAATACCTATATGATTTACTAAATAAAATGAAATAAGCATATACTTTTTATATATATGAAAGTATGTTTCGTGTAGAATACAGTATGAAAATCATCCAATATTCGTTTACATGGCTACATAAGAAAGCTAAAATATAGTGTGATCATACATGGAAATTGTTGGAAATGCATTTCAGGTTGTGCTGTGTGTTATAGGGGTATATGAAATTATACATTTTTTATTGGATGTAACTGGTGGAAGTAGTTTTTTGTATTTGACCATGCCCAGGAAAACTGCTCAGGAAATAAAATTAATTCCTCATTATCATTTGGTAAATATAATATCTTTTAAAGTTAAATTTTCATTACTTCGTTTTTTATGAAATTACTCGTTTTCATGTTTTCTGGCAAGTTATAAAGACAAATTTTTGCTGATGTTTGTGCATGTCTGTTATCAGCGCAACTTAAAAACAGATACTTCAAGCCATTTCAAATGTTGTATTTTGAAGTTCATATGTGGTTAGTACTTGAAATATTTCATCAAGATTGATAAGTCTCAAGGAGGGATGCGGGCGAAAGTTGCCTGAATAATTTGGATTAAACTTTTAAATTCAATAACAGCCTTGAATTTATATGAATGTAGTTAACATACCCAAATAGGGTATTGAGGGAGGGGGGTGATAGTCCCCCCTCGTGATTTATAATGCAATTTTAAATACAGTACATGTTATCTTACCCCGTAGTCTGCAATCTGTTTTTATAGTTTTGAAAAGGAACATTATAACGACAGAGAAATCGTGTTGAGTTATCTTTCTCCTTTATATGCAACTTGTCTTTAGAGTTGTGAAAAACAATACCATAAAGACAGAGAAGTCGTGTGCCAGTCACACGAGTTTTATTATTTATTATTATTATTATTTTAAAACTTTATTCATTATGTCTATCTTTTTTTGGTTATATTTCCTGTTCTTCTCTTACCTCTTTCTTCGAGAAAATGCTCTTTTCCACACTTCTATTTTTGAACTGACAAATAAAAAATTATTCTTGTGAATATATTTTGTTTTTTAAATTGTAAAGATGCATTTAAATGTGTTTATATTAAACTTGCATTTCGTACTATTGTTTGAACCGAAGAAACGCAGCAATATTAACCAGTCCTTATATTGCTCAACGATGGCGGTAATTGGTTAAAGTCAAATATTTTGCATCAATTTGTTTAAAGTTGGACAGAACTGACAAATATCTGTGCTAAAATTTATAAAAGAAAAAAAGTTTTCAATTTCAATTTTGCTGTTTTATAAGATAGACGATATGAAACAATTTATTTACATATTTAATGCTGTAAATATACGGGAAAAACAAAACGATGGATTTTGATTAGTTCACCTTTGTTTACCTAGAATCGCGGAGGTCTGGGAAAAGTTCTATGGGTATTAAAAATTTAGAAAATGTGTGTAAAAATTAAAGGATTTAACTTTTACAAAATTTCAAAATTTCTTTTTAAAACTGTTTTTAACATTAACCAAACTAAAAGCATAAAATCTATTTGTCGGAATACTCATTCGGAACACATTAAATGAGAATACAATTGATGTTTAAAAAATATTCAGAATTAAATATAAATATAATATTAAGAATAAAATCTATCCTAATTATATTAAGAATTAAATAAGAAATTTAGTGGATTAAATTTATATCCCATTTCAAACTTCATAAAGACTTGAAAGTTTAAACATTCCATATGAAAATATTTTAATGAAGGATTCTTCCAAAGAAAAAAAAAGTCGGGGGGGGGGGACCAGAATTTTTATGTAATATATAAAAAAGAAAAAAATAGATATTAAGGATATCAACGATTAGTCAAGTCTAAAATTATTGTATAAAAATTGTGGCATACAAATTTTCCTTTGTGAAAACCCTTTATGTTTACTGAGATATTAATAGTTACATTTTTATAGCTGAAATCAGCTATAAAAATGTGATCTTCTAAATGAAATATTAAATGTGACTATAAAATTAATGCATATTTCTTGCTTATCTAAAAAATGTTTTATAAGTTATAAATTAAATTACTTTCCACATGAATTAATATCTACTATTAGTAATAATAATAATAATAAAAAATTTCCTGCTTTTTAATAATTAAGAGATTCACTCAAATATATCATTATTTTTAACAACTGTGACGAGGAATAATTTAATGATGCAATGCATAAAACTTCCATAAACCAAAAACGTAAAAAGAATATCTTATTATAAGAATTAATCATTCTGATGATACCAAATACATTAAAATGTTATTAGAAAATAACTTAAACAACACTAGTACAAGAAGTCGTTTAATTAATACGAGTCAGTAAGTTTATCTTGTAGTGCATTCTAAATATAGACTAAATGGGGATGGATTTTCACCATCGACAAATTAAGTGATTAGTCGATTTTTTTTTCTCCAAGAGTCTTGTTCCTTTGATAATGATCATTATGATCTGATTTTGTTATCTTGCTCATTATAAAGGCAAACTTTTAATTACATATTTTTGCATATTTATTACCTTGTTAAGAGAAATTATTAACTGTAATTTAACTAACTTAAATACATTTTGACATAAACAGTTTTTTATTTACTAACAGTTTTATATTACGATCTGTTATGCATTTTTTAAAAATATATATCCTTAATGTAAAATGTAATAAATGAACTTTAAAAATTCTAACTAGTTAGAAAATTGATTGAATAGTTAAATATTTAAATAATTAAAAGCCGTTTAACTTAGTTCTAGAAATGCAAAGTTATCTTTACTAACTAAAGTTTTTCAATTACATTGATCAATAAAAAATTAAAATAAATGGCATAATTAATTTCAACTAGTTATTACATCTAGGTTCTTGTTGTAAAGTAATTACTTTAAAAATTTTTTATATAAGTGTTTCGTAATTTCTGTAAATTTATACTTTATCTGAATATATATATTTTATATATTTATTTAAATTTTACATTTAAATATATGACAGTCATCTTTTACAAAAGATATAATTTCATGTTTAAATGTGTTTATAATTAATTTAAATAAGTATTAGTTGGTTTTTATGTTATATTAATTTAAAATTATCAGTAGCAAAAATATATTATTAAAATATCGAATATACATATATATATATACATATATTGAAAGCTGTGAGAAGCATTTTAATTTTTTTTTTCTGATATTTCACTTTATTTTAGCTGTACAAGGAGGGGAAAATTTCACTGAATTAGCGGGATTTATTTGGAAAGGTATTCCACTCGATCAGTATATATATATTTTAAAAATATGTGTATCATACATTTTGAGATCAGAAAGAATTCAATAATACATTATACGTAATACTTTGGTATACGATGGCACGGATTGATATTCCATATATCGACAAACAAGTGATGCTTCTAATTTTCGTTATTTTTAACATGAACATATAATAGTTTATATTACATGTAATTGTACAGTCGGTAACAAAAGTATCGGAACACTAGCAAAACTTCCTATGCAAAAAAAGTACACTTAATACGGTTTTGTTAAATAAAATTTTGTCGAATCCTGTTCTTAGTCAGTGTAAGAACATGATTCGATAAGGATTTATTTAACAAAACCGTATGAAGTGCACTTTTTTTACATAGGAATTCTTTGCTAGTGTTCGGACACTTTTGTTACCGACTGTACCAAACATAATCCATGAAAATGCTTATTATAAACGAAGCTAATTCAATTTTGGTGTATATTGCCTGACAAATGGTGGTGTTACTCCAATTTTTTCACTTTTTATGATATAGCAATATATTAACCTCTATGTTATGCTATCATTTACAGAGCGATTAAAAAAAACAAAAAAATTCGGACCCCCTAACGAATGTATTATTAATGAAATTGACATTTATGCTTGTATTTAGACATTTTTGATAATGTTGCGAAAAACAAAAGTGTAGAACTCAAAAGTAGAATTGCGTTACTAAAGCGTTTAATAGAAACATTTTTTTTTTTAATGTATCATTTTTTTTAGAGGGAAAATAACAAATGGAGTTTTCTGGTGAATGTAGCTTAAGAAACAGAGGTGTAAAATCAATAAAAAAAAAAAAAAAAAAAAAAAAAAAAGCACCGATCCCAGAAATAAGAAGAAATAAGTCTCAAGAAAATTAAAAATCTTTCGTTTCCTCTTTCACAGACGACAAAAAGCAGAATGTGAGGATCATGTTTCAATGACAAAAAATTAGAATTTAAATCGGAATGGTTGTTTTTTATTAATTTTACTGCGATTTGTTCGTTCCATCTTAAGTGCTTATTGCTCTTTTTTGATTGTGTTTTAAACACGTTTCTTCAGCTATAGTAACAGACGAAACGCTGTTTATGCTTTTCCAATCCGAAATTACGATATTGGAATACTGATAAACTATAGTTTTCATTACATTAAACACATGGAAAAATAGAAATTTGTCGGGAAATTTACGAGAAAATATACACTAACAAAAATCTAACGAAGTGAGGGGTTCAACTGATGGTTTGAGGAAAGTTTTTTACTATGTTTCGGATCCTTTTGTTTTTCTTCACCAACATCTGAAAAACGCATATTTAAAAATTGTTACTAACTTTTTTTTTACTAATCGCTAAGGCTGTGTATTAATATCTATAGATATTTTCAATAAGACGATGTATATTTTCATAGTACTGGTAACGAATAGTACTGATTTGGGGAATATAAAAAAGAGTTTAGTTTGTTGGCATTTAAAGTCTTTATAATTAATTTAATTTTATATTTGTTGAATGAAGTTAAAAAAAAAATCATTCATCCATATCTACGAAATACAATTTTAATAAACGTGGCACTTTCCAAATTCGGATATTACTAATGATTTAAAATAGAAAGTCTAAAGTAACGTAAACTAAATGGTCATTATAGGAAAGAAGAATAATGTAGAAATCCTTATAAAGTAGGAAAAGCATTATGGTAATGTATATACAATGCAGACCTTTATATAAACTGGTTCAACAAAATATTTCTTTTGTACCTACAAAATATAAATATTAGTGATATGACTTATGCAAACTTTACATTTGCTTGCACAATTCTTTAAGGGTACTGAGACGTCTGCGACAACCGTGAAGTGGGAAATTTAGGTTGTTGCTTTTAATAGCCATATATTTTTTTAATAATGCATATATAAATATAATTTTTTTATGAGATATTAACAAGAAGTTCAAAAAATATTTGGTGCAAATTATTTACTCTTAAGTGTTACATTTTTTTTTTTTTATAATAGCACTATAAACATACGTATTTTACTCTTAAGGATTTTTCCCCTTTGGTACACTTTTCTAACAAAATAATGAAAATCTTATCTTGAAATTATGCACGATGATAGAAAATACTTTTGTTTATGTACTGAACCTATTTTATGTTTTGTTGTTTTATTTTTAAAATTATAAAAAATAATGTCAATTTTTACTTATTAGAAATATGCATTTTTGAACACATATTTTCGCTCTTTTAAAAAAAATATCACAAGGTATATACATAAAATAATCTGGTGTGTCACTCACACGACTTTCTCTTACCCTGAAATTTAACACTATAAATACAGGTTGCAGATTAAAAGGTAAGATAACGAGTACTGTTATGTAAACCTGTGTTAAACAATTCATTAGGCTTCTGAAGAGTTTTATATGATAATTAGTTCTGTGTGAGGGGGCTACCGCCCCCCTCAACCCCCCGTTTCATTAATGCACCTACATTTACATAGAATTTAATTCGGTTATTAAAAAATAATTCTGTTTTTAAAAAATAATTTATTAAAATTATTATTTAAAAAAAAATATCTCTTATGATAATGCAGACGATTTCCATATTAGAGAAGTGGTATAACACCAAATATCCAAAAAAAAGTCCATTTTATTCTCATCATTAAAAAAAAGGGAAAAAAAAACGATTTTTTTTCTAAGTTTATTTATTTATTTTTCTCGTTAAAAGTAAAAAAAATCGATAACTTTGTTTTAAATTATTGCAGATCGATGGTTCAACCATTCGTTTTAAAGGTATTGGCGAGCTCTTTTGAAAGATACCCATCATGAAAATTTACTCCCCTCGAGGGGGGACTTCCCCCCAGGGGGGGAGGCGACGCTCCTACATACACAAAATTTTTTTCCCAGTTAACTATCTCTATTACAAAAAATATATATTCGTTTCATTTGGTTTAGTTCAGTCTATAGACGTTAAACTCTACTTTCCTGCAATTTCCCCCATAGACGTAATGTATTAGAATTCTCTTGATTGTCCCTGTACACGAACCATTTGCTTGATCTTAACGAAAAGCTTACTGTAGCATCCCTATATGATACACATTTAAAATACCAAGTTTGAACTTTCTGCCATAATTTGTTTTTGAGATATGCTGATAACAGACAGACACACAGACACACAGACAGACACACAGACATACACACTGACCATTTGCTAAAAACATGATTTTCGTATTCAGGGGACCTCAAAACGTGTAAATATAACAAAATCTCGCGTTCGAAAATTTGACCCAAAAACAATACTTTCTCTACCTTATAGGTAAGAGAAAGTAAAAATAGATTAACTATAAGCAGAGACACTTATTTTATTTCCCTATAAAATTTCAAGGAACTGCTTCCAACAGATTTTTCACAAAGTGTACCAAAGTGAAAAGATCCTTAAGAGTAAAATACGTATGTTTACAGTGCTATTATAAAAAAAAACTGTAACTCGTAAGAGTAAATAATTTGCATCAAATATTTCTTGAACTTCTTGTTAAAATCACAATATATATATATATATATATAGATAGATAGATACATGCATAATTAAAGAATATATGGCTATTAAAACAACAACTTAAATTTCCCTCTTCACGGTTGTCGCAGACGTTTCAGTCCCCTTAACCCCTTTCTTTTTGACACCCGCCCCCTTAAAAACTACGGGGTAAGATTTTTTTCGCTCTTTTGATATTCTACGTTTTAGCCCATGATATTTCCGGGTGGAAATGTTAAAAAATGTCGCACCAAAATTATTAAACTTAATTTATATCCCACATCCGTAATATTTATTCTTATTTACATACCCGATTGCAGCTGTAACATAATATTTTTATAATGTTAAAGAGTAGGTTTAACTCTATCAAGGGCGGTGGATATATTAAATTCCACCTAATTTTAATTTCCAACTGCAAAACGTGTCCCGGAAAGATTTTTTTTTTTTTTTACTTAAAATTTTACTTTAATAATTTATAGAGGAACAATTTCATTTATTTATTTTCTTTTAGACTTGCTCTTAAATTCCAGTGGTAGTTTAATTTAAATAAGTGTAATTAACTCGTCCTTCAAAGAGTTAATCTACATGTCAGGACTGTGAAATCATATTTAAATTTTGTTGAATAAAATAATACGCTTTTTTATGACAGTTTTCTTGACAATAATGCGCTCTTTTATAAGGATTAACGCTAAACAAAAGATCTATTGGAAGAAGTTACAATTTATTACATGTATCTGACCTGGTGATTCTACTAACTGCGTTTTAAATACTTTGTTTGCTCAGAATTATGCTTTATATAAATTACTTTAACAATATTTTAAGAAAAAGTGATTACATGGAAAAAAAGTGTTAATGTAATTTTAAAAAGAATCACACAGAATGTATATTTCTGGAATATAAATACATAATATCCATTAACTGATCCTTATTTATTGATTTTTTTTTTTTTTAAACATTTCTTAAATGACATAAATATTATTTTTTTCTCTTTTTGGAATCTTAAAAATAAGTCAATGAATCTAACGGTAAAATTCATCTCAGCAAAGAAACACATTTCTTAGTTTAAATTATGGATATTCATAAGTAATCTAAAGTTCAAATAACATTTTTGTACAATGAAAAGTATATTTTATTTTGTATAAGATATGTCTAAAACAATTCCTGTAATGTACTTAAATTTTTTTTTAAACTTTTTAAACATTATTAAAGAATTCATTTTCTTTGTCAATTTCTCTTTATTAACAATTTATTATAAATATCTTAGTAATATAATTTTTTAAATTATTTATTTATGCCTTAGTATATATTTTTTAAAAGCTCTAAGGAATCTGAAATGTTTATTTAAATGTTGTTTGAATAAACAATTGTTTAATAATTATTTATTATTGTTTAATAATTAATAATAAAATAAATTTAATAAAAAAATATTGTTCAATAATTATTTACTGTTTAAATAAATAATTGTTTATTTAAACAATAAACAAAGCCAATTGTTTTACTATGTAAAACAATTAGCTTTCTTTCTCAGATGCATTGCATAAAGAGACCTCTAATTTGTTGGATTAACAAAATTTCAAAGTAAAAGATTTTTCCCGTCATACTTGAGTCCAAAATAATTACATTTTAATTGTTCTTATACGTTTTATTTTGGCATATATATATATATTTTTTAAAGTTAAACAAATTAGGCAAATTGTTATCTTTTAAGGAAAACAACAGTACTTGTTCTTTAACAAATAAGAATCTTTGCATCCAGGATTTCAGTAATTCATGTTTCTATTTTCTTGATGCAAAAACAGAAAAATTGCGTTGAGAAACTAGAGAAGAGATATTCTATTCAAGGAATGACCAATGATTATCTGTATCATAAATAAAGAATTAAAGTTGCCTGCAATTACTGACCGAACATCGTATGAAAGTATTGGAGAGATAAATTTTCAGGATGTTTCAGAATATAGAGAAAACTGATATACAATACCCGATATACAAGAATAAACAGAACTGTTTAATTAAAATGTGCACGATTGATATAGAAGAACTGCATGGCTTATTTTCTTTATATGTGATACAGAATTCTGTTATAAAGTTAAAGGTATTATAGCATACACATGCAAATAATAAACAACGTGTTGAACACCAAAGAAAATAATAAACTAGCAGGCAGCTGTTTCGGTAGCATTTAGCATTTAGCATACCATCATACTATCGGAAGAGCTGTCTTCTAGTTCATTATTTCTTTTCGCGTTCAAGACGTTGTTTAGTATTCTTGTGTCTATTTATCTAGTGCCAAGTCTCCTGTCAATATATTATACATTATTTGCAAAAATAAAAAAAATCGCAAAAGAATTGGATCGAATTCAATAAGAAATGCAAAGTGTTTTATTTTAAACCATACTAATTTATTTATTTATTTTTTGTGGATTGTAATGATTTTTTATTTGTTGAAATGTCAATGCATTCCCATATTTGAGATTTAGATTCAAAGTCTTTCAAAAGTTTACTTGCCGTTTGTCTCTACTTCGATAGTTATCACCAAATTAAACCGATTGACTTGAAATATTTATGGGTTACAGGAAAATAGCTGTATAGCTTTTGCTGAACATAGTGTTCGCGTTTCGTGTACAAAAGTATTTCTATGTATCATGGTCTATTTATTTTAAGTGCATTTTAATTTTGATACAATGCTTTCAATATGGTTATTTAGATACTTAAAAGCTTTATTTCTGTAGAAATTAATACGTATAGTTTTAATCATGAGCTCACAAGACTGCACAAAATGAATCTGATGAGTTATTAACTACTAGATGTGCACAGTAGCTACTAGATGTTCTTTATGGGAGTATTATACTTATATTGGCCAAACTAGGAAAATATTTAACAGGAAGTGGATTGGGCTGATGAAAAGATATCTCACTATAAATATAAAGTTATTATGTATAAATGCGTGTGTGTATGTGCGTGTTTGTATGTGTGTAATTAAAAAAAATACACCTAATTAATGCGTTCACGAATGATAAACTGGCGTACTTGATATATAAAATCAATACACTGTAAAAAATATGTCCTATTTGCTGCCAGAAATTCTCTGTAGTTTGAGAGAATATGTTCTGACAACGTAATGTTTTCGAAAATTACGCGTATTTTCTCAAATTACAGAGAATTTTTGGCAGCAAATAGGACATATTTTTTACAGTGTAGTTTTACTTTTTACTAACATATTTACTTTTGTATGAATTCTCATGATATAATAAAAAGTGTGGAAATGGTGGCTAGTTTTTATTCTTTGAACCCTCGGGGTGTATATTAAATGCCATCTATCTTTCATAAAATTCTTCCCAGAGTGTTTTTTTTTTTTAAACAAAAATTTGCTTTCAAAATTAAGCGGTTAAAATACATATATATTTCTTGAATTCTAAACTTTGATTGCAATTTCTGATGGCAGTCGATATTAAATGAGCATAATTGCTTTGTGTTTCATGTGGTAAAAAGACAGAAAATAATATATTTTACACCTACGAAATTTGGTTAATGAGACTATTAAATTGTTCTCCTTTACTCTGAAGAGCATATGGAAAACATACTACAAATTCAAGCTTTTAATTTTTGCTATCAATTGTTATTTCAGTTCAAATACTTCTATTCAAAAGTTATATTAAATATTATATACTATATGTTAAAAATTATTGTTTTCAGTTTTAATGGCATTCTTCACTTTGTGAATATAAATAATTATGTGTTTGTGAGCAAAACAAAAAATCTGTACACCAAAGAGTTAACAATAAGAAATCACGTGCACAATATTTCGAATTAGTGAACATGGTATCAATGCTTAAATTGATATCCATGACATATGGTGTCCATGATTTATTATGGTATCCATGCTTTGTTCCTTTATCCTTTCTCCTATTATTATTATTATTATTATTATTATAATTATTACATTTGCTAATTTATATAATGTTTCGTACAAAGAAAAGTATACATGTAAAATACAGCTTCAATATTTTCGTTTTTATATTTTGTAAGTTTAAAGAGTTGTTATTTGTATTTCTCATTGTATAAGTGAATTTTGATTACTTTTTTCAATGAAAAACGTATTTGTAATTCATAAACTCTTTATAGTTTGCACAATATTTTTGGTCATCTATATATATAAAATCGTGGGTATTCCTGAGTGTGTGAGAAGGAGATTCATCATCGCCCAGACCAAACCCCTGGACCTAGAAGCATGAAATTTTGTGACAATGTTCGTTCTATGACGTCGGCATCCACTAAGAAACCATTTTACAAAATTCGCCCCCCCTAAGGGGGGAAGGAGGGGCAAAACGTGATTTCACAAAATCCTTCGTATCTCAAACAAAAAAAACAGATATCCGTAAAATTTTTGCTTTAAAATATAGCTAATACAAATGTCTAAAAATTATTTCTGAAATTTTCAAAATTCGGTCCCCAAGGGGGCGGGGGAGGGGGCAAAACGTGATTTCACATGCGTAAAACGTGATTTCGCATAATCCTATATATCTCAAACAAAAAAATAGATATACGTGAAATTTTTGCTCTAAAATATAGCTAATGCAAAAATCTAAAAACCAATTTCTGGAATTTTAGAAATTCAGCCCCCAGGTGGGACAGCAGGGGGGGGGGGTATGGGACAAAAACAAATAGAAATACAGTTAGGGCGTTCAAAATTGATACAGATAGGTTTTAGAGGCCTGCAAGTCGAATGAGGATATTTTCGATTGTGTAAAGTTATTAGGAGGTGCAGAAAGGGGGGAGGGGAGAGGGGGGCAAAAAATAAAAATAGAGTTAGATCGTTCAAAATTGGTATATAGAGGTTTTCGATACCTACAAATCGATTGCGGATATTTTCGAATTTGTAAAATTATTAGGAGGGGCGGTAAGGAGGGCTATGGGCAAAAACAAATAGAAATACAGTTAGGCCGTTCAAAATGGTACAGATAGGTTTCAGAGGCCTGCAAGTCGAATGGGGATATTTTCGAAAGTGTAAAGTTATTAGGAGGGCCGGGAAGGGGGGCAGAGGGGCAAAAAATAAAAATAAAATAGAGTTAGATCATTCAAAATTGGTACATAGCGGTTTCCAATACCTACAAATCGATTGCGGATATTTTCGAATTTTTAAAATTATTGGGAGGGGCGGGAAGGGGGAAGCAGAGGGGCAAAAAAATAAAAATAGTGATATATCGTTCAAAACTGGTGCATAGAGCTTTTTGATACTTACAAATCGATTGCGGATATTTTAAAATTTGTAAGATTATTAGGAAAGACAGGAGGGGGGGGCGAGGGGGGGGAAATAATAGCAATAAGAGTTAGAGCATTTTGGGAGTTTTTTCCGAAGCCAGTGAGAACCCTGTGCGACATTTTTCCTAATCAGATTTTGTTTCTTTTTTTTTTTTTTTTCACGTGATAAAAATTAATGCAATTTTGAGAATTCAGTAATTATAGTGATTCTTTTAAAAATAGGGACGAGCGAAGCGGGCGTTGCCTGCTAGTCTTCTATATTTATAGTTAAATGTTTTTTAAAGCCAATACCTTGAACGTTAGTCAAACTCAAACTAAATAAATAAATAAATAAATAAATAAATAATAATAATAAATAATAATAATAGTAATAAAATAAAATAAAAATAAATAAAAAATAAAATGATTGAATTAATTAAAAAAAAATCTAGTGATTTTCAACCACACTTTTTCCGTTACCTATATTGTGCCTACAGTATGCACTTTTTGGAGATAATGTGGTCAGAAAACCAAACATTGCGTAACAAATCAAACCTCAAACAATTTTCCTGTAAAATCAAATGGATAAATGTATAAAGACTTATAAAACAGGGTTTACATAGCGAGTAAAAAAAAAAAAAAAAAAAAAAAGAATAGATTAGAGCTTTTTTGAAACACCAATTTTCGAGATCTTTCGAAAGTTTTATAAATGACTCACAAAAACTATATATATATATATACTAGCTGACCCGTCCTACTTCGCACGGATGAACAAATTTTAGTTAACGATGAATTGATATGCAAAAAATAAAAAAAATATCAGTTTATATGTTATAGTCAGGCATTATTATCAACTGAAAAGTCAAAATATAATTTTACAATTATTTTTTTCAATCAGTTGTTAAATGTTGGTAATTTTTACTTTATGTTACTTATTTATTTATTTCATAAAAAGAAGCATGTCTTTACTCATGAATAAAAAATATTGAAAAATAAACCTATAACATGAATATGTGTTTGATAAAGTTGACGTCATAATTGCTTTAATTATTATTTATTTGTTCTTATAATATTAATTTCTATTAAACACAGAGCTTAATTTTCTTAAATTTAACGTCCGCAAAGTAATCTGGTTATTGTTTTCGTAATGGTTCTCCATTAGTGATCGTTAATATTTTTTGTGATTTTAGCGGTGAATTAAAAAGGTTATCGCAAATACGTAAAGTCCTTCGAGTGAAACGTCCTAGCTATTGCGTTGCCAAATTTTAAATATCGCCAAAGAAGCCCTATACAAAAGTAGATTTCTAACGCGAATGCACATTTAATTTATTTTAAATGAACCGTGTTTCCAATCAACATAATGAAACTTGCATAATCAAATGTCATTTGCAATTCCCTAGCGGCTGTATATTGCGCTACTTGCTTTCGGAAAAGATTTTATATCAATCATCCTTGGCGGAAAAATAAAAATGATTGCCAAGTTATCTCGCAAATATATTTAATTTTTTCCATAACTGATGGTTTTTAATAATGTATATTAAGGGAAAAATCAATAATATGAAACAATACTCGTATAATATATACTATTACAAAATCTGGTGTGAAACAACCACACGACTTCCATTACCCATTATTAAACGTATTATATACAATTCTTGAAGATATTAAGTACATGCATTTTTTTTATTTTAGATTTTCCAGTAAGAGAAACTTGATACACGTATAAAGACACCTACGACAAAGTTTACATAGTGAGGTAAAAAATAAGGGGAAAAAATAGATAGTTATTTTTTTAAACACGAATTACCGAGATCTAAAACTGAACTTCCTAATCAGGATGACCGTTAGTATTCCTGTAATATGCACGTAATACTTGAGAAAGGTTATCTAAATTGAATGAATGGAACAATTTTCAAGAAAATCGTTAGAGCCGTTTTTGAGATACCAACTTTTACCAAAACTTGGCATACTCAATTATTGACCGGAAAACAATAATTACATACAAAAGGATAGTTAGTATTAAGTTAACATGGCGAGTTTGAAAAAAATTCGTACAGCCGTTTTTAAAGGAAGGCACTTATGAGATCTGAAATTGAGCTGTTTATAGAGGACGCCTATCAATTTTCCTGAACTAACCAATTATATCATTCGAAAGGACATCTAATAGATTGTTTATATAGCAACTTTGAAGAAAATCGTTAGGGCTGTTTATGAGGTACGGGCTTATGGTCCCATTTCCGGTTTTCGATGACCCAGTTCCGGTTTTTCAATTTTCACCAAAATTTGGAAAATTCATCTGTACATCAGACCTGAATCAATTGTGAAGTTTTGTAGTTCTATCTTTATTAATTTTGGAGATATGACACCCGGAAAATTTCACACATTCGTACACACACACACACACACTGACCAATTGCCAAAAACTACTTTTTTGGACTCAGGAGGCCTTCATACATACATATAAATCAGGTGAAACTCTATATCAAATTTTTGGACGGAATACAATACTTCCACTACCTACGGTAGTACGGTAATTGAAGTAAAAACATAGATCTCGTATTTAATACGAAAATATACAGATTTTCGTATTACGTTTTCGATATGGAAATACAAAAATCGCCAAGGACGACCGATATCAAATCTATGCTTTGGTTTCAATTAAAATATTGAAAATTTGAATTAAAAATGTATTTTACCAAAATTTATTATAGCCTCTAGCACTTAGAGACAGTGTAACTTTTGATTAGTATAAAAAAAGAAAGAAATAGAAATCGGCTTTTTAGTTCTAGCGATCGTTCTCTACATATACATATAAACCTTTCCTACTTATATATTAGTATAGAGCATAGATAGATTAAATAGGTTTCTAATCAACATAATGTAACTCAAATAATTAAATGCTATTTGCATTGCAGAAATGGTTGTATGCGCTATGTATATTGAGCTACTTGTCATAACTGTTAGTTGCTAAAAATAGTCGTCAAATAAATTTAAACTTCTCAATTATTCTTTTAACAAATGCATAATGAAATGCAGACGATATTTTTTTAATTCATTTTTTATATTATTATTCGCGAGAAAATATATTTTATTATATGTCGAAAAATGAATTAACCCGTAAATTTTTTGGGCAACAATTATAAAATAAATAATTTAATAAAGTTTAGAAGTAACGCTTAGAACATTACATTATATCATATCATATCAAATTATATTATTAGAAAAATAAATACTTTAAATTTATAATGACGTCAGATTTAACGTGCAAGTTTAACATTTTGCAAAGCTTTATATGAATTTCAATTTAATTCACGTGCAAATATATTTCTTTTCTTTTCATGTCAAGATATTTTAAAAACAAAATGTAAATGTTTCTTTTATGTTGGCAACAGCTAATTTTTTTAATATTTCATTATTGAATAGCAATAAAGTTCAAATTGACTCTAGAAAACGTTTGTATGGGAAATAGAAAAGGGCTGTTTTTAGGGTTTTCCCGGAAATTATTCGATTTTTTCTCGCCTTTTAAACCTTCCCTAGACCTCCACGAACATTTCAAGACTAAGATAAGATAAATCCGTTCAGCCGTTCTCGAGTTTTAGTGAGACTAACGAACAGCAATTCATTTTTATATATATAGATATATATATTGTACACATGTAGGAATGTGGAAATTTTTAATTTAACATACAAAAAGTATCATTAGATGAGCGCAATGCTGCTCCTTACTAATGTACATTATATTTCTAAATAGAATGAAAAAATAACATCAAGAAATGGAACTGAAGAGGAGGGAAAGTAAAAATGAAGACAAAAGTATCTAAATGGCAGGGGGGAGAACCTGCTTCTAACTTAAAAAATTAATTTCTGCACACTAAAATGTCGACAACGTTCATAACAATAACATTACGGGCTCTATCTATGAGCTGAATATTTAATGAATAAAGTGCATTCGTCAACTGGAACCTGCTTATGCCTTTAAACATAACTTTCTACACGTAAAAATTATATCAACTTTCATAACAATATCATTACTGGCTCTGTCATTAGCTTCTTTTGAAATCTCTATGATGGTAGGTCATATATGGATAATGGACAAAATCTTTGTATTTTTGGTCATTATGAATATAATTTTCCTAAATATCTCCAAAACGGAAAGTCATAGAAAATCCAAAAACGGAAGTGCCCAACTAGATATTATAACAAACCTATATACCAATTTGCAACGTTCTACGTCTAACCATTTTTGAGTTATGCGAGATACACACACACACACACACACACACACACACACACACACACACACACACACACACACACACACACGCATACTTACATACAGATTTCTCGAAAATTCGTGTAAATTCGTTGATATCTCTGAAACGGGATCTCGTATTAAAACCAAAGTTGCAGGTTTAAAACTTGACATAATTAAAGTCACACATATAAGTTTGCAACATTCTACGGTCATTCGTTTTTGGGCTATGCGAAATACAAAATCCATTTCGCAAATCAGGATTACTGTACTTCTTTATACTTTGCATAACGAAGTATAAAGGGGCTAACGTAGCAATTTTCAAGAAAATCATTAGAACAGTTTTTGAGGTACCGAGTTTCGGTTCCACTTCCAATTTCTCCCAAAACATGGCAAATTCAACTATTAACATGGAAATAAAAATTACATACAAACAGATATATAAAAAGGAGTTAATATGTTCAGTTTGAAAAAAAAAACTTTACACAGTCGTTTTAAAAGGAATGCACTTGTGAGACCTGAAATTGAGCTACTTATAAAGGGTGCCTATCAATTTTCCTGAACTAAACAACTGTTACATACGAGAGGACATCTAATAGAGCGTTTATATAGCAACTTTGAAAAAAATCGTTACAGCTGTTTTTGAGATACGGACTTACGGTCCTAATTCCTGTTTCATATGTTCCACTTCTGTTTTTCCCATTTTCACCAAAAATTGGAAAAATCATCTGTACACTAGACCTAATTCAGTTTTGTAGTTTCGTCGTTCTATCTTTATTAGTTTAGGAAAATGATAGTCAGAAGATTCCCCACGAACATACACACACACAGCCGAAAACCGATTTTTTGGATTCACGAGACATTAAAACACGTTAATGAGGTAAAAACGCCACATCAAAGTTTTTGACCGAATACAATACTCCCATTACTTGCGGTAGTTGGATAATAGAAGTAAAAATTAAAACAAAGAATAAACCAATGTTAAATTTTATGAATAAGCTTATAACGTTTGTTAAAAAACTTCTTTAGCATGCTTACTAAACAGTTCAATAAAGAATTAATTGATTTTGAGATCAGTAATGACTTTCATTAAAAATTTTACATTCAGTTTTATTTTTCAAAAATTAAAAATAGTTGAATTGTATTTTATATAATAGATGAAATATTTTTATGGAATATTTCTGTTTGAAATATCCATAAAATTTTTTTTACAATCATAAAACAAACTTTAAGAATTTAAATAGATAAAGTAAAACTAATTTAAAGCATTTTATCCAATAAAAAATAATATATGAATTTACTTATTTACATTTGTCAAATAATTTTAAACATATTTCCAGCCATTATGAATCCCATGGCAAGAAATATAGAATCAGCATTTTAAGTATATCTCAGCATAAAATTCAGAAATAAAATAAATTTCATAAACTTTTCTCAAAGATTCCCTAGAACCATTTCTTTGTCAGACTTACTTTTACAGCATAAAATGCTCAAGCGAAGTCATTTGAATTAAATTATTTTGTCACAGTAAATAGTTTATTTCAGTTTGCTTGGTGACAGAATGTTTATTCTTTATCGAAAAATCTTGGGACGAGATACTAACTTTAAAATAAATATATGAAAGCGTGAAATACTTATAATAAATTTAGTTTAGTTTATTCAATATTTTACTTTTCGTTAGATATGATTTCATTTTTGCAAGAAACGGTATTTCCATTCATTGTTATACTCGCTGTTTGTTTTATTTAAAAATGTTTTCAGAGAAAATTTATATTTCGAAGATATATCCAGTACAGTTATTCCGAATCTGTGTATAAATTATCATCTCTACTAAAAATTTAACTTTTTTTTTTACAATTTTTAACATCGTATCAAGAAAATTAATCATGTAAAAGTTTTCATGTGTAAGTTTTATTTTAAATTGTAAAGTATTTTTTTCAATACAATTCACTCACAAAATATAAATAAATAAATAAATAAATAAATAAATAAATAATTGTCTTATTAAATATTTTTTTTATACATCAATGTAAAAAAAAAAAAAAAAAAAAAAAAAAGTAAGATATTTGGATAAAGCAATGTTCCAAATTGAAAAGTTCTGTTTATAACCCAAAATTTCAACCTAATAAATTGGATACGAGACCAATTTGGGATAGAATTGTTTTGGGGTTTATTTTTTGCAGTGTACATACGTATACATACGAAATGTTTACATTTTGTTTAGATCATCTACGCATGTTAGTTTTTTTTGATAAGAGGTGAGTGGTACAATATTTTGTACAACGTCCTTTTTTATTATAGACAAAAATATAAAATAAGATATTGAACCATACATAACAAGTTTGTAAACTCAAAATAGATAGATTTTCTGACTCATTTTGGGTTATAAACAGAACTTTTTAATTTTTAATTTTGCTTTACCCAAATATTTTACAAATTTTTACCTATTTTAGATTTTTTTTTTTTAACAGTGATCATTGACATGAAAAAAAAAAAAAAAAAAATCTTTTAATCCTCTCGTTTTAACTCACGATTCATATGGAAAAAATTATCAGGTACAAAAATGTATTTTAAACGAACTTTATTTTTCGATATTAAATTTCAGAAGTTGGTTGGCATATTTACTGTGTGATACCTTCTGCCTTTAAATCTGATTACAGCCGAAAGCAGGAAATATTAAAATATTTGGGTTCTAATTCATTATTCCAACCCCGTATGAGAATTGAGGTCAAAATACCAACAATTTTTTAAGTTGCATACTACTGTTGTAAAAAGAAAAAAAGAAGAAGAAGAAGAAGAAGAGGTAAACACCAGTGGCGAAGCGTCCATAGAAGCGATGGAAGCGGCGCCTCCCTTATTTAAGTTTTAAAACAATAATTTCATTATTTTAGATAGGAAAAATGAAAGAGTATTTTCGGTTTCTCGTCTATCAGATACGATCTCGCGATGGCGAAAAGCTAAATTGATTCTCCCTCAGCTTTTGGAAGCGTGTATATCTACAGCGCTGCCAAGAATTTCTGAACCACGCTTCGCCCCTGACTTACTAAATACATAAGATTATATGTTAAAAGTCAGATTTTTTAGAATTCCATAAATAACAATTTGATATCTTTATTCTATTATGATCGAACACTGGTAAAATAATGCTACAAAGTCTAGACGTTAAACACTAATAATAAAAATCTGTGAAGAACGAAGTATCATATTAGTCCCGCACTAATTTTTTCAAAGACAAGATATTCACTGCCCCAATGTAAATTCGACTACCAGTACAATATAAATGCAAGTAGTTTTAAAAGTCAGTAACAACGACTGACCTACATAATTAAGAAAATGAATTTTTATTCCCGTAATGCCTCGTTTATTAGAATTTCCTTGTTGAGGAATTATAGGATTATTAACCAACTGATTTTTAATCCAAACTGAATTTGTAGAGTATTAAAATATTTTAATCATTCAATACAATTTTATATTGGTCTACCATCTTCTTACGACTCACTGAACGCAGAAATATGCAAATTGACCTAACGATTCCGACTTGACTATTTAAATTATATTTTTCTAATTGGTTAAATATATATTAGCTTAAAACTCAAAGCAAGTGTAAAATAAGCGGCAACACAACATACTCAAAAAAAATGTTCGCCTACAAATGTTAAAGCGGTTGGGCGGAAAAATGCAACTAGCAGCAGCGGGATAGGTTAAAGAAACTTTAAAGTTCAAAATCTCATGTAATCGCACGAATGGAAGTTTTGAGCGATCTGGATGGAAATACTTAAATTTTTATTTATAGTATAAAGATGATTTTTATTTATTTATTAAATACTAATAATAATAATAAGAGCGTCAAAGTCTGTTTGTTTTACATAAAAACTGAATTTGATTAAACTTATAAACCACTTAAATCTTGTTCATATAAACTTGATTAGCGACAAGAGAGTTTTATCATATATATGTAATTTAAAAATCCTTTAATTAGGTCTTTTTATATTAATTAATATAGTCTTTAATAATGATTCAAATTTGTCCTTTGGAAATCGCTTTATTAAATATAACCGTTAGGAAAATTAATCTTTATTATTATTATTATTATTATTATTATTATTATTTTAACGTATTTCTTCCAAATTGTCTTTTCCCCCCCAGACTAAAAATATTCCTCTAGTCTTAATCCACGCCCTGTCTGAAAAGAGAAGGACAAATTAAATAAGTAAATAGCACTAAACTACATTCGTTTTGATCACGTGACATGCCGTCAGTAGGGGAAAATATCCCCCACCTCTTCTCCTTTTCCCCTCATATAAAAGTTTTGTAACTTTAAAATATTGCCTTTTTTCGTCTTAGTCTTGCTAAAGAAACCTATGTAATATCGTTTCCATATTGTTATTGCGATAAGACTGTTAACATGAAATCCATTTAAAATATTGTTCTGGCTCTTCGCCTACGTGGAAACCCCGGCTTACAAGATTAAAATAAATATGACTATCTACTTTGCATTGCAGTTTAATTATTGATTCTTTTACCACGAAAACGACTGCTACAGAAATGGAGAAAGATCCAGTTATTCCTTACATATATATATATATATCTTCAACCAATGCCTTCAAAATTCAAAATACCATCTTCTTAATGCTTGAATTTAAATACTGAATTGGTAATATTTTGTGTGTTAATTATCTCCTTATAGCAAACAACTTTACTAGTTCATGTAACTTTAATAAGGCATTTTTATTTTATAGAGTTATATAAAAAATCAGGATGTAATTAGTATGGTTTAAATATATATATATATATATATATATATATAGCGCATTGAAACAAGAACGAAAAAATATTATTAACTCTTTCCAAGTTTACAAACTTGTTGCACCGTTTAACCTCCAACGTACTTTGCCTACATGATCACACAAACATACATATAGACAGAAAGACAGACGCGCTGATTAATTGAATTCCTAATCCCTCTTAAACACTGTTGGAAATTGTTAAAAACCTTTAACATAAACGGAAATTAAATTACATCATATACCAGTTTTACTCCTGATTATATAAGAATATTTTAGTTTAACCCTGTAAAAGTTAAAGCTAAACATACCATATTCTATAGATAACATTTTTTCTTAGAATATGTATAATAAATGTCAATTTCATTATGATTTGTGCAGTATAAAGTTTAAAAAAAATGATTTATAAAAACGCCTTTCATAAAAAGTAATTAATTGGTATTATTTTCGGTGTTCCTGTATACAAACCAGTTAAGCTATTTATACCAGTCTAAATACAGAACATGCTATAACGAATTTGAAAGACATATATTATTTGAAGAAATTATGAATGTATTTATGGACGCTAGAAGCGGACAGATGTATATTTTAAACCTCATCATGCTGTATTCTACCCCCCCCCCCTTTTTTTTTTCATATGAATAATAAATGTGAATTTCATTATGGTCTGTGAAAAATGAAAATATTAATATAAAAACACCTTTCATAGAATGTAATGCCTTTGGATTATTTTGGGCGTTCCGGAACTCAAATCAGTGGTGTTTTCACCATTTTCAATAGAACACATCTCATAACGGAGACGAGTAACACATATCAGCTTCTAGAAATACTTTTATTATTCCCTGGAGTTAGCGCAGACATTCAGACAGACGGACAGATAGAAAAACTGAAGTCTTGAACATTTTTCAATTTTAATTGGAAAGTGTAGAAAAGCAAAATAAGTGTTCCTAAAATTTAGTGTTTGCTTACAAAATTTTCATTTATTTTCATTGATCGTTAATATTTTCATGCATTTTTTTGCTATAACTTAATGTGTGTTATACCGTTTATATAATTCGTATTAAATATGCAATTATATTTATGATATAAAATATATTTTGTAAATCGTATTCATGTATAATTGATTTTATTAATATGAAAAAATAAGTACATATACTAATAAAATATATGCCACAGTTTATGTATAGACATATAAAAAGATATGGTATCAAATTATTCTGTACTTGAAATATGTCTTCGTTTTTAACAGAAACGATATTTCATAATTAGTTTTCGATCGGTATACAAATGATACTAAAGGAGAATAATTAATAATTATTCAAATGATTTGACAGCAAATATAAGATAATAATTGTACATTAAATCCTAATCTTGAAAGTAGAAGTGAATAAAAAATATGTTTGTGATCAAAATCAATTTAATTAGAAAAGAAATTACATTATGTTTACGTACATATAAAAAGAAAATAAATTGAATAGTCTTATCTCTAAGTAACTTTCATTTGCAGAAGTTGATTTAATTACTTTCTAAATGACATATCATTAATTAATAATTAGAAAACAGGGAAATATATGCATTCTTTTATAAAAAATTTCATTATGCAAAGGTGTAATTATTCAAAATAAATTTGTGAATCAATATTTGATTAAATTATTTAGGTGTAGTTATTTCAAAGCCAAAACAAACACATAAAATAATTTAGTAAAAATATGCAGTATTACTTTGCCAAGTGAGGGTGAGATGTTGTTAAGCGATAATTCAAGTAATACTATTGGGAAATGTTGTTTTACTAATGTAATTCAGAAATATTTATCTAGAAATTTATTTTAATATAAATCTTCGAAATAATAATCTGTTTGTTTAACAATAACAAATTGTTCATGTCATCAGATTTATTCGCTTATATTTCTTTATTGAAGCAGAAAAATCATTGATTTATTTTTTGTTCTCTTAAAAATATTATTATACAGTGATTTGGTAATTTAAGTTTTAGGAAAATAAATTATTTATTAACGAGTAATTAACTGATAGATTTAGAAAGGAAACACTATTATATTTAAGTATAAAATGATACTAGAAACATTACTTAAATGTATTTTGGTAAAAAATACATTCCTCAAAATTTTTTTATTTGAGATGGTTTTTATATTATTTGATAAAATTTAGAATCATATTATTTAATTTATTAGTAAAAAGCCCATTAAATATGATGCATTAAAAGGAATGGTTTAGTATTTTGAAATTTCTTTCTTAGCTGTTTGTCATTGTCTTTTTTTTTTTTTTTTTTTTTTGATTCAAGGTCAGATGTAGCAGAAAAATTATTAAGTTGCAGAATTGTTATTTAAATTTTTTACCTATTATATATTAAGTTTATAAACATATTTTGAATTAATTCTCAGTGATACATATTAAAAAGATAAATAGAAGGAAAAATGTGTTAAACAAACTGATACAGTACAGTAAATCATCGTTACATCATCATCGTGCTTAATCGTGATGTTCAAGCATCCTGCTCATATATACATCATCGTACTCAAGCACACGCTTTTCACTTGGCACTATTGGAGGTTTCATACGTATTTCCATTTAATATTTATAAATTTAACTATATCAGATTTGTTCAATAAAATATATACCATATTCAGGCAACAATTTTTATGGTTTTTGATAGATTTTTTTTACAGATTTGAAATCTTTAAATATTTAAAATTGCGTTTGTCCAGTTTGCAATTCTTAATGAATGCACGATCTTCAAAATGTTAAAATATCTACAAATATATAAGAAAATACTTAATATTTTTTTGGATGTTTAAAAGAATATGTATAAAAGAAATGGAGATGCAGTTCGATATTTATCGATTAGTCTTTTGGGAAAAAAATTAAAAAGGGAATGTCTATGCAAAAATTTACACACACACACACACACAAAAAAACTGATTTTTGTTATCTTTATCTTTTTAATTTTTTTGCTCTTTAATGATATTCCAAATTACATCCCTATTATATTAAGTCTCTTCTTAAGTATCTGTAGAAGTTTTAGCAATTTCAAGATCGTAAATTCAACAAAAAAAAAAAAAAAAAAAAAAAAAAAAAAAATGGAAACTGAGAAAACGTAATTTAAAGATTTCAAATTTTTAAAAATCATATTTAAAGAAAAAAAAAAAAATAAAATAAAATAAACATGAGAATTATTGCTTGAATATATTTTATTGAACAAACCAAATATAGTTCAATTTATAAATATAAAATGGAAATATAAGTTATTATATGTAATCTTTAGTGGTGACAAGTCTTCTTAACGTTACTGAAACTATAGTATGCGAATTTTGTTGTTTTTAACGTTGATGATATAATCAGTTTAGTTTCAAGTCACTGTTTAACCCTACAGCATATATATATGACTAGACATTGCATTCAATACTAAAGTTCCTAAGATTGAGGAAGAAGATTGAGGATTATTTTCATCGGTCACATGACGAGTGAAACTGCCATATAATTGGTCGACACAGTGAAAAATCATTGACACTCCTTGTCCGAAAATGGGTTGAGGGCGTGACAAGTGACCTTCATTGGTGTAAACTTGAAAAGCACTCGTCATGTGATTTTCTTTATGTTGGTTACTTTCCTCGATGAAGGATGCGCTCTCCAGTTAAATATATGCTCTTGGGGTTTTACATTTTATATTGTACTAAGCTATCGTCATTAAATTTTCCCAAGGATTTTCTTACTTGTGAACGAAATAATTTAATGTAATATATGATATAAATGTTACATTTCGCCATATTAGTGATAAAAATCTTAATTTTAAGAATTCCTTCAGAGCAAAATTGATGTTTTAAAAAAAAATCTGTCTCAATAATAAAATAAAATTTCTCTTTCCCTCTCGAATTTAAATTCTCTTCACTTCCTCTCTCTCTCTTTCTAAATATATATATATATATATATATAACGTAAAAATTTAATGTGTAGTTCCTACCCCAAGCGAATTTAAAAAATATTTTTAATGCCAAATTTCTAATTACTTTTTCTTTCTGGACGATCTATAAAACTTTATACATTATTTTCTATGTAAGTATTATTATTATTATTATTTCTATTATTTGTGATGAAACGCTTAAAAATTTCAGGTATTGAATATGCTTGCAAGTTTCATTTGTGAATGAAATGCAATAAAATTACTGATAGGCTAGAAATAATACTTAATTTCTTTTTCAATAATTCACATAACAAAAATAGGAAAATTACATGAACAAGATAGTTACATTTGGTAAAAATTTTCTATTATACATTCATACGAAAATTCAACATGATAGCATTGTTACTCTTAAGAAAATAAACATTAATAGAAGATGATATAAAACAGTTTTAACCTTAACCAATTTTAACTTTAAGAATTAAGGACTTAATATAACACTGGGGTGCTAAAGTTATTTAAAAATTTCTGTATTTGAATTTCAGTTGTTATTTAAAGTTAGCTTCTTTTATGGAGCAAAAGTGTCGTCTAGTTAAAAAACCGGCCAACACCTTGTAATTCGAATATCAGTTTTCTTTCTTTCTTTCTTTTCTTTTCTTTCTTTCTTTTCTTTTCTTTTTTTTTTTTTTGAGTTTTAAATAAATGTTTCTATCATCTGAAAACAAGAAATCTTGTCAAAGTCGCTCAAATCTCAGTGTTCACTGTAAAAATTATGTCCTATTTGCTGCGAGAATTTCTCTGTAATCTGAGAAAATACGCGTAATTTACGAAAAAATTACGCTGTCAGAACGTATTTTCTCAAATTACATAGAATTTATGGCAGCAGATAGGACATATTTTTTACAGTGTTATATGCGTTTGAAAATAACGATGGGCTGCAAAATCGGTCAAACTAGAAGTTGGTCAGTTTCAAAGCCAGCTGAAACTCACCAGCATCTACATATCCGCTCAGTTATAATGCTGCTCCATCCCACTACAGTAGCTCACTTTTGATTAGATTAGTGTCATCGTGTTTTCTCTCGCCTGCGACTGCCCTTTTTTGGTTTACATAAAGTTCCTAATAATTAAATTTCGCGTTTTCTTAGACTATGAAAATATTTTAGAAGAATTATATTCTATTCAAAGAAAAGAAAAAATAACTATACGACGGGGAAGATAAAAGAAAGTTCATGTGGTGTATAGTCCCATAATACGAGTATTAATTAATAACATAATAGCATCATAGTTAGCATATTATGATTAATTAATCGTAATGATATTCCATCATAATTTATTAATTCAGTAAGATACCTATGGTATTTCAGCAGGTGATAGCGACGCGTTTATGTAAGTTTGTTTACAACTCGAATTATTTCAACTGTATTAAAGAACAGCCCAAGATTCATAAATTTGAAATCTATTGCGATAAATTTTCTTTTTTTTTTCTTTTTAATTATATCAATTATTTTTTTTAATCAGTTTCTTTTTTAAATCAATTATTTATTTATTTTTTTAAAATCAGTTAACTGAATCGGTTATTTCTTTAAAATAAAAGTTGATCGAAGAAAACATTTAGTGTATTTGCAACTCGAAATATCCAATATTCACAGTAAATTTAGCGAAAATTAAGTTCTAGTTTTTTTCAAAACCTGCGAACTCTAAAGTAAGTTCGAAAAATGATCAAATCAAAAATAATAATTTGTAGGGTCGGGGATCGAAATCTCATTACTGTTTTTTTTCCTTCATGTTACCGACACTTGAAGACAAAAACATTTCACTGCAACGTTAATATAATTCAATGATTGACGAATACTATTAATGGAGCTATTTTACCTCACAAGGAAACATTCAAAAGGTGTCGTCTTAAAAAAATATTGAAAAAAATATATGTGATTCTACTCTTTATAAAACACCAGGTAGTGAAAAAATTATCGGCTGAAACCAATTACAGCGACCACAAAAAGTTATCGAAATTAAACATATTTGGCGATTTAGCGCTGTTAGACGTTCAGTTCGCTAGCACCGAGATTGCAGAACGAACAGAACCGTGTTTTGTTTCTCCGCCAACTACTCAAAATCAATCACCTAACAATGTGAAATCGCCAAATATGCTTATTTTGATAATTTTTTGTGGTCGCTGTAATTGATTTCAGCCGATAATGTTTTCACTTCCTGGTGTTTTAGGAAGAGTAGTATCACATATATATTTTTTCAATATTTTTTTGAAGACGACACCTTTTGAATGTTTTCTTGTCTGTGATAAGTCGGTGGTTTAATCGTAATTATTACGAACGTTTTGAACTCAAAATTAATGCAAGAAAGGCTCAAATCCAACCACGTCTATTAGCATTCATTCCCTTGTAAACTTCTAGAAGAAACCAGAAGTTTATGTAAACGTGATATCGTACATTATGGAACAAAATATCGTTATCGAAGTGACGTTAATTCAAGACGAGACAACTCCTTTTGTATTACAAACAAAGTGATGAAATTCCCTACAAATGAAGAAATTTTTTTTTAGGTGCCGCGAAGCGTCACCGCGCATTTTCTGCTTCTGACTACCTCTTGCAGTGATAACTGGCAGATAAAACTTAGATTTCTGTTGTAAAATTCTTTAAAGAGCTGTAAATATAATGTGCTCCATTGTAAACACGTCCAAAAGTTTTAGGGTCATTTTTCGATAACGAATGATTTAGGACATTTGCCGCGCATTCAATATGAAACCAGCTTAGGTATAACTCCCTCCTGCCCTCTTCCACCCACCAGACGTAAACTAATACTTGTGGTGGTGGTGGGCACATAAAAGAAGCTCTTTAAGGTTTCGATATGCTAGTAAACATTTGTGAACGATTTGCTAGAAAATAGTTTTTTTATAGGAAGTTTTCTTTTTTTTTTTTCTGTCCACAGCATCTATTATCGACGGAAATTTAAACTTTATCCTATAAAAAAAAGAAAAAAAAAAAAAAAAAAAAAAAAAAAAAACCTGAAGTATTTTGTACAAACTACTAAAAAAATAGAATGTTTTTTTTTAAATTCAATAACCTTTAATTCTTTATTTTTTATAGACGAAAGATATATTTTAAAAGTTTGTATATGCATAGTATTATTCAATAAACAAAATTTACTATAAATGTAGAAAAATAGTTGTTCCCAAATTTATTACAGTTATATTAAAGGATTAAAAAATGATCATTTGGGCTTATAACTTAAAACCGAAATTCAGTGCATTAAAGAGATAAACGAGTAACTAAACGAGTAACTACTTTTTTATTTTTTTTTATTTAGTAGCCTATTTCCAAATAAACTGAAAAAATGTTTTTTTATTTTATTTTTTATTTATTTATTTATTTATTTATTTTTGAGATAAAATGTTTTAGATGGATTATAAAACTGTTATTTTTTTTTCTCTTTATGAAATAACTAAGATTTCATTATATTATTATCTAAAAAGAATAAAACTAAATTTCAAAATTGTCTATTCACGAAAATATCTTTTATTTTAAAATATATGTATTTTGAAACTTTCATTAAAAAAAAAAAAAAAAAAAAGTTGTAAGGAACTATTAAAATACTTTTTTATACCACAATCTATATCAGGAAGTTCATTTTTTCTCATCTACGTATTATTTGAATATTAAAAACTTTTAGTTTTGGATAAAATGAGTTTACATAAACAGCTTATAGAAAAATAAAATTACTCTTTTAAATATGACAGGTTTTGTATAAAGTTTAGTTTTTTATTTTAAATGTTTAAAAGTGATTTCAAAGTTTACTTTAAAAAAAAAAAAAAAAAAAAAAAAAAGCTTTCCATCGTAAATATTATACTTTATAACAATAAAATTACTTTATAACAATATAATTTTTGAAATAAAGTGAAACAGTAATACGTTACATTAACATTTAAAGCATTAACAGAATATTTAATTAAGTAGAAGTAAGACTTATTAATTTATTTTTAATTTAAAAATCGTTGGTGATCCATACAGTTACCAAACAGAAAAATGTGTTATGTACATTTGAAAATATTTTTGAAACTTATGCAAACATAGTTGCAAATTAATCTAAAAATTAGCAGGTGAAATATCAAAACTTTAAATTTATATTTTTATTAAAAAAAAAAAAAAAAAAAGAGGATTAATTGTTAAATTAATAATATTGTTCTAGGAAAAATGCATCTTTTTAAAGATTTTTTTTTTTCAAGAATAATTTTTCATTTCTATTTTGTTGATTATAAAAGTTCTTAATTCCTACTCTTTTTAAATCTCATTAAAGAAATAGATCAAAGCTCTATCTCAAAAAAAAAAAAAAAAAAAAAAAAAAATTAGCTCTTAAGTGAACGCATTCTATTCTTAGATAAGAAAGACTTAGTACTTTTTCTTTAGAATTCATAAACTTATGGTTTTTATTCATCTTAATGGTCTTCAATTTTTATAACGTTTTATATGGTCATAAAACAAATTTTTACATACCTTCTGCGCGCTTTTAAAAGCTTTTAGATTTAATTATTCTTTTGTAGTGGAAGCGGAAGCAGGCATTTACTATTTGCCTTTACTATAAGGAACAATCAAATCTAGACTTCAAAAATTATACCTTGACAAATACTTTATAAATCTAAACGCCAAAAGTTAGAATATATATATATATATATATATATATAACAAATAAAAATATCAACACCAGGAACATATTTATACTTACATGAGTTGAGTTGAGTTGCTTTAAGTTTTGAGCAGATTTATCATCGACCAATAACTAAGCAATGGGTAACTGGTGATTGTCTGGGATTCATCCTTAAGGGAGGTCTGGTTTCACGATAAAACGATGTTAACCGTCTGCAGAGGGGATGGCTCCTTGGCTTCGGTGATACATAGGGTTATTAATTTCGGAGTTCCTTTGTAAGAACGATATTTACGTGCACCAGACACATTTAGTGTACAGGATGGTCATCCGTCGGCTCGAGTATTTAAACCGTAATCTTCTAATCACGATGTATGTGCTATACGAACAAAACTAGAGTGAGCCACTATCAATATATGCGCATATTTTCGTTTCCATAAACATTTCTCGAAATTTTTATTAAAAAAGTATAAAAAAAAAAAAAAAAAAAAAAAAAAAAAGAAGTCATTTCTATGAGCTTCATCCTAGACCTTGCTTCATTTGCATTCACTTTAGTTGACATGATATGGGACGAGTCATTTTACAGGTATTCACATTTTTTTCTGATCAATTTTTAATACTTAAAATTAAAATTTTTAGAGTACTTTTTAAAAAACTAAAAAATTTCACTCTAAAATTTTCAAATCCCCCCCCCCCCCAAAAAAAAAAAAAAAAAAAAAAAAAAAAAAAAAAAAAAAAAAACTTACTTTATTTGTTTTAGGTATATGACTGTGTTTAAGGAATGTCCAGTAAAACACCTGAAGAGTGCCATTATTTCCTACTAAAAATGTGTCATCTTTCTTATATAAGATCAACTGCTCAGACCTAGAACTAAGTTTTGAAAAGTTTATCGATTGTTATCACACATCGCTTAATTATATATAATATCTAGTATTATTTATCAAAAACTCTTATATATCATACAAATGTTGTAAGGAGAATGATAGCATAAAATATTTCATATCTTAGTTAAAAAGTTTAAAACTATGATGAGAACACTAGATAAATCAGATCTTCAAAGCATTCTATGAATCTACCAAACAAGTGAGAATAAATAGTACTTTTGTGCATCAGGATAAAAATTCCCTTTTTCTCTAAAACTATTGAAAAATTCTCTAAACCAAGCAAAGTTTGAAACAAACTTTAAAATGATTTGTTTTGAAAAGTTAAATGTTTAAATGGATTCAAAAACTAATATTTTACATTTTTAAGTAATATAGTGTAATAATACTAGTTTAATTTGTTATAAGTTGATGCGAATCTTTTAAGGATTCAAACAGACACTTTTCAGTCATTTCTTTTTTTTTTTTTTTTTTTTTTTAGGAAACAGTAATTAAGTAATTTTTTTTTATATGCATGGGAATACACAAAATATTGTGGCTAAAAAAAAAAAAAAAAAAATAATAATAATAATCTTATAGCTCAAGCTATTTTTGAGTTATTTTGTCAGACATGATAATATTCTGTTTCAGGAGAATCATACTTTAAATATACCTTTTAAATTTTACATTATTATTATTATTATTATTATTTTCACAAAAATGATAATTTCTTTAACATTAATATATGAAATAAATACTTCAAATACACAATTTTCTTCTTGACCACTAAGAAAAATAACGAGTACTTACAATAAATTTTTAATAATTTACCATTAAATTTATTTTTGCATTTCACTTGGATAGATTTGAGGTCAAAATCACCAAATAAATGCATATATATAAAATTACAGTTCAGGATAACAGTAAAAGATTCAGCCTGTTTAAAAAGAAAATAATTGGATTTTTTTAAAAATGACAACTTATCACTGAGTACTTCAAGATTGCGTTTATAGAAGGTTCAAGCACGATAGTATACGCCAGAAACCACACTAAACAAAATGTATTTTGTTAATGGATATTTAAATTTATTTTGTCATTTTACCAATAATTTTGTTCAAATAACAAAATCAACTTTGTTTCGATTAACCAAAAGATTAAGGTTGAAACATAAGTAATTGTCACTGGATAGTCCGATAAGCTACTTATCTCTGTAAACAGCCAATGGATCTGCGATCTGATGATTAAAAAAAAATGTGAGAATGCCAATTTTGAGAGTCTAGAGATTCTAGTCAATTACACTGCTCGGCGTGAAAATCGCCTCTGACACTATTTCAGCATATTCTTATGTAAAATGACCTCCTGAATCCGAATATGACACCCATTTTGCCCTACCACCCACCGTGTTTCAGGAATGGCCCGCTATTTTTATCATTTTTCGGTGATTTTATGGCTATAAATTTGATTTTTAGGAGAAGGGAGGATTATTTTAACCGTTAAATATCTTCTGAGGGGCTATAGAGTTGGAAAATTCTAAAACATGGACATTTGTGACAAGGAAAAAATTTTTGAGGGGATTTGCCAGTGAAATTATGCATTACACATCTTATATTTTTTTATCTGTTGTTAATGTTATTTTTAAAACTTTTATATTTTTTGTTTCTAGGTGTTAAATTAATTATTTTTCATTCTTCAAATCAAATTCATGGTCATAAAATTATCAAACAGGGAAAGAAATTGAGGCAGGGGGTGGTGTATCTAGAAAACGGTGCGTGACTGGGCCAAATTTGAGTCACATTCGGATTTAGGAGGTCATTTTATATAAGAATAGTATCAGACATCTTTTTTTTTTTTTTTTTTTTTGTCAGAGCAGTGTTATTATTTAAAAACAGGAAGATTTTGTAAAATTACTTGTGGATTTATTTAGTTTTAGTCATATGATATTGTAGCTATATCTGAATGTTATAGAAGTACATATGACTCAAGTTATGTATAACTATATGCTAAAGCTTATTGTTGATGAGAAGAGGTATTTCTATAACAACTTATAACATTAGTTTAAAAAGTATAACATTACATTACAACGAATAACATTACGTTACATTTGACATTATATTTACCTTTAAATGTTAAAATTGAAGTTTTTTTTTTTTTTTTTTTTTTTTTTTAAGGTTACTCTTAAAATATTTTTAAATGCAGAATATATATATATATATACAGTGAAACTTGAATAATTCGAATTTGTTTAATTCGAAATTCTGTATAATTCGAATTTTTTACTCGGTCCCTTGAATTTTGTATTAAAATAATGTTAAAAAATCATGGATAACTCAAATTCTGTTTTGGATAATTCGAATATTTCATACGATTACTTTTAAAATATTACAGTAAAATTTGTTCCCGAGATTTTTCGCAGCTAAAATGCATTATTTTTTTAAGTCTCAAAAGAAGAATAAGGAAATACAAGAGTGTTTCCTACCTAGTGCATCAGAAGATATGGTGCGTATACATGAACTTCGAGGTTTTTTTTTAATTGAAAGTCATGTCTAATGTAGAAGATTCTATTTTTGTATCGATTAATAGGTTGAAGTCATACGCTATGACGCAAAGATTGTACTTAAAAAAAAATCAAAAATATCTGACTATTTAAAAAAAAAAAAAAAAAAAAAAAAAAGAATAATTAAGCTCCATAGCTTCCAATATTTTAATTTATTCCAGAGTATTTTTAACCCCGCCTTTATTTCATACCACTTTTTATTTAAGAGTAATTTCTTTTTATTTTACCGAAGTTATGTATTAAAGTGGAGCGAAATAGAGGCGGGGTTAAAAGTACTCCGGAATAAATTAAAAATATTGGCAGCTATGAAGCTCGTAAAAAAATATTGATTTAATGGGGAGGGGGGGGGGTATGTGGCAATATTCTTATATATAATGTTTGTGTTAAATCTTTGTTCGTAGAGTTTTATCTTTTTAATTTATCTCTTCTTTTTGACAAAATAGTATATGTAATTCGGATTTTTGGATATTTCGAATTTTTCTCTGGTCCCTTCAACTTCGAATTATCCAAGTTCTACGTATATATACATAGATATTAAAACGGTTTTTTCATAAAAATAAATAATTACCCATAGCGCTGTACTAGTGAGACATTTTATGCCATATATTTAATTTTTATTTATTTATTTATTTATTTATTTGTGCAAGGCCTGTGAGAATGCCATCCGTGGAAGTCTTTCTTAGTGATTCTAGCGAATTGTTATTTAAAAACATGAAGATTTTATAAAATTACTTATTTTATTTAGGTTAATATCAAATAAGGTTATAGTTATCAAATAAGGTTATAGATATCTGAATACTATAAAAAGTACATATGAATAAAGTTATGTATAAACTAAATGCTAAAGTTTGTTGTGGAAGAAAAGAGATATTTCTATATCAACATATAACATTACATTAAAAAGTTTGGTTTGACATTATACTTACCTTTAAATGATAAAATTGAGGCTTTTTTTTAATTTCAAGTTACTCTTAAAATATTTATAAATGCAATATATATATATATACATTGAAACTGTTTTGTCATAAAAATTAATAATTACCCATAGTAGTGCGATGTTAAACCCAACCAACCAATCAACCATAAAAATAAATACTGCATAAACTTCTTTAAAAATGTTATTACGAATAAAAAATGCGTTTAGGAAAATAACTTATATTAAAATTTCTTCATTCCTAGCATCATACATAAAAATTTTCTTTATTATTATATATATTAAAAAAAAAAGTTATATTGCATCCACTTTTATTAAATGGCATAATAACAAACTTAAACTATTATTTTTCAATCAAAACGCTCATACTTGTTGACAGATGTGTTCATCTCAAGTAAAAGTATTGATTAGAACTTTAAAGACAAAATAAAATTTCTCTTATACAAGCCGGGAGGAAAAAAAGAAAACATGTCTAAGAAATATTGTTAGATGGTAATTTAAATGACGTTAGATGTGAAGGTAATTTATTTAAATAATGCAAATCAATACATTTTCACTCCTAAATTAAAATAAGAAAGTGAAATTATATTTTAAAATAAGGTTTAAGAACACGGGATGTCGTAAAATCAGAAATATATATGTATATAAATAAAGTATGCAATGCATTTTAAAAAGTCTTCTTCATAAAAAAAAAAAAAAAAAAAAAATTCAAAGTTTAATTTTTCGTTTATTTCGAATATTAAAATAATATAAGATTTATATTTTCAACAGCAAAAAAGAAAATATACCAAAATATTTCATGATAATTTAAAATATGTTAGAACTGCCTTAAAAATTTACTTATTATGAAATTATTACTTGCGAGTTTCAGAGAGAGAGGCAAAATAATTTATGTGAAAAATCTGTGTGAAACGCATCAAGTCGAGAATTCAGACCTTTGTTCCTATTTTAATGTGCAAATACTCACTGAACGAAGTTAATATAGTTGCAACTTGAATAGAAAATTCCACCCAATTGAAAGTTGTAAATTTAAAGTATAACACTGCTAGAACAAATTGAACTATTATAAAGTTGGAATCGGATAAAATCGAATTTTCTTGGAATAAGAAATAATTTTATCAATATAATTGCAGAATTATTTTACATAATAATAACAATAATAAAAATAATAATAAAATTCCTCACATAGTTGCGCGAAATGGGACGTGAAAATAGCGCAACCTTATTTTTGCAGACGAATCAAAATTCTGTTTACATCATTAAGGTGTCCGGACATCTGCATCTGATGGCACCGTGGATAATGCACATTGCTAGCTGACATTTGATATTGTAATATAGGACCATCATCTGGAGTAATGATATGAGGTGTCATTGGTTACACATCTCGACCATTTTTGTTTGCATTTCTGGCACTTTGAACAGCGTCCATCACATTTGTGATGAGTTAAGGGCCATGACTTTGTCTTCTAATTGTGGCCTCCGTAACACAACATTTAAGCAGGACAATGACGACCACCTTTTATCCATGTTGTCTGGACCTTCCTTAATACTAGATACGTTCTAATCTTACTCTGCCCAGCGTGTTATCCTGATCTCGCACTAATTGAAAACGTCTGGTCAGTCGTTGCCAAGCTACTAGCACGCCATCATTCGCCTGTAACTACACTAAGGGAGAAAAAAAAAGAAAGCCCCACTTGGGAACTTTCATTTTTTCTTTCAAAATCTACCAATTTAATCATTTAAATGAGATTAAATAGACGATTTTGCCGGATATGGAATATCTAAGGCTTTTATGCCTGCTGGATTCAAGTATCCGATATCCAGAAAAATTACTATCAATTTCCTCCCTAATTTTAAGTGGGGCCATCTTTAGGGTGCGTCACAGATCGTCGCAAATTACCCATTGAGCAATGCTAGTGCAACGTTAAACCCAACCGACCAAACAACTAACCGTAATTTTAAATGATTAAAGTGAGCGTTTTTGAAAGGAAAAATATCATTATCAAAGTGTTGCTTTTTTTTGTTCCTTAGTGTATTTTCGAAGAACTATGGCATCGGATTGAAGCTGCATGAAGTGAAGTACCCGTAGATGTTATGGAATCTCTATTCGCTTCAATGCCAAACTGATAAGTGCTGTTGATGCTGCCAGAGTTCACTGTTTAGAATATATGTTTCTCAGAATTTATACCACCATGCATCTTGAAAATTTATTAAATTGTTCTTCCCACTATAGTGTATCTCTCTAATAGATATAAATTTGTTATATGTATTCTTTTCAGGTGTAGAGAATTTAATAACCAATAGTGAATGTTAAGATTTTATAGGTTTTTGTCTTTGTAGGATTTAAAAATTCCTTAAATAATTTCTAAATATCAATAAAAAATTTTAAGCTTATGTAACTAGTTTGAAGTGTAATAATTATAAAAATATATTTATACGAATTACGTAAATTTTGAAGACTAAATTCATTAAAACATGCAATTACGATGGTATTTTTATGATATTCAAACCATCTATATATTAATAGACAAACATGAAGTTTGTGGTACACTTTTAACTTATTAATTATGGGAGTAGAGGATTGAAAGTGGTATCATTCGAAAGGTATGACTGGCCAGATTTGCAGAATATAAAAATTACTTTCTTTCGATGTCAAGAAGGTATTTAAAAATACTTTTATTATTTATGCATTTTTTCATTTTATACACGTATTCTTATGCATTAAAAATTCCTAAACTAGAAAGTTGTTAAATCTGGCAGTTTCTTAAAACTCAAATAAAATCCTAAACTTAGTAATTTGTATAGATATAGCATCATTATACTCCCGACTACAGATTTTTCATTCTTAGGAATGACAGTTTTTAGAGTGTTAGAAATTTGAATGAATGAGTGGTAGATCAAAAGTTTATACAATTGCACGTATACGCAAACTAAAAAAGTATTTGATTTATGAACGTTCTAAATTTTTTTTGTAATTTATTTAAGATTTAATATCGCTCTTTCTTTCTTTTTTTTTTTTTTTTTTTTTTTTTTTGCGATTTACGTCAGCTTTAATTTGAAGACATATTTTTTTATCTAAAACATAATGCATTTCAATTAACTGAAATTGACTACTTGTTTTTTAAAAAATCTGGTGTGAAACAACCACACGACTTCCATTACCCACTATTACACGTATTATATGCACTTTTTGGAGATAATGTGATATAAAAGTGACCTAAAGAAGTAGAAACCTAACATTTTTATGGTAAGATAAACTTATAAAGACATATAAAATGAAACTTACATATAGCGAGGTAAAAAAAAAAAAAAAATCCGTACAACCGTTTTTAAAGGAAGGCCTTTGCGAGGCCTGAAATTGAGCTATTTATACAGGACGCCTATCAATGTTCCTGAACTAACCAACTATATCATTCGAAAGGACATCTAATAGAATGTTTATATAGTTTGAAGAAAATCGTTAGAGCCGTTTTTGAGATACGGACTTACGGTCCCACTTCCGGTTTCCGATGTCCCACTTCCGGTTAAACTCAATTATTGACAGGAAAACAATAATTTCATACAAAAGCATATTTAAAAGTGAGTTAAAATGACGAGTTTGAAAAAAATCCGTACTACCGTTTTTAAAGAAACGCTTTTGCGACGCCTGAAATTGAGCTATTTATACAGGACGCCTATCAATTTTCCTGAACTAACCAACTATATCATTCGAAAGGACATCTAATAGAGTGTTTATATAGCAAGTTTCAAGAAAATGGTTAGAGCCGTTTTTGAGATACGGACTTACGGTCCCACTTCCGGTTTCCGATGTCCCACTTCCGATTTTTCAATTTTCACCAAAATTTGGAAATATCATCTGTACACCAGACGTATTTCAATTCTAAAGTTTCGCAGCTCTATCTTTATTAGTTTCTGAGCTATAATAGCCAGAAGATTCTCCACATACATACATACACACTGACTAATTGCCAAAAACCACTTTTTTGGACTCAGGGGACCTTAAAACGTGTAAATCAGGTGAAAACCCGATATCGAATTTTCAGACCGAATACAATACTTCCATTACCTATGGTCGTAGGGTAATGGAAGTAAAAAGTGGATCTATTACTAGATTATTTATGTATAACAAGAAAGTAGAAGATAAGGAAAAATTTTCGATTTCCGGTTTTCAATGAATTTATACGTTTTGAATGATGTATTTTAATTAACTGAAATTGGCTACTCATTTTTTTAAAAAAGAAATTTATTACTAGCTTCTGCGTATATAAGAAGATAGTTGAAGATAAGGAAAAATTTTCGATTTCCATTTTCCGATGAATTTACACACGTTTTGAGATTTCCTTGCATTTCAATTAACTGAAGTTGGCTACTTATTTTTTTAAAGTGAATTTATTAGTAGCTTCATCATATATAAGAAGAAAGTAAAAGTTACGGAAAAAATTTCGATTTCTGGTTTTTGTTGAATTTACGCGTTTTGAGATTTCCTTGCATTTTAATCAGCTGAAATTGACTATTTATTTTTAAAAGAGTGGACTTATTATTATATCCTCTCCATTTATAAGAAAAAAGTATAACATGTAGAAAAATTTTAGATTTCCGGTTTTCGATGAAGTTACATGTTTTGAGATTTCCTTGCATTTCAATGAACTGAAATTTATTACTTACTTTTAGTAAAGTGGATTTATTATTCTATCTTCTGCATATATAAGAAGAAAGTATAATATTCAGAAAATTTTTGGATTTCCCGTTTTTGATAAAGTCACACGTTTTGAAATTTCCTAAACTCAATTCGACCATTTTTAGAAAATGTCTGTCTTTTTGTGTTCAAACACTGTACTTCATGAACCAATGGACTTAATTTAACCGAACTTGATATTTGGTTAGACCTTTGCTTGAGTTAGGGCCGATTAGCTTTTGGACTATATCACCCAACAGGGGACGCTTCCACGTTGTGATTTCCTCTGATTTCAGGAAAGGCTTAGGGTATACTGTATACCAAACTTAGCGATATGTACATTAAGTAAAAACCTGCTGATTCAGTTTGAGTGCATATCGGCCAACAAGTGGCGCTGCTGTGTTGTAATTTAATTCCATGAAGGCAAATACTTTGCTTTGATTTGCTTTGTAAAACTAGTCGACTTTCGAACACTAGTCGATACTAGTAATTATAAATTAACAAATGATGAAGAAATTCTATATATATTATTCTTAAGTTGCTAGCATATGCCAGAAAAGTGGTTAATTTTAGAATTATAATTTATATATCTGATATTAAATTTTTTAACGACTGACCAAATTAAATATATTAAATAAAAATATTTTAATAAGTAAAATCAAAATTACTGAGATATTATGAGATAAAAATATAATCAGCTGTAAAAAATAATATTTTGAATACAACAACAACAACAACAACAATAATAATGAATGAGGAAATTGTAAAAGTAAATGCATGTCACGTGCGTTTGCCCAAACATATGTTAAATCATATATAAAGTAAATTGTTAAAATAAAGAAAGACTAATTACTAGTAATCATAAAACTAGTTGTTTGTTCGTTTTTGTTTCTGATCTTTAACTAATTCAAAATATCATTATTTTTAATAGCTGTGGTTATAATTATTTTGATAATGTAACATCGAAAAGTACCATAAGTAGAAAAGATAAAAGCAATATCTCATTATCGGAATTACTCAGGACGGTCATACAAATTCCAGTAAAAGATTATTAGAAGAAAACTTAAATAACACTAATAGTGGAAGTAATTTAATCAATACGAGTTAATAAGTTTTTCTCGCAATGCGTTATAAACAGCAAATGTAAAGAAAAAATGAATTTTAACATCAACAAATTAAATTATTAGTAGATTATTTTCAATTTTAATATATATATATATATATATATATATATATCTTGTTCCTTTGAAAATGATTATTATTATTTGATTTTGAAATGTTGCTCATTTAGAAAGAAAAAGGATACTATTTTAGTCACGTAATTTTGTACGTTTATTAACTTTAATAAAAGAAATTATTAACTTTATAATAAAATTTTTAAACGAACTTTTATTAGCTTACGAAAAGATAATTTAACAGATTGTTATTTTTCAGTAGATATTGTAAATGTGAAATTTAAATTTAATAAGTTCTAACTAATTTTTAAAATGGTAACCTGAATTTTATCATGCATATTACATGTCAATGAATAATATTATTATAAAAAACGAAAAACTGAGTCATATGAAACTATTTAATTTTGATTATGTAAAATTGTCTTTACCAAATATAATATTTTTATTGCAATGAATATGTATATAAAACAGCTCAGTTAGACATAATCTGTTTTAATCTATGTATTTTAAATTGCAATAATTTCTCCAAAAATTATTCACGTAATAGATTTTTTTTTTCAATTTATGTAAGTTTGTTATTTTCACTAGTTTTTTTTTTTTTTTTTTTTTTTTTTTTTTAAATATATATTTGTACAATTCTTTCTATTTAGCATATATTTCATCGACATACAGTTTAATAGAATAGTACAAGTTTTTAAGGTATACAATAAATAAGTATGGGTATGGAATCTAATGCATTTGATTTATTTTACTTGGCACTGCTATATTTTCAGTTTTCAGAAAGCAAGATGCAATTAGTAAACTCTAATAACTTTTTAAAATTTCATAAAAATTAAAATGTATATATAAAAGGCAAAACTCTGACATACAGACAGGTAAATAGTGACCACAAATGTTTTTTAATTACGCTAAGGGACCAAAAAAAAAAAAAAAAAAAAGTAGCATTTGGATTTTTTTCTGTTCTTTCTGCAACCACCAATTTTATAATTTAAAAAATATATTTTCGAATAGATTTTAATATGCAGTCATTCACGTAAAATTCAAGATTAAGTCAAGTATTAAAAAAAAAATAATAATAAAAAAAAAAAACAAGAAAGAAAAATCATGCAGTACGCATTGATTAGCAACACTTTCCAACTGTACACAATTGTTGTATCGAATAACTATTACAGTTCATTGCCTACGTTATCGCACAACAGACAGAAGAACTGAAAAACATACAGATAGACTAATTGATTTGAAAACTACTCTTAGGCATTTTGGATAGTGTTAAATAGGCTTAACGCAAAAGAAAATGCAGCCGTTAGATTATAATTACAGCTTTTAAAATCCCTGAATATTTTACTGTAGTCCTGTAAATCTGAAAGTTAATCATATCATATTCTAAAACAATATTTTAGAATATTAATAATGCATGTCAATGTTCTTAAGATTTTTGTAGTAGAAAGTTTTTTAAAAAATTCTGTTCTAAGCGTAATAGATTGGCTTTTTTTTAATTTGTGTTGTTGTTGTTGTCCCTGTAAACAAACTAGTTGCACAGAACCTATTAATGACATTTTAAATAGGGAACTTGAGTGTATCATTTTAAAAATATTCTCAAAATATTCACGGATGATAGGAGTCGGAGGCAAACCTATAGAAAGGTAGACAATCGGACAGACAGATGCACAAATTGAAATCATATTCCCACTGAAATTATAAGAAAGTGTTAAAACGCTCATGTAAACAAAAGTGCAATTCCAGCAAATTTTTATTAATACCTTTTAATGTAACTGATTATTTTTGTGTGGCCCTGTAAATCTAATGCTAGCCATACTATATTACATAGAAAGCACACTATTTTGTGCATACGAATAATATATTTCAATTGCATTAAGCTTTGTGGAAAATAAAACTATTAAAATTTGATTTATAACAATAAATCTCATACAACACAATGCTTTGGAGTACTTTCAAGTGCCCCTGTACACAAACCAGTTAGAAATGTACTCTATTTTACATAGGAAACATCCGATAGGGAATTGAATAACATATTAAAATTTCATTAAAGTTTCTACACATTAAAGATATTAAAATATGATTTATAGAAACTCCTCTCATAGAACACAATGCTTTCGAATACTTTTGGGTGTCCCTGTACACAAAACAGAAGAGGTATTCATTCCATTTTCAATAGGGAACATCCGATAGTGAACGTCAATAAAATATATCGGTTTAAAGCAATTCCATAAATATTTACGTGAATTAGAGCGCAGAAAAACAGACAGAAAGACAGACAGACAGACAGAAGAACAGTCAGACATATACACAAATTGAAATTATATTCACGCTAAAAAATGATAGAAAGTGTCAAAAACGCTTAATGTAAACGATAGTACAATTCTAGCAATTTTTTATTAATAACTCTGAATACAACTGAATATTTTTGTGTCCTCCTGTAAATCTAATGGTAACCATGCTATATTCTATGCAAAGCATTCTTTTGTGCATATAAATAACGTATTTCAATTTCCTAAAACTTCGTGGAAAGTAAAGTTATTAAAATTTGATTTATAGAAATATCTCACAAAGAACGCAATGCTTTGGAGTACTTTTGAGTGTCCCTGTACATAAAGTAGTGGTGGTATGAAAACTATTTTATATAGGAAACATCCAATAATGAACTTCAATAACATATTTCAATTTCATGAAGATATTGTACAGTAAAAGTATGAAAATTTGGTTTATAGAATTACTCTCATAGAACGCAATTCTTCGAAATACTTTCGGGTGTCCCTGTACACAAACCGGTAGAGGTATAAACTCCATTTTCAATAGGAAACATTCGATAGTGAACTTGAATAATCAGTTCATATATCAGTTTCAAAAAATTCCATAAATATTTACGGGAGATAGAGTGCGGGCAGACAGACAAACGGACAGACGGACAGATACACAAATTGATATCATATTCACAATTAAAAAAATTGCTCAGAAGTGTTAAAAACGCTTAATGTAAACGAAAGTAGAATTATAGCAAACTTTTAATAATAGCTCTTAATATAACAGTATATTTTTGTGTCACCCTGTAAATCTAATGCTAATCATGCTATATTCTATGTAAAGCTTTCTTTTGTGCATATAAATAACATATTTTAATTTCCTAAATCTTCGTGGAAAGTAAAGTTATTAAAATTTGATTTACAGAAATATCTCTCATAGAACGCAATGCTTTAGAATACTTTTGAGTGTCCTTGTATTTAATCCATTTTATACAGAAAATATCCAATAGTGAACTTGAATAACCTATTTCAATTTCATTAAGATATGTGTACAGTAAAGGTATGAAAATATGATTTATAGAAATTCCTCTCATAGAATACAATGCTTTGAAATACTTTCGGGTGCCCCTGTACACAAACCAGTAGGGGTATAAACTCCATTTTCAACGGGGAACATCCGATTGTGAACTTCAATAACATATATCAGTTTCAAGAAATTCCACAAATATTTACGTGAATTAGAGTGCAGAGAGACAGACAGACGGACAGACAGACAAACCGAAGTCATTACACTTTTCAACCTTGTTGGGAAGTGTTAAAAATGTTAGAAAGGGTTAAAAACGCTTAATGTAAACGAAAGTACACTTTTAGCAAATAATTATTAATAGCTCTTTATATAACTGAATATTTTTGTGTCACCCTGTAAATCTAATGCTAATCATGCTATATTCTATGAAAAGCATTCTTTTGTGCATATAAATAACATATTTCAATATCCTAAATCTTTGTGGAAAGTAAAGTTACTAAAATTTGATTTATATAAATATCTCTCATAGAACGCAATGCTTTAGAATACTTTTGAGTGTCCTTGTATATAAAACAGAGTTGGTATTTAATCCATTTCATACAGAAAAATTCCAATAGTGAACTTGAATAACGTATTTCAATGTCATTAAGATATGTGTACAGTAAAGGTATGAAAATATGATTTATAGCCTCTGATAGAACACAATGCTTTCGTAATACTTTTGTGTGTCCCTGTACACAAATCAGTGGTGGTATTTACTCCATTTTATAGAGGGAACATCCGATATTGAACTTGTATATGATATTTCAATTTCATTAAGATTTTTGTACAGTAAGGATATGAAAATATGGTTTATAGAAATGCCTCTCATAGGACACAATGCTTTGAAATATTTTCGGGGGTCCCTGTACACAAACCAGTAGAGGTATAAACTCCATTTTCAATAGGGAACATCCGATAAGGAACTTGTATAACATATTTCAATTTCATTAAGATTTTTGTACAGTAAGGGTATGAAAATATGGTTTATAGAAATTCCTGTCATAGAACACAATGCTTTGAAATATTTTCGGGGTTCCCTGTATACAAACCAGTAGAGATATAAACTCCATTTTCAATAGGGAACATCCGATGGTGAACTTGAATAACATATATCAGTTTCAAGAAATTCCACAAATATTTACGGAAGTTACGTAGAGCGCGGACAGACAGACAGACAAACCCAATGCATAAACACTTTTCGACCTTGTTGGAAAGTGTTAAAAATAGTTATTAGAAAAGTTACAATTTTGAAATATATTATAAAACTGGCAAGAATGAAGAAGTGAACGATATTATGAAAAGTATTAGTTTTAGAATGAAACACGACAGATAGATGCGCGAGATGGCAAAATAATTCAGTGTCGAAGAATCATTGGTGCGTTTGTTTTCAGCATGCTATAAATATTCTTGGCTGTTAAAACAAATTTGCTTCTATCCTGTCATGTTGCTCATCCAAGTGAGATGAACGAAAAATTAAAAAGACAATGTTCAAAAAATCGATTTGTTTTATGTTCAGAACATAGAAAGTTTCAGAAAAAGTATTTAGCAACAAAATTTCTTTAAAAATCTTGCAATATTGCAGCGTTGATTAAACAAAGCAGATTTAAAAGCCAGAAGATCTGCAAAAAAGCCATTATTAGCGAAACGAATTAGGAAAACAAGACCAGTGGGCCAAACAATTTGAAAATTGGTTAGTCAATTATTGGACTGTAGTAGGTTTCCCTGATGAGTCATGTTTAACATATTTAGAAATAAAGGGAACAAGCTAGTCCGATGACGAAAATTGGACCGACTTAACGAAAATAGCACTCTTATAATAAAATATTATCTGTACATTATGATATGTGGGTGCAAAGCTTTTTGAGGAGACGGACAAAATTTAATGCTGAATGGATCAATTAAATCAAATAAAATTACGATCATATATATATAAAAGAGAGTATCACTACTTTGGAGATATCTCAAACTTTTCCGCAATTAATATTTCAAGACGATAATGCACTTTGAAACACGGCGTGTGGGGTGCGTTTGTTTGATTCAGATTGTAAGAATTCCGTATTCATCCTGTCAGGGCATGTATAATTCTGTAAGTAATCAATATATATTAATTTTAAATTAAATTCTACAAAAAATATGGAAGATTTTCTTCTTTACCCGATCTGGAAATAGTCCTGATCAATTGTATCGAAAATGTTTAGTCTATAATGAGGGTGTGTGTGTGTGTGTGTGTGAAAAATCGAAATTTGTAATCTACAACTTTTCAAGAGCTAGAAAAAAAAGTTAAGGTGCTTGTACAATGAAATATCTTAGATTTATGTTAAAAAGCTGCATAATACTATGTCCTTACACATTAAAGCAGTCATTCCATATAAATGTAGAATTACTCTATAGTAAATACTTTCATCTTTATTCAGCAATTGTTTACATCTATCAAATAAATAGTTTTATTCCCTCTATTAAAATATAACGTGTTTATTTCATATCATAAACCATAATAGAATAGAAAGTACATGTTTATTATATTATGTCTAAAAACAAAGTTTTATGTAGATTTTTATTGAGCATTTTGTAGAGTGTAATAAAGTGAATTACTAAATTGAAAGTTCACATAGGTAACATTTTATCTCTTTGGTATCATGAAACATCACAGTTTTATTTGTTACAATAATTAGTTTTTAAATTCTTACAAATTAAAAAGATACAAGTCAATTTTTTCTGCAGTGCTTCATTTTTTTTCTTCTTTCTTTAATGTATTATAATTGTAATTATAAAAAAGCTATTTTAAACTAGATACTCTGAAACACTAAAAAAAGGAACACCATTTTTTTTTTTTTTTTTTTTTTTTTACAAATGTTTTGAGAGAAAATATTAAAGAAACGAACAGCTTCTGTATGATTATTTAACTTTTTATTATAAAAATTCCAATATTTATTCTTTTAATATTAGAAATAAAAAAGTATTTGGAATGAAATTGGAGATGAAAAGCATGATTATTTTATGAATTAAAATTTTGTAAGAAAGATATTTACTTAAAGATAAATTATGAATTGTGCATATTAATATTAAAATACAAATTAATTTTAAAATGGAAGCACTTACGTTAAATTTATTATTTTTCTAGATTATTTATAATTTTAATTTTTAAATTATGCACTACTATAATTTTAATCTTTAACTTTAAGTAATACTAAAATTTATATTTTTACATTTATTTCACTTTTAAAAAACAATGTTGTATTCATTTTCTGTAATAAAAAATATATCTCTACAAAACTGTATTTTTTGTGTAGTTAATCTAAAAGCATTTTTTAAACATTTTCGATTTACTTACGAGATTTGCTTATAAAAAAAAAAAAAAAAAAAAAAAAAAAAAAACACATTTTATATTTATATTGGGAATAAAGAGATTCTTTAGAAGTATAAATTAAAATAAAATATTAGTGTATCTCCGCTTAAATTTTCAAAATACATTTTCTTTATAAATGCAATATGATTAATATCATAAGTCTACATATAAAATTTTGGATTATCCTTATCTTTTTTAGCGTTCTGAAACCGAAGTTGATGCCAGTTTTTCTCTATCACGCACACATTTTTAACAATACAGGGTGTCTACCGACACAATTTATTCCGTGACTTTTCCCCAATATGAAGACTTTTATAGTATATTTCCATGATCAATTATAATTAATCAGAGAAACATACTAGAAACTACCGAAAATGAATAAACTGTGTCGTATTGACAGAAATCTATACGTGATAGAGAAAAATATGGCTTCATTTTCGGTTTTAGCTCACCGAAAAACATATGTATCATCTAAAAGTTTCAAATTAAATTTTGCCAACGTAATTTTTGTAAACCTGTGTATTTGGTTTTAAAATGTTACAGTTGGTTTTCTATATAAATAACATTTGAAATTATTATTATTATTTATTTATTTATTTTTTTTTTACATTAAATACATATAAAACAAAGTAAAATAATTTTTTGCTCTGTGCAATTTATTTTTTGTTTTAAATTAAACAAAATAGGATTAATTGTTTGACGTACATTTAATTTTTTTAAATAAAATTTAATGCACGTCTTAGAAAATAATTAGTGTTCTACAAAATGTAAATTTATTTCACATGCCAATGAGGGAATTATATGAATATTTTCCTACAATTTATGTTAATCTAGTATTAATGTTAAATTAAAAAATACAGAAGAAAAATGTATTTGAGCTTCATAATCTTTAGAAACAAGAAAAAGAAAAAAGTCAATATTCTATTTTAGACTGATGTAAGGAAATTGAACTAACTAATGCAGCTGGAGGCAAAAAAATTAATAAGTGTGTGTGTTTGTGTGTGGGTGGGTGATTAACTGCATCACATTATCATAATATTTATATCCACAAATATATTTTATGAACATCAGTCTTTTTTAATAAGTCTGGTGTTAGACAAATTGTTGCAATAAGTTGTAATGCATCATAAAGTGTAACAAATATGTTGTATGGGATTACAGAAAAAAAAAAAAAAAGAAGAAAGAATCCTATTTATAATCCTTATTTAACAAGCTTATATATTGCCATGAGGGAATACACTTAATTAAAATTTAATGTATCATACATAGATTTAAAAATGTTATTTAATCTCTGTTGGACTATTCTTTTATAAAAATGCATAAAACAGTTTTTTTTCTTTTTCTAAAATTTTTGTCTCGGTAATAATTATACTGTACTGTCGCTAACAAATGTATTCAACCACTAGCGAAAATTCCTATATAAAAAAGTAGAGTTAATACTGTTTTGTAAAACAAATCTTTGTCGAATCATGTTCTTAGTCAGTATAAGAACATGATTCAACAATGATTTATTTAAAAAAAAAAAAAAAAAAAAACAGATTTAACTCTACTTTTTTTATATAGGAATTTTTGCTAGTGTTCGAATACTTTTGTTACCGACTGTAAGTAAAAATTAAAGGTATGTATATTTAAGTTAATAGTAAAATTTAGAATAAAACATAAAAACTATTGAAAAATATTTCAAATATATTTTTTTTTAATATATGGGAAATTTTCATATTTATAGCTTAGAAAGTATAATGAAAATAATTACAAGATAAAAAGATATTTTTATATACCATGTTTTTAAATTTTCTGTTGAATCATATAAACGCTACCGAAGGCAGCAGAAACCCGAAACAATTGGATAAAAGTGTTAAAAAACTTCACTGCTCTCGTGTTTTGAGCTATTACAAAAGTTTCAAATGGACGGGAAGTTAGTTAAAATTGATTGCAAGTTTTGTACTGGTAACGCTGCCGAAGGCAGCAGGGTACCAAAGCAATTGGTTAAAAATATTTAAAAATGCATTTTCACCGTATCTGAACTATTCTGAAAGTTTCAAACGTCTAGCTAGTCGGGAAGTTAGTTAAATAAATTTTCTGTTGAATCATATAAACGCTTCCGAATACAGAAGGGACCTGAAACGGTTGACTAAAAGTATTAAAAAAAATGTATTGTCACCATGTTCTGAGGTGTCCTGAAAGTTACAAATGTCTAGCTAGTCGGGAAGTTAGTGAAAAATCGATTGCAATCTTTGTACTGGTAACGCTGAAAAAGGCAGCAGGATTCGGAAGCAGTTGGTTAAAAATATTTAAAAAATACATTTTCACCGTGTTCTGAACTATTCTGAAAGTTTCAAATGTCTAGATAGTCGGGAAATTAGTTAAATAAATTTTTTGTTGAAACATATAAACGCTGCCGAAGGCAGTAGGGACCTGAAACAGTTGACTAAAAGTATTAAAAATATGTATTGTTACCGTATTCTGAGCTATACTGAAAGTTTGAAATGTGTAGATAGTCGAGAAGTTAGTGAAAAATCGATTACAAGCTTTGTATTGGTAACGCTGCCGAAAGCAGCAGGAACCCGGAGCAGTTGGTTAAAAATATTTAAAAAATGAATTTTCACCGTGTTCTGAACTATTCTGAAAGTTTCAAATGTCTAGGTAGTCGGGAAGTCCGTCACATAAATTTTCTGTTGAATCATATAAACGCTGCCGAATGCAGTAGGGACCTGAAACAGTTGACTAAAAGTATCTAAGAAATGTATTGTCACCGTGTTCTGAGCTATCTTGAAAGTTTCAGATGTCCAGCTAGTCGGGAAGTTAGTGAAAAACCGATTGCAAGCATTTTACTGGTAACGCTGCCGAAGGCAGCAGGAACCCGAAACCGTTGGCTAAAAGTATTTAAAAAATGCATTTTCGCCGTATTTATTTTGAACTATTCTAAAAGTTTCAAATGTCTAGCTAGTCGGGAAGTTAGTTAAATAAATTTTCTGTTGAATCATATAAACGCTGCCTGCGCCGAAGGCAGTAGGGACGTGAAACAGTCGACTAAAAGTATTAAAAAAATGTATTGTCACCGTGTTTTGAGCTATCCTGAAAGTTTAAAATGTCTAGCTAGTCGGAAAGTAAGGGAAATATCGATTGCAATCTTTGTACTGATAACGCTGCCGAAGTCAGAGGAAACCCAAAACAGTTGGCTAAAGGTATTAAAAGAATACATTTTAACCGTATTCTGAACTATTCTGAAAGTTTCAAATGTATAGCTAGTCGGGAAGTTAGTTAAATAAATTTTCTTTCGAATTAAATAGACGCTGCCGAAGGCAGCGGGACCTGAGACAGTTGACTAAAAGTATTAAAAAAATGTATTGCCACCGTGTTCAGAGCTGTCCTGAAAGTTTCAAATATCTAGCTAGTCGGAAAGTAAGTTAAAAATTGATTGCAAGATTTGTATCTGACAAACAAACATACAAACAAGAATCGAAGTTAATAAAAACATGGTAAAATATTACAAAATACGTCTAATTTAGTCAGATAATATTTTTCTTTTTCTCTTCTCTAATTTTCGCTTTTCCGGAAACATTGCACAGATACCCGTACATTGTGCATGATCCATGTAACCATTTATGACATTTTATGCAATTTATCCAATCTACTGTTTCTTTTGTAAAATAATAGTTCTCCTCACATTCGAGGCAATTGTTTGTTGGATCATTTTCGTCCTTTTCAATGGGCATGTCCATCAACAGTTGTTTTGACTCTTTTCTAAATTTAACAGCGGATTTTAGCTTTTTTTTTTTGGATATGCTCTTGGGATGTAATAACCTTAACCGACTGTATCTATCTTTTTCGGCATCTTTTCTCTAACCTAGGTACAGGAGAAATCTGGTGCAATATGTTTGTCGAGGAAGATGTTTGCTCAGTTGATTTAGAAATTTGTGACTGTTCACCCGTATGTTTCGATTCTTCACTTATGGAAAAGAAGTGATTTGGAATCGCTGCTTGGTTTAGAGGAAAAATTCCCGTCTCTCGAAAACCATTAATAGCAGTGTCAACAGAAGCTACCCTTTTCCAGGCTTTACCAATCAGTTCTGCATCTTGAATTCTTCCAATGGTCCTTCTTATTTGATTAACAATCCATTTCCTTGCTTCCTCTGCAAAGTAGTGTTTTAGTGGCTTAAAAAAAGACCGGTCAAGAGGCTGAAGAACTAGCATCGTATGGCTGGGCAGGCATGCAATTATAATGTTATTCTTGTCCACAAATTCCAGCAAGTCATAACAGTTTAAGTGCGATTGCGATGCGTGACCGACCAAAATTAATAATGTCTTTCCTTGGAACAAAAAAATCTTTAAGCCATCTGAAAAAAATATATGTATTGATTTATGATGATTTTTCGTGGTGGATGACCATCAGGTGGATTCAGGTTGAAGACCATCAGAAAATTCTTTTTTTGACCGAATGCCTTTAAAAATAACTGAAGGGGAAGATATTGTCCTTCCGCATTGCAACAGACAATGACTGTAACATTTTCTCTTCTCTCTGTAGACGTCAAAACATACCCTTTGGTAGCTACGACCTTTCCTGGAACGTTATTTTACTGACAGCTGGTTTTGTCGATGTTATAAATACTCCCCAGTCTGGTAAAGAATTAATTTTCTTCAAACACTCTTGAGAGAATTTTTAAAAAATGATCAACATTTTCTCTGTTCATGCCTTCCCTTATTACTAAAGAGAGCCCCTGGGCTTGTCTAATACTTAGTTCTGGGTTTCTCCTAAGAAATAGTGACGGCCAGGCGTACCCAGCCATTCTTGCTTCTAAATTAAATCGAAGCTTGAGACCTAGTTTATCAGCAAACTGAAATGCAAGTTTCCTAATTGTCTCTCTGTCAGGTGCAAATCCACATTTTTCTAAACATTGGATGTGCTTGACAAGATGATTTTCGTTTTCGAAATACTCCTTGTGGCCCCAAAGAACTTGTTTTGGTATTATTACCTGTTTTTCTTCGACGACGAAGTGTCCGAGAAGGAATTCTATAGTATCTAGCAGCTTCATTGGCACCAATTTCCCCTGCTTCTAGTCTCCTGAGAGTCTCTTTTAAACGGTCTTCTAGGTCCCACGAACTGCTCCAGTATTTTTTTTTTTTGTACACTGTAGGCATCTTTCCTGAAACAAACAAGAAGCATTGAACAACTGCATGAACAAATACAATAATATACACTCACCGGTACAATTAACTGCCCACCTACAGTTTCATTAGCGCCCAAGTTTGTTTACGCTACAGTTTAAATGTCAAAAGTTAGTCTGACATACCTGAGCGTTTTTTGCTTTCTTATCTGGGTTCAATCTGCATTTTTGTGATTTCGTTTTGAGTTGACACGTCTAGCGATCACGCAAATTTAAATTTTATTTGATGAATTTGAACCCCATAACGGTCGCATATTTTTCAAAGACACGCCCATAAAGTCCACATTTTTGTCTAATTAAAAAAAAATATTGAAAAAAAAAAATAATATTATATATATTTATTCTGCACATATTTTCAAATACATTATTTACAGTTTGGTACTGGCTGGTGCTTTCATGTACCCTAAAATATTAAAGGAAAAATACACGTGAGGCGTGGTCACAGCCCGTGAATATCACGGGAGCGAGAAGGAAGGAGTTAATTTAAATTTATAGTTTCAAAAAATATTTTTAAGTTGAAAAATTTAGCGATTTATAAATATTACGCATTTTATAAAAACAGCATGATTTTAAAAATATTAGTTTAAAATTTAAACAATTACGACTTTTCTTCTTGAAAATGTATGTGGGGCATCTCACCCGAATATAATCTGGGGCATCTATCCTTTTGGTATAGGAGAGATGCCGCGGCAACTGTCCAAAGTACAAGACTGCAAAAATTGCGGTACAATGCCCAAAGTCGACTGATCAACTTATTACTACAGGTTTTTAAGCTTATATATATATATATAATCCATTCTTATTAACTAGTGCCAGCCTTTCAATGCAACATCACTCTTATAACACAGTAGAAAAAACATGATACTTACTTGAAATATTGTAGTGACAGCAGGAAAAAAAAAAAAAAAAAAATGAGTTCACGTAACTTCCATTGCACACCATTCAACATCTATCTGAAATAATAATCGGACTCGTAGAGCCATCTAGCGTTGCGTTTTGAAATTACAGCAAGTGGGGCATCTCTTCAGACAACTCACCCGGAATTACCTTACGTAAGACATTTTTTAGAATTTGTTAAGAAATTTAGTTTTTCTTGCTTACTAAACAGTTCAACAAAAAAACTATTTTATTTTGATATATATCTACAACGCTCATGAAAAACATATATAATTTTTTAAGATAAAAATGATCGAATGATATTTTGTATAATAAATGAAAACATTTAAAAGAAAAGGGTAATACGATAGATTATATTTAAAAGCACAGTTAAAATTAATAAACTTATCAATACATTTGTCATCATAAAATGAATTTTAAAAATATAAAGAAATTAATTTAAATAATTTAAAGCATTTTATTGAATAAAATGAATACATCAGTTTATTTATTTACATTTATCAATTATTGCTCAGCATTTTTCTACTAATTTATAAATCACATGGGACATTATATAGCATCAGAACTTTAAATATACGCGAGAGTAAAATTTGTAAATAAAATAAATTTCATGAATATTTTTGAAAGAGCCTCTCCAACTATTTCTTTGACAGGCTTATTTTCGTAGCATAAAATGCTCAAGGGAAGTCATTTAAATTAAACTACTTCGTCACAGTAAATAGTTTATTTCAATTTGCTTGGTGAAAGAATTTTTGTTCCTTATCTGAAAATCGTGAGACGAGACACTAACTTTAAAATAAACATAGGAAAGCGTAAAAGTTTTGTAATAAATTTAGTATTATTTATTAAAATTTTTTACTTTTTGACAGATATGATTTCAATTTTGTAAAGATATGTATTTTTTTCATTATTTTTCTCACTGCTTGTTTTTCTAAAAATGTTTTTCACATTTTTTTTTTTTTTAATCAAATTACGTATTGAGAAAATCGATATATTCTCTTCTTCGAATTTATTTTTTATTTGTAATTTCTTCTGAAACTTATGAATTTCAAGAACAAAAAATATTAGTAATTTGAAACAATTGTAATTTTAGAATTGCAAATTTTAACATTGGATAAGGCACACACACACACACACACACACACACACACATATATATATAAATATTTGTATTTAAAATAATCTGGTGTGTCACTCACACGACTTCTTCTTACCCTGAAATTTAATACTTTAAATACACATTGAAGATTAAGGTGTAAGATAACGAGTACTGTTATGTAAACCTATCTTAAAACAATTCAAATTAGGTTTCGAAACGGCTTTATTTGACAAATGATTCTATGTGAGGGGAGCTACCGCCCCCTTCCACCCCCCGTATCATTATTATGCCTGCATTTTCATAGAATCCAAATCTTTTATTAAATTCAAAAGTTCATTTAAAACTATTCAGACAACTTTCACATGCAAAATTCCTTGTAACTTATTAATCTTCATCAAACTTTTATTGTAGCAAATGCATTACCTTCAAAATACATCATTTGGATCGCTTGAAAATATTTGTTTTTCATTTACTCTAACAGACATAGACAAAGATCAAACGTTAAAAACTGGTCTTCGTTATTCAGGAAGCCTCAAAACATGTAAATATACAAAAAAACTAACCAATGAATATTTAGCTTAAAAAAATAGATTATTACAATGTGGCTATGATAAATTAATTTCAATTCCTCAGCAGCTTTTCTGGATATGGAAAAATATTAAAGCACTTCCACTAACAATAAAAAAGAAAGTTATGGCTTCCATATTTCCAGCCCTGTTTATCTTCTGAAGGTTATGTACACATCACATTGTGCATATAAATATAATTCTATATTAATAACACGCAGAACAACCTGAAATATACTTTCATCAAGTTTCAAGTATTGTCGCACTATAATCTAGTACTTTTGTGTAATTCTGTAAACGAACAGTGAATGATTTCCATACCATATTCTACATGAAATATATTTTTACGCACATAAAATTTTCCTCTTTGTTTTATTTGGTTTAGTGCAGTCTGCAGATGTTTAAAATTTACTTACCTGAAATTTTCTCCGTAGAGGTAATATATTTGAATTCTCTTGGGCGTCCCTGTACACGAACCATTTTCTTGAACTAAACGAAAAGTTTAGTGTAGCATCCTTATATAATACACATCTAGAACACCAATTTATATGTAATTTTGTAGAAATATATTAATTAAAAAGTAATAAATCTTTCGAAAATAATTTTTAAAAAGGTTAAAGAAAAAAGCCATATACTGACAAAAAATGTTATACCTTTTGAAAAAATATATAATTTTTGAGTATATTATATAATTAAATATTAATTTCTTTCTTCTTTTCTTCCTTTTATTATTTATTTTATTTTATTTTAATTTTTTTTATTTTTGTTACAGAAATGATATTTCATGCTATATTTTTCAATAAAATAATTTAAAAAAAAGTAATAATAGCATTTTATATTAGATAATGTTACATCAAAATAAAATGTACAAATTACATATACATCTAACTGTAAGATGAACTCTATTTAGCCTCATGACAAAACTAGAAGTATGAGACAAAATAAAAGACTGTTGCAATTGTAAAGTAAGTAATAATTTTAGTTTTATTTTTTTCCTTAGGAATATTTTTTTTATAGATAATATCAGTAGTTGTAGTTTTTAAAAGTACATTTGATTTGATTTTTCCATTTTCTTCTTGAGTTTGAAATTATTTACGCGTCATTTTAGGTGTTATTCGGTTCTCCCTAGTGTAAAGTATGATCACATTGCATACAGTATGACAGAAATAACACCTAATGTGCATGCAACATTCAATCTAAGCCCTTGAAACAGTATTGATGTTGCATGCCTTCATCGAAATGATGTTTAATGGTTATATTTTTTCAAAAATCTTTGTTCATGTTCTTCTAGTTCTTTATGTGATACTTGGTTTCATCTTGTGAGATGATTGATTTTAGAAAGGATTCTCTACGGAATGATGTTTAACGGTTATATTTTTTCAAAAATCTTTGTTCATGTTCTTCTAGTTCTTTATGTGATACTTGGTTTCATCTTGTAAGATGATTGATTTTAGAAAGGATTCGCTACGGAATGATGTTTAATGGTTATATTTTTTCAAAAATCTTTGTTCATGTTCTTCTAGTTCTTTATGTGATACTTGGTTTCATCTTGTGAAATGATTGATTTTAGAAAGGATTCGCTAACTTTGAAATGACATAACTGCGAAACAGTAAGAGACATAATGGTGAAACAAGTAGTATTTTGGATGGACAGGTCTGTAATTTGTTATACACTGGTTTGGAAAAATAGTTTCAAGACTGGCTAATAGTTGGCGCCGCAAGCATCTATTAGCTAGAGATCCTACCTGATAAGAGACTGGACACTAACCCTCCAGCCGATCCGCCCTGTTATATGCGATATCATTACGCTCTACAAAATTTCAAATGGCACTCTGCAAGGCTTTCTAAAGATAAACGAAATAGTTTTATCGAGATTTTTATTAAAAGAAAACTGTCAGACGTTGGTAAAAATAAATTACGTCCTACGGCAATCGAGTGGTTTTTGATCAAACATCCGTCATATTTGTTCGATGTTCAGTCTCTGTCTATTCAGGGTCCCTATTATTAGCTAATTATGACGATTTTAATAGTACTCAGAAAACAGAAAGTTTTCATTTGTCAGTCTGTTTCATGCTGATACGCGTAAGGAAGCATACAAGTGGTTCTTAGAAAAAAAAATTAAGAACATCCTGTCGTATTATTGAGCAACGTGTTTTTATTGTACTGGAATAACCATCGATTAGGTCGCAGCCCGACGATGACAAGGCGAAGCTTTCTTACAAAATTTAACGTTAAAAACAGTTCAAACCAGAAAACAATGGAATTTATCCGCGTTACTTGACATGTGACTACTACAGGGAAAAATGCAGAATTATAATGTTGAGATTTGTGTTTTATCGGGAAATGTTTGCATTCTGTAGGGAAATATTTGTATCCTAGAGGAAAATTCATAGGGAAAGGGAAAATCAGAAGTCTGGGTATGTTGGGTATGATTTAGCTTCGAATCCAAGAAAACGGATATTGTCCATTCTGTAAACCGGTGTATAACGAATTCCTGAACTGTCTGTTCAACATACTACTTTTTTCACCTTTCTGTAGTTCACTATTTCGTAGTTATACCATTTCAAATTTGGGAAGTGTTTTCTGAAACACCCTGTGTATCTATACATTAAAAATGCATGTTTCTATTTAAAAAACAGAAAAAAAAAGAAACATAAAAATGTTTGCGATCAAAATCTTTCTAAATTGCTTACACATGTTTAAAATTACTTCCTAAATAAAATAACATTAATTTGTAGAAGTTCACTTAATTGCTTTCTAAACATTGCACCATTAATTAATTACGAAATTACTTGCGTTCTATTACCAAATGCCTTTCATTAGAGAGAGATGTAATTATCTATAATAAACAGTTAATAACTATTTTAATTTCTTTATAAGGTGTAATATTAAAGCTAAAGCAAATAAAAGAATCATAAATTTATTAAAATTCTTTAGCACTACATTAGCAAGTGCTCCTGAAAAGCTGTTAAAGAATAATTTAAGTACCGCTAAAGGCAAAAGTAATTTACCTAATGTAAGTTGTAAAGTTTCTCTTGTAAGTTATTTTAAAATAGAGTTTCGAAATGATAATATGTTAATGCACAATAATAAATTTTTAAAGTCGTCAAATTTATGACGTTATAAAGGAAATATATTTTGAATAAGGTAGCATAGCTATTAGTTTTTTTTTTTTTTTTTTTTTTTTTGCTTTACAATTCATTGCTATTTCGCGATTTTGTCGTTTAGGCTTTAAGAGAATAAATAATTAGTAAAATTTATTTCTTATATTTGCATACTTGCCAACCATCTCATTAATAACCGTACAATTGTTAACGCCCCCTGAAAAAACGCCCCTTTTCTCACACCAATATATGCTTAGAGTAATTCTCTTCAAATGTTGTTAAGATTAAATAAGACTAAAATTACTCTAAAAAGTTATTGGTGTGAAAAGAAAGGCGGGTACTAAAAATTGTACGGTTCATAATAAGATGGTTGGCAAGTATGTATTTGTGACTTTCATGACGTCATGACTTTCATACAATGTTGGAGGCGTAAACCTCTAACTTTAGTCCTGAAGCGAGCGCCCCTTTTAAAGATATCTACGATTTTACAAGATTTTTCGTGATGTATGTGTATGTGTGTGAATGAACACGATAGCATCTAAATGGTTTGATTGAGCTGAAAATTTGTATACATGTCATAGGTCACCATCGCATGAATTGTATAGATTCTTGTAAATCTAGCACTTACAATTCTTTTTTTTTTTTTTTTAAGGGACAAAATGAAAACCTTTTTATTATTCGGTTCAAATTATATAAGGTGTGATAGCGTCTAACTGTCTAATTTGAATGAACTGAAAATTTTTATAAATGTTACAGGTCATCATCGTACGAATTTTATAGATTTTGATGAATGTAGCATGTTTTTTTTTTTTTCTTTTTACAAGAACACAAAGAAAAATTAGCGTTAGGGTCTATGGGCCCAAACAAATGAAAGTGCGTTAGCATCTAAACGCCTTATTCGATTGAACTGAAAATTTATGCACATGTTATAGATTACTGTCGCACCAATTGTACTGATATTGGTAAAGGTAGACCGTTATAGATTTTTACAGGGACACAACGAAAAGTTCTTTATCATCATGGTCTAACGGCTGAAATTAATTTGAAGCGCAATAGCATTAAATGCCGTATTTGACTGAGCTGATTGATTTCAAAATTCTCTTACATTAATATATTTAACCAACCGTTAATTACTTAATGTTTGGAAAGTCGAGTGAAATCACTCCAGTATTTTGGCATATATAATACAATTATGAAACATGTTTTAGAAGTATTTTTTAAAGTTGATTTAAATGACTTGATTTAAATTGTAAAACTTAATTTTATGTTATTTTAACTACTACTAGTTGAAAACGTATGACAGAATAAAAACATGTGTATGATGATTTTAAATTTGACACTTATTAGTCACTTGAGAAAATTCTCCTTATCATGGTCAGTTGTATATTCTAACGCTAATAAATAAATAAATATTTTATTTATTAACGTGTTTCATTAAATTATAACATTTATACAGTGGGTGTCCAAATTAGTAGATTTTTTTTTTTTTTTTTAATTATTATTATTTTATATTTTCTGGATTTTCTAAAAAAAAAAAAAAAACAATACTGATCAAAGTGATCTGGGGCTTCAGATATGCAAAGGACATTCATATTCTTGCATATACTATGTACAATATTTGTACGTTTTAGTGTGGGAATTGCGCAATTATTTAGACAGATATCCCCCCCCCCCAAAATTGTTAATTTTTTTGCTTATAACTGGAATAGATTTCCATAAAACTTTACAAATTTGACAGAAAATTAAAAAATAAAAAATAAAATAAAGAAACATTATTCTGAAAAATAAAAATTCCCACGTGTAATATTCGCTGAGATAGGAGTCTTTATGTTTTATATTAGTAAATATTGTTTTACTGCGCATGCGCGAAACGTAGAAAAGATTTTATTGCCTAGGTTAAAAGATAGATACTTTTGACAAAAGCTCATTTGAATAGATTAAAAATAAGCAAATTGTCGGCTATAGAATAAGCTAAATTTTAGGTATTTTCCAGAGTTGAAATTTCATAAGGGGTTTTACATATGCCGCATATATAATTTGAAGATTCAGTTATTTCAATCATGATGCAAAAGTTTTGTTTTTGTGGAAAACCCATTATGAACTCACAAATCTTAGTAAATAATAATAAAAAAAATTAAAGTTACAAGCCTATAAGGGATTTTTCATAAAAAAGAATTTTTGCAACGTGGTAGAAATAATTGGATCTTCAAATTAAATACGCGACATAGGTAAAACCCCTTATAAAATTTCAACTCTGGAAAATACCTAAAATCTAGCTCGTTCTTTCGCTAACAAGTTGCTTAATTTTTACTCTATTCAAATGAGCTTTTGACAAAAGTTGCTCAATATATCTAGCTGTCAACGTGTGTACTAAAAATTTTTCTATGTTTCGCGCATGCGCAGAAACCGCATTTACTAATATAAAATTTAAATGTTCATGTCTCAGCGAATATTTCACGTGGGAATTTTATGTTTCAGAATAATGTTTCTCTAATTTTTTTTCTTTAAATTTTCTGTGAATTTTGTAACGTTTTATGGAAATCTGTTCTAGTTGTAAGCAAAAACGTTTTGAAAAAAATTAATAATTTTGAAAAAAAAAACAAACAAACTTTGTATCTGCCTAAATAACTGCGTAAACGCCGTACCAAAACATACAAATATTGTACCTAGTATGTGCAACAGTGTTTTAAAACTACAAGTCATTTATAGCTTCATATGATACAGGATGATCAAAAGTATTTGCGCTCTTCTTCAATTTGTGGATGGCCCTCTAATTATACTCTTAACGAAATCAAGAGTGGGAAATGTGAGTTTTTGAATGTTCTTAGTATGTCTGAAGTCCCGTGTCATTTTGTCCTGTATTTTTTTAGAAAATCTAAAAAATGTTAAAAAAAAAAAAAAAAAAAAAAATCTAATAATTTGAACATCCACTGTATAAATAAAAACTTTTAATTTGCTTATAGTTTTCATTTATACCTTTGTAAAAACATTTAGAATATATGTTGGTTGAAAAAAAAAAAAAAAAAAAGGTGTTTTAAGGGATTAAAAAGATTAACAAAAAGACTTTAATGTAATATCTGAGATAAACTAGAATTTCGTGATATTGGGGGTTAAGTTTCGATTTTTAGACTTTATTATGATGTAAATTTTGGTGATATTTTACAACCATCACTAATTTGGCAAGCTATTTTGTATGATCAGATACAATCGGTCAAAAAAAAAAAAAAAAAAAAAAAAAAGGAACACTCCCACCTATCTCATCAGTAAATTGTTGCCAAAGACACCAAATGTGCCATTCGTCAGAGATTTTTGTCCTCTTTTAAGTTAACTGAAAAAAAAAAAAGCTTAAAGGACCATCCCCATATTGAAATTGTGTCAAACTTTATTTTCTTGAATGTTAACACACAATTTTTTATTCTACAAATCAAATTCATGGTCATAAAATTACCGAACAGGGAAAGAAATTGAGGGAGGGGGTTGATGTATCTAGAAAACAGTGGGTGGATGGGCAAAATGGGAGTCATATTCGGATTCAGGAGGTCATTTTACATAAAAATCAGCAAGAATGGTATCAGGTCTCGATTTTTTTTTTTTTTTTTTTTTTTAGAGCAGTGTAATTTCCTTACGCCTTGGAAACGATATTTTTCCGTGAATTTTCCCCAAAAGTCTGAGGAAAATGGAGGAAAAAATTCCATTAATTCCCTGCACTCTTGCGTATTCGTTATTTTATCCGCTGTTTTTACCGGTCACTCTCAAAAATTTTTTCTTTAATTCACGGAAATTTTACTGGCAACAGTGCTGCCGGGTTATTTTTTGTTATTTGACAAATATCCATTTATTTTCTTTCCTGTCAATTGAAGAAACTTTCTTCCACCCTTTTCTCAATTAAAAGAGGAGAATTATCTCTAAATTGAGGAATTTTTATTTATTTTTTCACCGTTACATAAGAGACATTTTCCGTTATTTGAAGAAATATCTTTATTTTGTTTCTGTTACATGAGGAAATTTTTTCATTACTTGAAGAAACATCTTTATTTATTCTGTTTTATTTTATTATTATTTCTTTAAATCCGTTAAAAGATAAAATTTTTGTGCAAATTTAAGAATGCTGTGTTTCTTGTTAATTCAACGATGGGATGCTTCATTCAATCTCTGAAATTGCAAAACTCTACTTTAATGCTTCTGGTTGTTAAAAAGCCAATTTCTCATCGCCAAATACATTTTTTAAGATTCTATTTTTACAATCTAAAAGTGGGCCTTTTATTACAGTATCATCGTTTTTCAAAATTTAGTTGTCTAAATTTCATATCTTTCTTAAAAGATTTTTTAAGAAATTTTGCAAACTTTTTTTTTTTTTTTTCAGAAACATTGGAAAACTTAAAAAAAAAAAAAAAAAAAAAAAAAAAAAAAAACAAGTTTTTGATAAATGAACACAGTGTAATAAGATGCCTACAATTAGATGGTGGAAACAGAATTTTAAAAAATGCGTTTCGAGTTGAAAAATTTGACTTTTTAATTATCCAATTGGTTAACATGACATTTTGCAATTTCAGAGATTGAATGGAGTCCCTCGGTGAATAAATAAGAAAAACAGCTATTTTCAATTTGTACAAAAATTTCCTCTTTTAACAGATAAGAAATGCGTGTTTCTTCAAGTAATGGAAAATTTCCCTCCTGCAACAGAAACAAACATTCAAATAACGAAAAATCTCACTCGTCTGACGGTAAAAAAATAAACAAAAATTCTTCCTTCTATAACGGAGAAAAAGATATTTACATGTGCAGCACTAGTGCGATGTAAATATCTTTTATAGTGGGCAATTGGCGACGGTCTGGGATTCATCCCTAGAGGTAGTCCGGAGACATACCATCACAATTTTGATTCTACAGAGACAGGATAGCTCTTCCGCTTCGGTAACCCCCAAAGGTATAATTTTGATGGGAACTTGGAGGAAATTGCAACCACGACAGATTTTACGTGCACCAGCCACCATTAGTGTACGCTACGGTCTTTGGCCGGCTCGAGTACCGAATCAACAATCTTCCAGTTACGAGCCCGGTGCTCTACCGACTGGGTTACCACGGCCCTCTTTAATTGATAGGAGAAAAAAGAAACATACATTCGTCAATTAACGGAAATGTCCCGGTAACACTGCTGTCAGTAAAAGTTTCGTAAATTCAAGAAAGAATTTTTGAGAATGGCAAGAGAAAGAGGATTGTTAAATTAATAAGCAAAAATACAATATTTAATTTCTGTTATTCTTGTTTTAGTCTTTCTTTCTATACGTTTGGTAATTATGTATGATATATTACTAAGAAATAAAATTTTTATTTAGATAAAGGGTTCTTTATCATTGTGAGATAATACATTATTACAAAATTCTCCAAAGCCTTCATGTCTGTTCTTTTACTTCAATAACCATGACTTATTTTTTTCTTAAAAATAATATCATAAAGGTTTGGTTTTGAAAGGATGTTATTCTATAAATAATATTGAGAATCTTATAGCTTAAATTAATATTAAATGTAATATTTATATCAGTAAATAACTCTGTAATATAGCAACCACGAAGATAGAAAATGTTCCATAATTCAAAACACGAATTTTATTTTATATTTTATTAAAAATTACATTTTTGTTAACCCTTTTTTCTCTGAATAAATAAAAAAATATGTTAATACTTATTTCCATAAGCTATTACTGCGCCCAACAAAATATTTTTCTGATAAAACCTTTAATCATATTTGTCTCCAGATTATAGAAAAATGAATAAAGCACCTTATTATGCCTGGTTTCTATTCCCATTTCATTTCGCAAGTGTGAAAAATAACTTCTTTTGTTTCTGCGTTATTTTCGATGAAAATTTTCTCGTTAACCTTATCTTTCTATTTGTATGACATTTCTGTGATACAAGTAAATACAGTTTTCTCGTTCCCAATCGGATATCAATTTACATATGTTTTAGAAATCGTTAGGGTTTAAATAAATTGATAATCCTGATTATTCAAACAACGACAGTAATAAAAATATCTTATGTATAAAGCGCAGCAAACATTTTCATTCTTTCGATTTCATTTTCTCTTATGAATGATATTTACTTGAAAATGTAAAATAATTATTTTGGCTCGCTTCTGTTTACTTTCTAACCGTATACTATGTATAGTTTTATACTATGTATTTTGTATTGACAAAAAAGAAAAAAAAAAAAGAAAAAAAAAAAAAAGAAAAGAAAAGAAAAAATGTGTTAGCACATCTACGAAATTCTATAACAGCGTCATATTTTCCCATTTATCTATCGTGTTTATAAAATTTTAAAATTTCATCTGCCTAAACTTTATTTAACGGGCTATACTTTTAAGTTAAATTAATTGGTAATTTGTTTTCGAACTTTAAATTTCTTTAATGACTTAATGGCAATATCATATATCAGCAATATCATATATCGTTAGGATTAGGATTTTTAAGATTAAATATATCTGTATAAATGTACATAATCATTTTTTATTTATTGAAACATTTTAATATAAAAAAAATGACGAAAAATATGCTTATTTTCTTTTTTAAAATATTTTAATTGTTTTTGAATGAAATAATACTGAAATATTGTTCCTAAAAAGAAATACTGAAATATTTTACTCTTTCCATAATACAAAAATTTAGTAAATAATTTCTCTAACCTACATATTGTAATTTTAATATTGTTAGATTTAGATCGAAATTTTAATTGAAATTAGAGATTAGATTTAGATTGAAATTTTAGAAATACAGATGTTAGTGGAAAGATCAAATTAGATAGTTTCAATTTTATCACATGATGGATTACTTGAACTATTTTAATCAGATGAAACAAATGCCCCAAAAATAGGGGCACAAGATATCATGTCGAATACATCGTATAATGGGGCGAATTTCTCTTTGGTGTATTTTGATATCGTTAAACTACACTAAACATAATGAAATCATTACACATTTTTATAAGTAAGAAGAAATACTATAAAAGCATTACGGTTAATGTTTATTAAGATATATATATATATATATATATATATATATATATATATTAAGACTATATTATAAAATCATGAATTATTCATGTACAAGGGCATGCAAAAGTATTTTAATATATTAAAGTCTATTATTGTTGGAAATTGTTGGAAGAGCATTTTAAAATGTGCTTTGCATTTTATTTCTTCTGCTCAATTTTAAACAATTTACAGTGCTATACAAAATTTATTAAATGCATTATTAGCTACAGGATGTAATTAATGTGAGTGCTTTGAAAAATTACGTAATGTCCAGGAAGTAAATCATCGTTTCATAATAATGTTAAGCACACAAAACGTAATATAGGCTTCTTAATAACATTTTTACAATAACAGTATAAAAACGTTAATAAATATTTCTTTTATTAAAATTCATGATAAGACAAAGGAGCGTGAGTTCCACGTTAGATTAGTTTTACTTCTTATACAATGTGATGTATTTCCACCAATTCTTATAAAACTGATTCATTAGAAAAGATATCATTATACAAAACTTTTAATTTTTATTATGTATAAATTTTATGAAATTAAACATTGCACATTCGTGATGCTTTTTTTTTTTTTTTTTTTAATTTCTTTTCAATATACTTCAAAAAAGTAAATGTCATGCGAAAACAGTTTAAATAACCCTTTTAAATTAGAAAATTTGCGTATTTATTAATATAAAATAAACTATATAACTGAGCCTAGGTTAAAAGACAAAATTATGTAAGTTTTAATCTAAATTAATTAAAATATCAGAATCTGTTGGTTGAAAATCAGTTGAAGAAATGTTATGTTTGGTGGGGTCTTCTTAAAATTACAAGTCAAAGAAAAATATCGGTAAAAGAAAAGCATAAATCACAAAACACAAGAAAAAAAAAAATTGTCAAAAAAAAAAAAAAAAATAAATAAATAAATAAATAAATAAAATAATAATAATAATAATAATAATAATAAATAAAAATAAATAAATAAATAAATAAATAAGTACATAAATGTTACATACTGCACATTACATTTAGCTGATGTATATCCTATAAAATTCTGATATTATAACTGAAATGTTATGCCGTGCTACAACATTAAATATCATGTAAAATAATGTTTTCACATATAAACGGTTTATTTCATCATATTTATCACATATTTCTGTACAATACTGTCAATCTTCATGTTTTTATATAAAACAGTTTTTACAGTATAAGCCAATAAAGCATAAAAGCATAGCTGCCAACATTTTAATTTATTCCGGTGTATTTTTCGCCCCACTTTTTTTTTTTTTTTTTTTTTTTACATCACTTTATTTATAGAATAATTTTCTCCAACTCATAACTATGGTAAAAAAAAAAATAAATAAATAAAAAATAAAAAATAAAAATAAATAAAATAAATAAATAAAATAAATAAATAAAAACAAACACTTAAATGGAAAGTGGCATGAAATAAAGGCGGTGCTAAACATGATCCGGAATAAATTAAAATGTTTGGTAACTATGAGAAAAGTCACGATAAGTTGAAAAATGGTAGCGACAGTTATTTTTATTTTTAAATAGAGAGAGACTCTAAACAATAAATTCTGGTGTAAAACGAAGTTTATTAACTTATTTAATGTATTTAAAAAAAAAAAAAAACCACATTTTATTTCCTGTCTTTTTTAAAATTGTCTAAAAATTTACGTAATTAAAAGAACATTGAATGTATAAAGTCCAACCATTATTTTTTAACAACTTATATTAAAGAAAAACCACGAAAAAAAAAAAACTGCTATAAGCAACTTTTATAATTAACATATTAGAAAATAAATATCCATTTTACGAGAGTAAACACCGAACGCAAATCTCATTTAAAATTCCCTATAAATAATTCCTTTACTTATTTACTTTTATTTGAGAAACCGTTCATCAACTTTTCAATGAAGCCTCAGACTCTTGAGGAAAAAAAAAAAAAAAAAGATCCGCTTAAAAATGCGTGTATTTTTAAAAACTGCAAAAATTAAAGGTTCAAAAAGTATTTCCTCAAAGTTAAATTCTCCCCCAGGTATATCTGTTTGACAAAAATCTTACTTTTAAAGAGTTCCAGATGCTTCAGGCAAAGCTATTTAAATTAAATTTTATTGTCATTTTAAATTATTTGCTTCAATATTTTCTCAGATATTTCAACTTTTCATCTGACAAAGAAAATTAAATAAATGTCGTTTACGGATACATAACAGGATAACACATATGAAATCTAGACTAGTTTTATTGACAAAACTTTTTTAAAATTTTTGTGTAAAAATATTATTCTTTCATAAAGTTGATTTCTTGTCATTCATTATATGAGTCTAGTTTTTTCAGTCTAGTTTTTTAAGCTTGCATTATATTTCAAGAAAAACCGATGAAAATCATCTATTAATTCGTTTTCGTTAGCTTGTTTTATATAAATATTTCAATACACTGTATTTTTTTAATGTAATTTTCGAGAAAAAAATTACATATGAAAATTTAGAAACAAATTACTATTATTTAGTAAAAGTCTAGATAAAAAAAAAAAAAAACTTTTTAATTATGTTATGAAGAAAATATTTTTCTTTAGTTATAGTTTAAATAATTTGTATTTTTATTTTTTTAACGAAAAAGCTTTGAAAAGAAGAAATATTTGTTCAGCGGAGTAATAATATATGTATTTACGAGTAGTTAAATTTAATAAAACTGACTGAAATGAAAGACATGTTCAAAAAAAGAGTTAATTACGACAGATTTATGCATTGATAGATTAAAATTATAAATATATATATATATTTTTTTCACATGAACAACTAACAAGGGAAGGTCACCAACTGTTCAAAAAGTATTTATACATGTTACATATCCTCTTAAATGTCTAACTGTGCAGATAATGAAAATATCCATCTTATGAGCAAATGCACCCCCTAGTGTGAGTTTTTCTCAATTAAACTTTGTAAATTATAGAATTTGCAGCAATGTTTGAAGATTTTCTATCATCACAATTAGTTTTGTAATGGATTTTCATGTTAAATATGACTGTTTATATTATTAGTAAACTATTTTACTCTTTGATAACTATTTTGTGACAACATTATTAATTTTTTTAAATACTATATAAAAATTATTAAAAAGAAATTTGTAATAAAAGTAAAAGAAGTAATATTTATCTATTAGTAATTGAATGAAAATGATTAAAAGAAATTTAATGTATGACCATAGCAACAGGAAAGAAAAAGTAAGTGGGGAAAAAAATTCTTATTTTTTAAATTAATAATTATATTGCTACCTGCAATATAAAATTTATAATGAAATAATATAAAGTGATAGTTCTATTTGATTACTATAAAAATTACAAGTACTTCTTTTTACTTTTATTGCTTTTCTCTTTTTAATATTTTTCATAAAATTTAGCATTTAAAAATTTAATTTTGTCACAAAATACTTATCAAACAGTTATGTGCAGCCGTATTTAAAATACTATTACAAAACTCACAGTGGCAGAAACTCTGCAAAGTACATAACCGAAGAGTCTGTAATTGAAAAACTCACATTAGGTGGCGCATTTGCCGATAAGATGGGTGTTTTTGTTATAAGCTCAGTTAGACCTTTATATAACATGATATATAACATGTTAAAATACCTTTTGAACAGTTGCTGACCCTCCCTTGTAAGTAATAACTCGTATATATATATAATTAAGGCGGGTAAAAAGTAAAGAAACCACTAAAGTTAAATGCGATAAATACTAGCTGCTGCAAAAAAGTTAATGGGTAACTGAGTGAATAAATTTTATCTACTATGTTTAAATAAGACAGAACATTAAAGTTATAAGCAATTTTTTTTTTTTTTCAATTGGATCTAGGGGAAAAAAAAAAAAAAAAAAAAAAAAAAAAAAAAGATATTCTTACCTTTAAAACAAACAATAATCACATGAAAAACTAAGTAATAAAACGTATATATATAATTATGACAGGTTAAAAAATAAATAAACCACTAAATGCGAAAAATTCAGCGAAAAGTATAAATCAACTAAAGCGAGTGAATAGATTTTCTCTGCCAATTTTAAATAAGACAGAACACTAAAATTATAAGCAAATTTATTTTCGTGTTTTTTTTTTTTTTTTTTTTGTTCTCAATTGAATCTGGAGAATTAAAAAAATTATATTCTTATCTTTAAAACATAATCACATGAACAACTAAATAATAACACGTATATATATAATTATGGCAGGTTAAAAGAAAAGAAACCAGTAAAGTGCGACAAATACTAACTGCTGCTAAAATGTTAATGGGTTATTAAAATAAAATTAGCGAAATGGATAAATGCGAGTAAATAAATCTTTTCTACTAATTTTAAGACAGAATACTAAAATTATAAGCAATATTATTTTCGTGTTTTTATTTATTTATTTTTTCAATTGGATATGGAGAATTTAAAAAATTATATTCGTATCTTTAAAGCATAATCACATGAACAACTAAGTAATAACATGCATATATATATATATATAATTATGGTAGGTTAAAAGAAAAGAAACCATGAAAGTAAATGCAACAAATACTAACTGTTGCTAAAATGTTAATGGATAGTTAAAATAACATTAGCGTAAAGATAAATCAACTAATGCGAGCGAAAAAGTTTTCTCAGGTAATTTTAAATAAGACAGAACTCCACCCCCACCATTAATATATTTTTTTTCCTACTTAAAAAAGCTTTGAACACACAAACATTAGAAATAAAAACTTTGCCTGAAAATTATTATTCGTTTCTAACGCGTTTGTTTTAAAATTATATACATTATTTTACGCTTAAAAAATTTGTATAAATGTATTGCAGATAATACTTGTTTGTCGTGTTGAGTTTAAAGATTTAATTTTTAGTTGTGGTTGTAATTTTTTTTATGACTATTAACGTGAGATTCAAATTATTTTTAACGAATTCATATTACTCTTGGAAAGAATTTTTATGTCGTGATTTTTTTCAGAGAATATTAAAAATATGCAATAAAATATTCAATGTAATTTAACAAAGATATTTTAATAAATATTTGTATAATACTAGTGCCGTGTTATCCATAATCTAAAAAATATAAAAGATTATTGACTTTATTTAAAGAAAATTTATTAGCTAGTAATTAACAGTGGTTTAAACTATATGACATAGTAATTTATGTTTTAATAAAGAATCTCTAAATAAAATTAATTTTTTTTCTCTAAAAATTTCTCAAAAATTGTTGACAAAAAATCAGGTTTTTGTAACGTCTTATACAATTAAACTTAAAATTTGAAGTTAACAAAGAATGTATTCTTTAAGTCTTACTATTCGTAGAACATACAGAACTACTTGTTGCCGAAAACTTTTGCCTCCAAAGTTGACTGTGCCTCCAAAGTGTTCGGTTTAAGCCGAGGTCGAGCTCATCGGCTCATTGGTAGTTTTCCACGATTTTCATTTAAACTGTTAGAAACTGCTTCCAACCCTTAGAAAGACCCTCTCAGTTAATGTCACTCTCCAAATCGTAAGTTATATTTTAAGCAGCCGGCATTAGTCTACACGCCACATCATTCACCTAAATGTATTCTATATGTCGAGACTTCAAGATGACAGCTATGTAATTTTAGAGTAATTAAATTTTTAGAATTAGTTTAAATATTGTATTTTTCCTTTTTAAAATTGAATTTCTTATAAATTTTCGAATTTTTTAGAAAATGATATACAAACCATACAGGATGGATTTAATTAAACTTCCGCTAGGAGTATCCTCCTACCGCTAAAACAGCAGGACGGATTGCTACCAAATTCACTATGTCAACGACTGATTTGAAAGATTCTTCCAAAATGTTACACATTTTTAGTTCACAAAATATACACCAGGTAGAAAAATAGCAACAACTTAACAAATAAAACAACCAACACGATATTAAATACTCATCAATGTATGCTCAAATTGTTTATGAATTCCGCATGATTCATATATTTTGTTACGTTTCTTGTTTTTCCACATAAAGAGCCGTTTAGTGAATATTTTAAAAACATGAATTAGAAAATCTTTGAGCACATCGTATAAAATGTCTACAATCTAAAGTTGACAGCAGTTTGCTTGTTTGATTTAGCTACAAAATAACGTTTGTTGCGGAAGTTTAACTATAGGCAAGCTGCACAATCTTTATTTAACGTGTTTCGATCAAACATTCACGCTAAAAAGCTAAGAAATTTTAAAACGTTTACTTTTTATCTAATATTTCTAAAAATCGAAATTTTAAAGTACTATACACACAAAAATAGTGTAACCACGTTTCCTAAGACTAGTAGTGAGAACAAGTCCAAAGGTTTGGAGGGGGGATAGAAAGGGGGATAAATTTATCTCCCTTATGTTATAAATTAGCCAAAGTTTTGAAGCGTTTTAATTCTCACGTTATTTTTAAACCTGTTAATAAATTTCAATTCCCTTCAACTAAATTCCCTGTTCCCGAGTTTCAAAAGTGGGGTATTTATAATGTCCCTTGAAATAATTGCGAGTTAATTGGTCAAACAAAAAGAAATCTTGAATGCCGTTTACAAGAGCATTCTCGCTATGTTGTTAAACAAGAAATATCTAAATCTTCTATCGCGAAGCATAGTTGGGAATTTGACCATTGTGTAATTTTCAGCGTGCCAAAATTATATTTTATGCCAAACGCGTTGTCGAACTGGATTTTTTAGAAAATTTAGCTATTTACCTGAATCGTGATAAAATTGTCAATAAAAATCTGATTCCACTTTGCTGTCTACAGATTGGAAAAATTGTTTAGTTCCAATTAAATAATTTCCTTAATAAATTAATAATAACAATATTAAAATTAAACATATAAATAAAAATGAAACAAAATTGATAAATAATTAATTAAAAATTAATAAATAATTACAAAAAATAAATAAAAAATAAAATAAAAAAATAAAATAAAATAAAATAAAAAAATATTGCTTCTCTGCTTTTTTTTTTTTTTTTTTTTTTTATTCCTCCCTGATTGGTCTTGTTAGATGCTCCTATTGGTTAGTTGTGTTACTCCCACCCCTCTGGATTTCGCCCTGCTTTCAGTTTTGCTTTTTTCCTCCAAGGCAGTAGCACGTGTTTTTGCACCTGAAGAAGAAAGGTCACGTCCTTTTGAAACCGGTTGTGCTGTCTTCAATTTTATGGTGTGTGAAGAAGTTTTAAAATTTAATTTTTTTATGGTTGACGGAATCGATAAAATTACTTTATCAAAAGTTAGCTAAGGGTTCTAGCTTTCAATTGGTGTTTATACATTTGCATAATATTTATTCTAACAAAAGTTGTAAGCTAAAATCAAAACTGTCGTCCCCCCCCCTACAAAGATTCGGATTTTTATTACGGCTATTAAAAAAAAAAAAAAAAAAAGTCATGTTTAATTACCGAAAATCTATTACTAAATAAAGCAAACATTTTATTAAGAATTATTGGTATTAAAAATCTGAAAGTTTGGAATCTATGTAATACTTAAGAAATAAATGCTTATTAATAAATATTATAAATTAGACTGCAGGCTTCTGGTTTATTCATCAGTAGTTGATGAAACCAATAAAACTTTTCTTAAACTATCTTCATTCACATAATATATATATATATATATATATATATATATATTGTTCTTATTAAATTTATAACGAAAATAATTCAAAATCATAACGAGTTCTGTTTAACTGTTTTATTTGTTATCAAATGTTTTACTTACAAAAATAAAATTTTAATTTTCAGTTTTAATAAAAAAAATAATTTTTAATAATTCTGTAATATTAAGCATCTATGTTGCTTTAAATTTATTTTTTCAAATCATTTAATGACCACAGTAAAAATCTTATTTTATATATTGTGACATTTGTTAAAATGTATGAAATAAAACTAATTAAAGGAGTGAAAAAAAATTCAGAGAAATGTTACGACTAGATGCAAATTACCTTTTAGGAAATAAGTTTTAGCTCATAATACTGGAAAAATTATTGTCCACTATTAAAAATGAGTACTTTATATTTGCAATTATTCAGTTATTTTAGGATTTTATTTTCTTATTTTATAGGAAACCTCGTGCGATCATATTTGCCTTAATGTTTATTATAAAAGTGCAATAATAATCATAGTTCAATGACTTCTTTGCTGTCTAAATTAATAAATAATGGGTAAATTAAAGAAGTTACGCAATGTCAGGCGTTATTCAGCTTATCTTAAATATAGTTTTTTTTAAAACTGAAATAAGTCGACTAATATTTAAGTTTCCTTAAAATGAAGATTATTAAGAAAATACTCTTGAACAAAACTTGTGAGGTAATGTTATGTTAGCGTAACGCTACAAACGAAGTTCGCACTTTACGAATAACACGTGAATATGCAGAGTTTTAGGATTCAGTTGATTGAGGGAGTTAGTTCCTATGATAAACTAAATTATAATGTGCGGTATGTTAATATTTTGGAAAGTGATAGATATAAAAGGTGATGTGTTTCGTGGTAGCCGATAGGGAAGCAGTAAGAGGTGGATAGTGAATGAGAAGTAGTAGGAGGTCAAAGGAGTTAGTAGCGAGCGGCTATAGTAGAAGATAGTTAGTCGAGTAGTATAGTGGTTTAGAGAATCCTTCCACTAACGAAAGACGGGTAAAGTCGTGAGAGATAACGACGTTAAGTGAAGCTGTTGAGATTAATTTTGGTTATCTATTGATGTTAGAGTATTTATGAAGGCTGCCCCTTTTAAGTTTATAAAGGTATTGAATGTGAATATAGTCCAACGTCCCCCTTTTCATTAAGCTCTAAATAAAAGCTCGTTATTTATTTTATAATTCAAGTCTCGTACTCACTTTATTAAGTAATTAAGTAGATTAAGTTAAGCTTAATCTAAGTTAAATGAGATCATGGGGTACACAAGGTAGTGGCGCCCATATTCGCTTGACACCCCCCCCCCCCCCGAGCCAGTATTTTTTAATGGCACTACTAGTGTTCTTCAATTTTTTGATGAGCTTGAATATTTTTTTAATTTTTATAAAATTGATATTGCCGAAAAATATGCTTGGATATAGTGTTCCTTAAGAGGTGAACCAAGACAATGGCATGATTTAATCGCCTGCCATTCACTTGGCCCAAATCCAACCTATGAGGATTTGAAAAGTAGAGTTATCAGTCTCTTCGCCACTCGGTATGATAGATTAAGATTGGAGCATGAACGTTCCCCCCCCCCCTCAAAAATGTCAGTGGAAAGTGGTTATAAAGGCAGTGGAAAACCCACAACAAGTTATTAAGTCACAGGAAGCAAGCTCGAGTAATTTAAATCACCCTAAAACTGGTGATAACAACTTTAATTCTAGTGGCAAAAGTCAAACGCAAGTTGAAGCAACCAAGCAAACTTTGCTTTCAAACAGCACTACAGACGAATTTAAGTCTGCTATTCAGCCTTTGGATACGTATAAAAAGTCCGACAAATTATCTAGTGTAGCGACGGCGGTTGTAAAGGAAACTACAATTAAAATAAATGTGGCGGCTGAAACCGTTAAACTGAGCGAAAGTACCAAATCATTAAATGATTTGGCTAATCTTTGTAACTCGCCTTTAGATGTCAGCTTTGAAGCCTCCTCAGGACAGCCGACACAGTCGGTTATTTCTAATGATAAATTAAACCTAAATTGTCAAAATGACACGCCGATCAAAGTAAAAGAAAATGTGGTTATTTTAAAGAAGGTAATTTCAAAAGTGCAATTAACCTCTTTTGAAGTTTCTAGACAATCTAGCAGCCCTGCATTCGAAAGTACGGAGCGACAGCAGCCTTATGTTGTAACTATGGGCAAGGACAAGGCGCTGAGTTCGAAACCCCTTCAACACAGTGACCAGATTCCGGGTTTAAAACTTCCTCAGAACGGTGAAAAGGTTCCGGTTGCGAAACCCCCTACGGAGAGTGACCAGGTGCCAGGTTCGAAGCCTCCTCAGGACAGCGACCTTGCAACGGCTGACCTAAATCTGCAAACCACCAGCGCTGAAATTTCTACAGCAACTCCACAGGCCAGTCTGACCCGCATCTCTGATTTTGCTGATATCAAGGAAGCAATATGTCGGGTGCTATGGTTCTTTATTTTTTCCGTTATAAAGTGTATTTCTAGCAGAGCCGTTATAAAATCTACGACATGTAGTAAAGCCTTTTGGACTTTCAACCATCATCTGAAAGCCATGAACTTTCTTAAATTTCAAAATTCTAAATTTAAACTTGGAGCATGAACTTTCAACTCCGGAAATTTCATGTTTTGTTTACATGTCATAATTTTTTTTTCTGTTATACAATATATGCATGTATGTACGTTAATGTTTTTTTACTTATAGCCATCACCAGCAGTGATTAGTAAGATACATTTTTTCCCCTTTGTACAGTCGGTAACAAAAGTGTCCGAACACTAGCAAAAAATCCTATGTAAAAAAAGTAGAGTTAATACTGTTTTGTTAAATAAATCCTTGTCGAATCATGTTTTTAGTCAGTCTAAGAACATGATTCTACAAGGATTTATTTAACAAAACAGTATTAACTCTACTTTTTTTATATAGGAATTTTTTCTAGCGTTCGGATACTTTTGTTACCGACTGTATATATATTCCCCATCTATGTTTCTCTAAATGTCGTATAAATTGTATAAAATGAATATTTCTTATTGTTAAACTTTTGTATTCTCACTAAAAGTTCAATGTATGTATGTATTATTCGTATGGGGTAAAAAGAATTTTTTTTTAGCTATTTTGCATGCAAATTCGTGTTTAACGACTAACTTTAATAAACTAACAATTTCGTTTTTTTTTTTTTTTTTTTTTTTTTTTTTTTTTTGCCATTATGCAAATAGCTAGGTGGGAAATATTGGTTATCTATAAAATTTTATGTGTCAAACTCTCATTTATCTATCTGCAAGTTGTAGTTTACTTTCTAGTTTTGATTTCTACTGTAAAAAAGTTTTGCATTTTAGAAATACTGTGATGATTCTGATGTCCAGTCGCTTATTCTGAAGTAAACTCAACATGACCTTTAATCTGAAAATAGCATCTGATTTCTTCAACTGTTACTTTGAAATGAAGACGAAGTATTTCTGGACCTTTGCCAGCTATTTTTGATTTCTGAAGCAGAAAGAGTTTCTTGGACGCATGCCAGCAATGGATTCTTTCAAAATAAATCTGATAGAACACTGGACATTTTTTTTCTTTGATGAACTCTTGAAATAAAGACTTTTTTTCTTATCATTTTGCACCAGTTAAATTGAATTTTATACTTAATGATCGCATTTTTTGTCTAAGCGATCCGTCTGTACTAAAATTTTTTTCATTTCATGAAATTTTTACCTCTCCGTATTAAAGGAAATATGTACCTGTCACCCCCGCTGTACTGTTGGGCTATATTTCACTAAGTTTAGGCGCTAGGGTTTTCCATCATAAAGCAACTTAGAATGAGCTTAAATTTCTTATCATAATTTTTTTCTAAGTGGATGGTTTTTCAGCCCGGCGCTCTTAAATTTTTTTTTCACTATTAGATGTTTTACAGGAAACTGCGTGCATATCAATTATTCCACATACACGGGTGTAGAAATAAATTCGGATATGTTATGTTCCAGTTTACCGATATTTTAATTTAAGAAATACTCAAACACCCAATTATACATTAAAATTTTGTTATGGTCCATAAAACAAAAACCTCTGGAAGTTATCGGAGTGAATAGAGACATTCCCTCCGCGTAAGATCAAAATTGTTATGGCATGTTTCTGGACCACACACAGACCGTCGTCAATAGTCCGTTGCGCAGCCTAGTGTGACATAAAACCCACATAACATCAATATTTAACTTCTGTTTAATATTAATTACACTTCTATAAAATAATCAACGTTTAGACATTCGACGAAAAATATGTTCGCAGGGGAAACTTCATATGCATTACAGGTACTCGTTATTTTCGTAATATTCGTACTCGTCATATTCGTAATACAAATTTATTAGTTTTTTAATAAAAGTGAATGAAAAATCAGAAATAAAAAAGAAAGCAAATAAATAAATAAATAAATAAAATCTGTCAGAGACAGAAATTATTTTAGTTCTATATAAGTGTCACACATTCTCAGGAACAGTGACATACATTCATATAAAAATGTTACTTACTTTATATGAATTTTATTTATGGACAAATTTACCCGGATCAGAAATCAAAAAAGACGCAATTAAATAATAATAATAATAATAATAATAAAAATAAATAAATAAAAACAATCTGTCAGAGAAAGAAATTAATTTAGTACTACTGGAATATTTTGTGTGTTATTATTATTATTATTATTATTATTATTATTATTATTATTATTTAGTCTATCCATTGACTTATTTAATTATATTTATTTATTGCAACTGTAAGAATGTGTGGAAAATATTTTATTCCATGATTTTGGATCCAAATGCATACAAAAAGCTTCAGTTAAAGAAAATGACGCCATAACTAATATTCACGATGCATGAAAGAAAAATCTCTATTTCGAACATTTTATTTATTTTTTTTTTCTCTGATGTATGAGATATTTGGATATTTGTTGGATATTTGTTTAACTTTTTTTTTTTTTTTTTTAACTAATCAGTCCAATAGTTAATATCTGTTTTTCAAATATCTCAAGGATTTCACTAATAAGACATATGATTGTAAGATAAGTAAAGAAATAAAATTGTAAAACAAGATGATGGTGTATATTCTCACATATTCAAGGTGAAACACAGAAAATGGTGACAGCGTGAAATGTCAGACTGTAAGCAACAGAGCTGTCGTACTAATAAATTTTCGGATAAGATGTGCTCGAATTAAATGCGAATAAAGAACAGTGACATACATTCATATAAAAATTTTACTTACTTTATATGAATTTTATTTATGAACAAATTTACCTAGATTCCAGCTATAATATTTTATGTCTTTTACTACTCTTTACAAATAATCTAATATGTCACTCATAATACTTACTTTTATCCTGATAATTTTAGAAACTGTTATATATTTATTCAATTTCTTTCTGAGAGGACCTTCCGTCCCTTCGACACCTCCTCACCGTTTAATCATTTACTTGCATTTATAAAACATTTAGCGCTATTTTTTAAATCAGTTTAAGAATTTTTATCCACACTTTATTTTACAAACTTACCAATGTAAATCAAAACTGTCAAGTAGAATTCCCATATGATAATGAAAACGCTAAATTTGAATATCCTTCATCTATTTTCCTTAAGGTATGCTGATAAGAGACACACAAACTGTCACAATCGTCAGTATGTATTTATTGCTTCTAAAAACGCATACTTATTGAGGAAACTGACCGTCAAAAATTAGATACAAAACAATATTTTGCCTGACACGTGGGAAAATTAAAGTAATTGTTATTATTAAGCAATATCTTTAGATATAATATAATTTACTAAAACATTTTCCTCAAATATGTCTAATAGTATGCATTCGCTTAATTTTAAACAGACCTGTATGTTATATGTAACGGTTATACGCACCACGTAATTTTTATAAATTTAGAAAAATAACAGAAACACATAACACCGTTTGAAACGCATATCAGAGGTTTCCCAGACATGGAACCTAATAATTCTAAAGTTTTTTTGCGTGGTCCTGTAAACGAATGATGGAAGCTTTTCACACAATAATCGGCATAAAACATGCTTTTATGTTCATAAAAAAAAAAAAGAAAAAAAAAAAAAAAACATTATTATTTTATTGCTTATTTCATGCTGTCTAAATGCGTTAAATTGCAGCAATAAGAAATTTTACCTCTAGAAGTAATATATTTGAATTATCTTACATTTTCTGTACAAGAACAACTAAGTACGATTTTAATAAAGCTTTCAAGTAACATATCCATATGATACTGCTTTAAAATACCGAAAATAAGACATCCTGTTAAAACTTGTTTTAGAGTAATATGGGTAACAGACTCAGAGAAACAAAAACTAGCTGCTAGACACGCAGTTTTCCGATTCATGAAGACCTGAAAACGTATAAATATATCTAAAATTCAATTTCAAAAATTTTACCCCAAAATAATGTTTCTTCAATTTTACATAAGTAAGGGAATATAAAAAATAATTTGAAATCCAATATAATACGATAAATAAAAGTTAAATGGTCAGTAATGAGTATTAGGCTTTTAAATCTTTTAATATGTAGGTTAAGGTGTTCCTTAAATGCAGTCTTTTTTTTGGGGGGTGGGGGGGGGGAATTCCGATACGCATACCCTCTAATTTTTTTCTATTTGACCCTAAACAATTTCTAGTAAAATACCAACTATCTGGGATAAAGTTAACACGTGCTGAATTGACGGGAAAAATTAGGATTTCTCCATCAATTCGGCACATTCTTCTTAAAAAAGAGGAAGATAATAGGGAGTTTTATAAATATTTATTTACAGTCAGCGAACACTGTATTGCAACTGGGCATTGATTGAATCGAAATAATGATGTTAGTAAATCCGCTTATAGTTTAGCATTTATTTTGAGAGAACAGAAATTCTGTTCATTCTATCTCTCATAACTCTTTAAATTTACACGATATTTGTTTGGGGGTTTTCGTATAAGATGCTCAATAATTTTTTTTTAAACATAGCGCATGCGTAGATAAAAATTATTTAGTAAAAATGCTCATATTTCGTAAGACATTTTAACATTTTTGCATTCTGATTGCAGTATGCTGTGTCTAATGAAGTATGCCAAATTTTCTGAAAATGACTTTGCTCTGGGTCTAATACCCTAAGTGTTATAGTTAAAAAAGTGGAAAAAATTTCGCAATGTTTCAAAAAAAAAAAAAAAAAAAAAAAAGTTATTTCTCCATGAATATATCTGGTAGCCTCTTAAAAATTTATACAGATAATGAGAAAATTCCGCTTAATCACATGGTACAGCCAAAATGCATTTCAACCATTACTTTTTACTGAGTGATCCAAAATGTTTTGATTTTTGTTTAATTTTTTACTGGTCCCCTTTTTCTTTTCAGGACACAATTTCTGCTGAAATATCGACGTATAACATGTTCTTTACGCTACCAAAGTTTCAAGATGATTCCAAAAAAAAAAAAAAAATTCTGCATATATTTGACAAAATGTCTAAATTCGAAAGTGTCCAAATATTCCTTGGTAGGTAGTGTATAATTTATAGATAATGTACAGTGTTATTTAAAGGAGTTGAATAAGTTTTAAAGAATGGTGTGAGCAAAAATGTTTTGAATAAATTGAAATATTTGTAAAATTTAATGATAGCGCTAAAAATTATCTAATTGTACGACAATATTTAAACGGATTGCTACAATATTTAAACGGATGTGTATGTACCCCCCCCCCCCCACACACACACACACAAAACTGCATCTGAAATGAAACTGTTTGCAACATTATTTATAACATTGTAAGGACTGTAAAATGGCTGAAATATTGCACCTCATATCTTAAATCTTAAACTATAATAATATGTCTGTATTGAAGTAGGAAAAGATAAAGTAGTGTGTATGCCATACCTGATTATTTCGTAAAATTTAAGGTCACCGATTTCTATGCAAATGTCAGTCTAATTAATGTGTTTTATATTCCCTTATGCCTATACATGTGTTTATGAGATCCCCTGTAAAAACATAGTACAAAGTATAAAACAGATTTTTTTAATATTCATCATAAACGTTAATCATAATTTTTTTTTTTTTTTTAAATTTTTAAACAATCTTCAAAATTCTTTTACAGTTTTATAATCAATTATGCAAATATGAAATGAAAGACCTATTCCAATATATAATGAAATAAATCTAATGCGAAAAAATAGCTAATGGAATGAAAGAAATAATGGCATTATGAAAAATTCTTTGAAAGTCCTAAAACTAAACATTTGAAATATTTTTTATCAACATTATTTACTCGCATCTTGTCCTTTAAATATTCAATTAGTTTACTTGATTCAAGATGTAATTGCATTATTCTACGATAATCTAAACAATAATTGTACTAGAGAAAAACAAGCGGCTACCTAAAATATTGTTGACATAAGTAATTTAGTTTTCCATAATTATATTTCTCTAAATGACAGGTAAATAAAACATTAATTATCGTATAAAAAGCAATATAATAATGAAATTATTGGAAAAATAATCAATTAGACGTAGTAAATATTTAACATCTGTTGTTAAGTCGGTTATTCATATTTTCATATATTTATAACGTTCTATCGCTTTCGTAATTTTTTATGATTTTATAAATTTGAATTTAATGTCTACAATTAATTAAATAACCTGGTGGGCTACTTGTGATGTAGAAATCATATATATTTAAAAATTTTTCTATTTAGTTTTAATTCAAATCTAGTTTAACGTTTTATATAATAATTTACTCATGTATTCAATTTTAATCTTTAGTTAGAGCCCCTAAATAAAATACTAGGCCGGCGCATCACCGCCATTTTTTTGCTTCCGAAGAGGACAGCATTCCCGCTTGGCGTCCTTATCGCTTCCCTAATGATTTTAAGAAATCTTGATCTGAAGCTAATCCGGTTAAGATAAGAGCAATAAGCAACAATAATATTCCTAAAACCACACTTTTTTCACAGTACATTCTCAGGATGTCATTTTATTCTGAGGATATCCTATGGATGTACTGGGGTAAGATGTGTTGTTAGGCGGTTTCTGTTTCTTTTACAAAATGTCGCCAAAACTCAAATACACAGAAAAAGAAGGTCTGTGAACACTTTATATTCACTTCTTGAATGATTATAGCAGTGTATCACTAAACAAACTTCCATATCATAGTTTACTTAGCTAAAATTATGAAATATAATAAAACAAGTTACTCTAAAGTAACGTAAGACGATAAAAAAAAAGTTTGTCGTTTGTTTATCAGAGAAACGCGCTGGGTACATGTGGAAACTGTAAGGCAACAAAATGCCTGATGCGCCAGCTCGTATTTATGGGAGCCTTACTTTAGTAATTGCCGAATTCTTTCTCCATTAATATAATAAAAAAATAAATGTAAAAGATAATCAATCTCCTTGCAAAATCTCATAATCATTTCGTCTCATAAAGAATAACAAATGGCTTATTTCATTTATGTTCCTCCCAAATTATAGTCTAATTTGTTAACGAATATTTTTTCAGTTAGTCAAAATTATCCTTGAACACAATTAAATTATAGCTATATTTTATGCATCTGTCCGTTGTGCTTTCTTATTTCTCATAATGAATGTTTGGCGTAATTTTTGGGGTTTCATAGGGTTATCATATGATGGCAATCCTGCTCTGGGTATTCAAAATTATTAGCTCAGTTTGAGTATGACGTATCTTAAAAAAGAAAGAAAGAAAAAAAAAAAAAAAAAAAAAAAAAAAAAGCCACTTTTTATGTGCTCTTGCTGGCGATGCAATAAAAATTCCAAAATGCAATGATCATTTGAATTTAGCTGGAACTTTATCATTCTTCTCTTATCGCTCCTGCTTAGAGCGCTTACCAATGTAAGTCTTGAAATTTATATGTTAGGGGCCCCTTCCTTTCTTATTTTATGCTGCAAATCAATAAAAAAAAATTGTGAAAAGTTTTGTGTCCATCTTTATTGATTGGTGGAATTTGCTTTTCTTAACACCTCTGGATAGAATCTTGGGTATTTTAGTGGAAGTGATATAAATCAGATGTCTGGCGGCGTACAACTCAAGAAAAAGAAAACTGTTTTACTTATACGGAATTATGGTCTAGTGGAAACTGTCGAATGGAAAATATACTGCATAATGGAAAATTAATATTCCTGACTACCTGGATAAAGCATCTTCTCACTACTTATACGACTTCCTCTGCATTCCAATACTATAATGGCTGGTTGCTGAATTGGATAAAATAACAAATGCTGTATATAAGCCTATTTTAAAAACAGTTTTAAGTAGTTTTAAGAACTGTTTTATCTGGCTTAAAATTCTGTGTGAAGGGGTTACCGCCCCATCAACCCTTCATTTATATCTAGTACCTACACCGGGTATAATACCCTGCATTTTGCAGTTAAAAAAGCAAATATTTTTTTACAGTTTAAAAGAAAATTGTATCTCTATGAATATATGTTGTAGCCTAGTAAAAAACTATACAGATATTAACAAGAAGCCTTATAGTCACATGGTACAGCTAGAACGCATTCCAAGCATTATTTTTACCCGATGATCCCAAACATTTTCATTTTTCTTTATTTTTTACTAGCCCTCCTTCTTCTTTCGGAGCAATATCTTTAATGAAATATATAAGGTATAACATATTCTTTAAATTCAAGTTTCAAGATGATTTGTCTAGTACTTTTTGATACATTTGACAAAACATCTAAAATCGAAATTGCCCTGTCAGTTACCGAAAAGTAACGTATTTTTCCCGTAATAAAATAGTCTTGTAAAAAAGAAGTTTTGAACCGGGAATTGGCGATTTTTATGAAATTTATAGGCTATGGTCACCAGAAAGCATAAATTTATATCAAATTAAGATATTTTAATAACACATTTGTGTTAATTTCAGTATTAGGAATAACATGTGATGTTTTTCTATTCAGAGAATTAAAAAAAAAAAAAAAGCTCAAGATTTAAAGATGCACTACTCAGAATAATTTTAAATTTAGCGATCCAAACGAAAATTGAACGATAAAGTTTTCTACAATAATTATAAAATTTAACAGATAAAGTTTTTTTGCTCATAACTAACATAAGACCGAGTTGTTAAACAATTGCTTGAATTTTTACTTAATAGCGCTACCTGTTGGGCTATATGTACCAAAATTAAATCCACGTTATTTCTTTGAAAACCCTATTGTGCATTAAATTTAGTATACATTTATCAATTTATTCCAAGATATAGTTATCACAAAAATGAAGAACAAAGCTTACCCCAGCAATAAATTAATTCTTGAAATAGATTTTGTTATAGAGCCACACAATTGGCACAGTATCCAAAATATTTCCTTTTCACAATAGACTCTCATTCAAACAGAGAGAGAAGGTTGTTGAATCAATAAACAAAAACATAATAAGTAATTTTCTTCATTCATGCTTTATCTTTTCTTTTTATAAGTTGAACATTCATATATAATATGGTACTAAGAAATATATATATATATTTTTTTTAAGATAAAGGTTTTTTACCAGTCCTGTTGTGTGATAGTAAATAATTACAAAATTCCTTTGCGGTTTCATTTACGTTCTTTCACTTCAATACACTTCTATTATTTATTTAAAAAAATATTTTCTTAAAGATTTGTTTTAGAAAAGAATTTATTCTACTAACAATAAAATTGGGAATTTCGTAACTTAAATTATATATAAAAGTGTTACTTATGACTGTAGATAACTGTGTGTTATAGCAACCGCAAAGATTGAAAATAATTCGTAATTTAAAATATAATAAGTAATTTCCTTCATTCATGCTTTATCTTTTCTTTTTATAAGTTGAGCATTCATATATAATATGTTACTAAGAAATACATAGATATTTTTTTAAGATAAAGTTTTTTTATCAGTCCTGTTGTGTGATAGTAAATAATTACAAAATTCCTTTCGGGTTTCATTTACGTTCTTTCACTTCAATACACATCTATGATTTATTTAAAAAAAAATATTCTCTAAAAAATTTGTTTTAGAAAGGAATTTATTCTACTAACAATAAAATTGAGAATTTCATAACTTAAATTAAGTATAAAAGTGTTACTTATGACTGTAGATAACTGTGTGTTATGGCAACCGCAAAGTTTGGAAATGATTCGTAATTTTTTAAAATATAAATTTTAATTTCATATTTTATCAAAAATCCATTTTAGTCAAATTTTTATTCTCAAAATAAATGAACGTATGTGTTTACAATTTCTTCCACAAGCTTTTATTACTGCATTCTATAAAATATGTTTCCGATAGAATCATTAATCGTATTTGCCATTATAATATAGGATGCAAACAAAGCATCCTTATTATGGATTTCTATATTTATTCCATTTAGCAAGTGTCAAAAATAACCTCCTTTGTTTCTGGGTTATTTTGTATGAAACAATTTTCGTTAAACCTTATCTTTCTATTTGCATCACATCTTTGTGGCACAGGTAAATTCAGTTTTCTCGTTCCCAATACAAATTTACAGGGTTTGAATAAATTGATAATCCTACTTATTCAAAAACAACTACAACAACAAAAAATGCTTAATGTATAAAGCGAATCAAATATTATCATTCTTTTGATCTCATTTTCTCTTAAGAATGATGTTTACTTAAACGTGTAAATTAATTATTTTGATTAGCTTTCCTTTATTTTCTAACCGTTGATTTATATGATCGAACTCCGATCCCTCAGCTTCATACTAAGTATTTTGTATCGATTTAAAAACGTGTTATCCTATCCATGAAATTCTATGGCAGCTCAAAATTTTTTATTAATTTATCTATCTTGTTTAATAAATTTTCGAGAATAGAAATACTACTTCAGAAAATAGTTATTAGTATTTAGTAAAAGTCTAGGTTCAAAATGAAAAAAAAAATATATATTTAATTATGATATGGAGATTTTTTGTTTCTTTAAATATAATTTAAGTATTTAGTATCTTTACCCTTTTTAACGGAAAAGCTTTTAAAGAAAGAAATATTTGCACAACTGACTAATAATAATAATTACTTCGAATAGTTAAATTTAATAAAATGGAATAAAATAAAAAATATTCTTGAACAAGTCAAACAGCAGGGTTCTCATCAGAAGAAAAAAATAGGTGAGAATTTCTTACCCTTCCTCAAAAACAAAATGAGACTTTTAAAAACTATGTGAGATTTCTGAAAATTAAGTAAGACCCCAAATAATCTCTGAATAATAATAATAATAATAATAGGTCTTTTACATGGACACGTAGAATTCATATCTGGAATTAATGCGATTTTCTTCATGTTTTTCGAATTTTGTGCGGTTTCTATAGCCGGTGCAGAGCAGAGATAACGAAAGCCTAATTCCTACTCATCTGAGAATGTTTTTCTTCTACGACAGATATCCAAAATGTGTTTACGAAGCGTAGATGCATTTTTTAGAATAGCAGAAAATGTTCAGCTGCTTTGCGTTGAATGGATGGCAGTAGAGGGGGAGGGGGGGACCAAGAAATCGGATATACTAGAGTAGATTAGATCCCAATTTGTTTGTAACATGTTTTTTCTATTATAGAACAAATATAAGTGTAAAAAGAAATAATTTTTTTTTTTTTTTTTTAAATCGGTTCTTGAAAAATGAAATATAAACGAATTTCTCACAATATTACATTTTTACTTTTTCTTACCCATGAGACACAGAAAGTATTGTTTTTGGGTCAAATTTTCGAAAGTGAGACTTTTTTCCATTTACACGTTTTGAGGTCCCCTGAATCAAAAAATCATATTTTTAGCGGTTGGTCTGTGCGTGTGTCTGTTATCAACATATCACAAAAACAAATTATAACAGTAAGTCCAAACTTGGTATTCTAAATGTGTATGATATAGGGATGCTACACTAAACTTTCCGTTGAGATCAAGCAAAAGGTTCGTGTACAGAGAAACTCAAGACAATTCAAATACATTAAATCTATGAGGGAAACTGCAGGTAAGTAGAGTTTAACATCTATAGACTGTACTAAACCAAATGAAACGAATATATATTTTTTATACGAGTAAAAACTGTTAGAACATTATAGACTCCGAAATTCATATTTAATAATTAATCTAGACTCTTTCATTTTAAGACTCTAATTTTCAGTATGCGATATGTAGATGTATTAAACTCAATTGTTCCGCGTTCTCGTCACACCCTGCGGTTTTTAATGTAGATGTATCTTCTCCTGTATCTTTAGCTTTTGAAAAATGATGTTCAGTGTGTTGTAGATGTATATCTATGTAAGTGCTTCTCTTAAAAGGACGAGCTTTTGGCTCGCTCCAAAACACGATATATATTTTAATAAATAACCAAGATGAAATACACGTTAACAATTTATTCATTACTCAATATTAAATCCACAGTGTATAATCAGGAAATATTCTAGATTCTTTTTCAGAATAACCATCAAGCTAAATTCTAATGAATGGAAAGATGGAGAGATTAGAAGCCTTGCCAGAAATAATAGATAACTCGGAGTAAGATAAAAAATTTCTTTATGTAAGAAGATTTACAGGTAAGCGAATTTTACTTACCTATATTATCTACTCTGAAGGTATCATAAAATATTGAACTTTTAAAATACATGATATATCTTTAAAAGGATAAATAGTAGGAGTTAAAATCGTACTCACGCCATATACATATATATATATAAAAGAATATTTTATTTAATTAAAAGATTATGTAAGACTGATTGCAAAATAGAATTATGAAAAAAAAGAAATAGTTGATAAACTGTTTTTCTAATAAACTATTCTTGGTGAAATAAATTATGAACACTGATGAACTATTTTAGAAAAAATAACTGTCTATTTATATACCTATATATTAACGAATTAAAACAAACTGTTTATATTTTCAAACAGACTATTTTTCGAGAAATAAATTAAATGAACAAAATGAACTTATTTAAGGAAACTAATATTGAGCCGCTAAATGCAAATAACTATGACGTCTGGAAATTTAAAGTCGAAAATTTGTTACAAAAAGATGATTTATTCATAGTTATAAGTGATGAGCCTCCAACGCCGATAACCGATACATGGAGGTCTAAAGACCGTAAAGCGCGTGCAATTATCAACTTATTAGTTAATAATGATCAAATAATTTACGTAAAAAATCTCTCAACCGCGCGCAAATGCTGGGAAGCTCTTAAAAAAAATACATGAAAGGTCATCGCTCTCAAGCAAACTCTTTCTCCTACGTAAACTGTATTCTATCAAACTAGTTGAGGGAGGCGACATGACAGAACACATTACGAAAATATATCAAACGCGAGATAAATTAATTGCGATCGGAGAAAATATAAGTAATGAGCACCTGTCAGCTCTATTACTATGTTCGTTGCCTCCATCCTACGACGTGCTAATTACCTCTTTGGAGACTAGAGACGAAGCAGACCTCCCTCCGGAATTTATCCGAACAAAACTAATTGATGAACATTTAAAAAGAGAAGAAAATAAACAACAAAACAATATGTCAGCTTTAAAGATAATGACTAAAAAAAAATGAAAATACAAAATTCTGTAAATTCTGTAAACGTAATAATCACAATATTGAAGAGTGTTGGATTCTAAAAAAGAATAATAATGCCAGGTCTAGACAGAACGCTAGATATAATAACAACCGACAACCCTTTAGATCTGCAATGTGCTCCCATGATAGAGATAACGCAGACAAAACACAGACTTCGGCAACTGATAAAAATAAATCAAATAAGGTATTTACATTATATATGGGTATGAAATCAGATAATTGGTATATTGATTCAGGCTGTTCGACACATGTAAGTAACGATAAAAGTAAATTTTATGAATTCTATCCTAGCTCCTCGTACGTCACAATCGCGAATAGGCAGGAAATAAAATCGTTTGGACATGGATCTGTAAAATTACATACCATAAATTCGAATAATACACAAAACACCATATTATTAAAAAATGTCTTGTATGTACCGGATATTGAGACAAATCTCATATCTGTGAAAGGGGCAAAAGAAAATGGGTGTGTTGCAGTATTTAAAGATAGATCATGCAAAATAATGCATGAAGGCGAAGCATGTATTGAAGGGTATATCAATAATAATTTATATGAATGTAAAATAAATTCAGATACAACACACGCCATAAACATTGTGAAAACATGCGAAAATAAAAACTGCATAGACAAATGGCATGTTAAATTGGGTCATAGAAATGTTAATCATATAAAACAGTTAGTAAACAAAAACATGGCAACAGGGATAAAACTAGATGATTGCAAACATGATAGTGTATGCGAAACTTGCATATTATCTAAGTTAACTGACAATCCTTATCCCAAAAAGGCTCAATTTAGGGCAACAAAAGTGTTAGAGTTGGTTCACAGCGATTTATGCGGGCCGATGAAAACCCCCACGGTCGATGGAAAGTATTATTTTTTGACTTTTATAGACGACTTTAGTCGATTTACCGTTATATACTTATTAAGAAATAAGGACGAAGTTTTATCAAAATTAAAACAATACATAGCAATGACTACAAATAAATTCGGGAAAACTTTGCAGGCAATCCGCTCAGACAATGGAGGGGAATACACCGGAAAAGAATTCGATGAATATTTAGGAAAATTAGGCATAGACCATCAATTCACAGTCCCCTATTCGGCTCCTCAGAATGACGTTTCTGAGCGTAAAAATAGAACTTTGGTTGAGATGGCACGTTGCTTATTAAAGGATGGAAATTTACCGAATTCTTTCTGGGGTGAGGCAATTAATACCGCTGTTTACTTACAGAATAGGCTCCCGAATTCCGCGTGTGAATCGACACCCTATGAATTATGGACGGGTCGAAAACCTGACCTGTCAAAATTAAAACCCTTCGGTTGTCGTGCCTATGCTTATGTACAAAAGGTACACAGGGGAAAATTAGATGATACCGCCCAGCAAGGTATATTTGTAGGGTATGATAATAGAAGTAAAGGGTATAGAATCTGTACGAATGGTAAAAACATAATTATAAGTCGTACTGTAAAATTTATAGAACATGAAAATAAAGAAATAATAAATAATGAAACATTAAAAAATAATGATGAAAGACCTGATAACATAAAATTATCACCAAAACTGCAGATAATAGATTCGGAAGCAGAAAACACAGATGATAGCAGTTTGTCAGATAATTCACAAGACTTACCGCGAAGATCGCAGAGATCTAATAGGGGGGTACCACCTGATAGATTTACGTTCACAGTAAACAATAAAAAAATTGAAGAACCGAAATGTTGGGACGATATAATGAGTATGAAAAATCCCATAGAGAAAGAAAATTGGATTAAAGCCACGTTAGAGGAAATAAACTCACTTAAGGAAAACGACACATGGGAATTAGTAGAAGCCTCACCAGGAACTAAAGTAATAGGTAGTAAATGGGCATTTAAGGCAAAATTCAATAATCAGGGACTAGTGGAAAAATATAAAGCAAGGTTGGTAGCCAAGGGATTTTCCCAAAAATATGGCATTGATTATGATGAAACCTTTGCACCTGTTGCATCACACACAACCATAAGAAGTTTTCTAGCAATGTCCCTGTAAAAAAATTTAAGTTTAAGACATGTTGACATTAAGACGGCTTTCTTACATGGGGAGGATGTATATATGCAGCAACCAGAGGGTTATGCTGCACCAGGCGAAGAGCATAAGGTTTGTAAGTTGAAAAAGGCCATCTATGGGTTAAAGCAGGCCGCGAGGGCTTGGAATCAGAAATTAAATGATACATTATGCAAATTAGGTTTCAATCAAAGCCAGTACGATAAATGTCTTTATAAAAGGAAACAAAATAATTCAACAACATATGTTCTAGTCTATGTTGATGATTTATTGATTGCGGGTGAAAATAAATTTATAGACATGTTAATAGACAAATTAAAAGAAGAATATCCGTTGACAGACTTAGGCGAAGCTAAGTATTATCTAGGTATAAATTTAGAAAGACCAAATAAAGGCACGATAACGCTCGACCAAACGAACAAAATAATGGAACTAATAACCAAATTTGGGCTTGAATATGCGAAACTGACAGATACTCCCATGGAGCCAGGCTACATAAAGTTAGTCGATAACGAAAACCTTCTACCGCACAACACCCAATACCGACAAGCTATCGGAGCGCTACTCTACATAGCCACGGTATCGCGACCGGACATTAGCGCTGCAGTGGGGATTCTAAGCAGAAGGAATGAGTGCCCCAGATCAAAGGATTGGGAGGCGGTTAAGAGAGTCATACGCTATCTAAAAACAACAATCAACCTTAAATTAACATTTAGCAATGAGGAAAAACCTATCCTGAGGGCATATGCAGTTTCAGATTGGGCAAATGATGTATCAGACAGAAGATCAGTCGCAGGAAATTTATTTTTGCTAGGAAGAAATCCCATTCAATGGAGCTCAAAGAAACAGAATTGCATAGCTATGTCCTCCGCTGAGGCTAAATATGTATCCGCAGCGAACGCTGCACAAGAACTCATTTACATCAAGAATTTATTGCACGAATTAGATCTAGGCCAAGAGGATCCAATAACCCTGTATGAGGATAATTTGTCCTGCATCAAATTGGCAGAAAGCGACAAACACCATCATAAAACGAAACACATCGATCTACGATACCATTTGCTTCGTGAAAACATTATAGAGAAAAGAATTCAAATGGTTTATAAATCTACAGAAACTATGATCGCTGACATCCTCACTAAGGCTTTACCCAGAACTCTGTTTGTTAAACATAGAAACGAACTATTAAATTAAAAATAGACTTTCAGAGTCTAAGTGGGGATGTTAGAACATTATAGACTCCGAAATTCATATTTAATAATTAATCTAGACTCTTTCATTTTAAGACTCTAATTTTCAGTATGCGATATGTAGATGTATTAAACTCAATTGTTCCGCGTTCTCGTCACACCCTGCGGTTTTTAATGTAGATGTATCTTCTCCTGTATCTTTAGCTTTTGAAAAAAGATGTTCACTTTGTTGTAGTTGTATATGTATGTAAGTGCTTCTCTTAAAAGGACGAGCTTTTGGCTCGCTCCAAAACACGATATATATTTTAATAAATAACCAAGATGAAATACACGTTAACAATTTATTCATTACTCAATATTAAATCCACAGTGTATAATCAGGAAATATTCTAGATTCTTTTTCAGAATAACCATCAAGCTAAATTCTAATGAATGGAAAGATGGAGAGATTAGAAGCCTTGCCAGAAATAATAGATAACTCGGAGTAAGATAAAAAATTTCTTTATGTAAGAAGATTTACAGGTAAGCGAATTTTACTTACCTATATTATCTACGCTGAAGGTATCATAAAATATTGAACTTTTAAAATACATGATATATCTTTAAAAGGATAAATAGTAGGAGTTAAAATCGTACTCACGAAATATACATATATATATATATATATATAAGAATATTTTATTTAATTAAAAAAAACCTGTCTCATGTAGAATATGGTAGGGAAATCATTCACTGTTCGTTTACAGGGTTACACAAAAGCAGTTGATTATAGTGCGACAATAGCAGAAAATTGATGGAAGTGTATTTCAGGTTGAGCCGTGTATTATTACTATAGGATTATATTTAGGTGCACCATGTGATCTGTACATAATCTTCAAAATATATACAGGGCTGCAAATATTTAAGTGATAACATTCTTTTTTTGTTGTTAGTGGATGTATTTTACTATAATATTTTACCATTTTCAGGGAAGCTGTCCAGGAAATGAAATGAATTCCTCATAGAGATATGGTAAATAATGCATGTTTTAAGTCGAATATTCATCGCTTGTTTTTTGTATAATTACACGTTTTGAGCCTTCCTGATTACCGAAGTCAAGTTTTTTAACGTTTGATCTTTGTGCGTGTCTCTTAGAGTAACTTAAAAACGAATAATTTTAGGAGATCCAAGTGTTGTATTTTGAAGTTAATATAAGTTTGTTGCTGGAAATGTTTGATCAAGATTGATAAGTTTCTAGGAATGTTGCGTGTGAAAGTTGTCTGAATAATTTTAAGTGAACTTTTAATTTTAATAACAGATTTAAATTCTATATAAATGTAGGTGCTGTAATGAAACGGGGGGGATGAGGGGATTGGTAGCCCCCCACACACAGAAGTAATTTTCATATACAACTCTTTCGAAGCCTAATTTTAATTGTTTTAACATAAGTTTACATAACGGAACTCGTTACTTTACCCTTTAATCGCCAACCAGTGTTTATGGTATTAAATTTCAGGGTAAGAGAAAGTCGTGTAAGTGACACACCAGAATATTTAATAGAGAAAATGAAAAAATCAGCGAAATTCCCACAGTCTTGCGTTATAATTAGATTCCTGGAAAGAGGAAAATGTTATTCAAATAAATTTAGTTTGATTTACACATGGCTGAAGATTTCAAGACTAGATTAAAATTGTCTGGTATTCAATGAATGGAAATATACCAACTATGGAAACAAAATTTACGTTATAGTAATTTTAAGATATTTTGCTCTATATCATTAAGATTAAATTGTATATTTAATTTTTAGAGATAACCATCAGCATCGAAAGAATAACTTAAAAGCAAATTTTACTGAAAATTACAAACCAGTTTTTTAAACATGATTACCAACATGCAGCGCATATGCTCAGCTTCCAAAAAATAATTTCCTTTAAATTGAAATATTAAAAAAAAAAAATCTATAAAGATATTTTAAACATGAAATATTTTGATTGACAGATAGTTTATAAATTTATTTTTTATATATTTAAAAATTCTTAAACCCTATCTTTAGGAATAGGTTTTTATAGCTATTAATATTGGAGTAGCAGTATAATACTGGATTTTAGCAGAAATAAATTGAGCTAGCATTTTACCAGTTGACTTTCTTCAGATTTTTTCTTCTCTATCGTATTTTATCGTCAGACTAATTTTGCATACTTGTTAGAGAATAAACATTATGAAATGAAAAAAAAAAAAAAAAAAAAAAAAAAAATCATGTGTAAGTTAAATGCTTTTTAAAAATAAAATTATCTTATTATTTGTCACCTTTTTGCCAAGAATTTATTATTTATGTTACATTCATATATTATGCATATAAAAGCATATTAGAAACACTAGGGGGAAGAAAAGTCTGTCTGTACAAATTCAATTAAACAAACTGTTGGTAGAATTTGTAGCTTTAACCTTTAACAGTAATTAATAGGTGACAGTCTTGAGCTCGGGCACAGGTATAAGTATTCTTAGTGGATTGGAATTATTAACTCCAGTGTGTAAAAAAGATTACAGAGTGAAAAGACAACAAATACAAACGATAAAATTAATTTAAAATAGTAGATTATTTGCCCGACGAAGACAATTAGATTCTTACATTATAATTCAGTTTTTTTTTTTTTAAATAAAATTAATATTATGTCATTTAAATTAAAAATTGTAATTATTTTCATAACAAATGATTAATAGTTATTAAAACTTCAATTACACAGAAATGAGAAACATAAACGGACTTTTAACACAACGACAGATTTATGAATTGATAGACTAATATTTTAAATAAATTTACTCTCCTTCTCATTTTCGTTTTTTTTTTTTTTTTTTTTTTTTTTTTTTTTTTTTTTCACAATGTGCTCTGGAGAATTAAAAAAATATATATTCTTATCTTTAAAACATAATCATATAAACAACTAAATAATGCCATATAATTATTTAATTTTTACAGGTTATAAGAAAAGAAACTGTTAAAGTTAAATGCGACAAATAACAGCTGCTGTTAAAATGTTAATGGGTAATTTAAATAACATTAGCAAAAAGGACAATTCAACTAATGCGTGTGAATAAATTTTCCATGGTAATTTTAAATAAGATAGAAACCATTAGTCAATTTTTTCTACTGACATACTTTGCAAGTATAACATATGGAATAAAGAATTTGCCTGAATATCATTATTCAGTTTTAACACCTTTGTTTTTCAAATTGTATACATTTATTTTATGCTTAAAAAGAAAAGAAAAAAGATAATACTTATGAATATGTTGTAGATAATATTTGTTTGTCGTGATAAATTTAATGCTATGAAATTCAGTAATGATTTAATTTTTCTCACGAATATTAATGAAAGATTAACGTTTAACTATTAGAATGCATTTTATATTATGTATTTTAGGGAAAATTTACAAAATCGATAAGAAAATGCTCAATGTAATTTTACAAGGAGAATTTAAATTTATATGAGTCGTTTTATTGATCATCTGAAAAATTTATTGGATTATTGCTTTTTTAAAAGTAATGCACTGGTAATAATTAACTGTTTTATAATAAGTAATACGCTAATTTATCTTTTAATTCACTCTAAATAAAATTTAAATGTTCTACTTTAAAATTTCTCAGAAATAGCTCTAAAAATGAGATTGTTCTACTTTCTTCTTACATAATTAAATTTTAAATGAAAATGAAAAATTATGTATTCTATTACTACGCGAAGAATATATAGACCTACTAGTGACCGATTTTACTTCCAGAGTTGACTGACGGAAGGTGTTAAATTTAATCTCATAATTGAGCTTATCGGCCTAATATGTGGGAGTTTTCTGCAATTTTCTTTAAAACAAATTCGAAATATTGTCACGAAGATGGAAAGAACTACACCAATAATTTTAAACAAATAATTAGGTTTATTTGGACTCATGCAATTCACAACAGCATAAGACTGAGAATTTCACCATAGCTGGTGGGACTCAGCTTTTATATTCTTACAGAATGTTCGAGCAACATCCAATTCTAATAATAGAAAAAAAAATTCAGAACCAATTAGAATTAGACAAACAATAAATATTTTTTTGATTAACATTCCAGCCGTTGGATAAAACCACCAGAGCTGTGGTTCGAACTGTATACAGAGAGATCTACAGTTCTGTGTTGCTCTGCCGACTAAGTTCCGACGATCTCTGCTTACTTTTCTTTGTGCGACAAATTGTCCATCATTCTTTCGAAAGTGGACGGTGCATTACAGAGCCTAAACGGAATAAATTTAAATTCATATAAACCTTCGGGAGTGATAACTACCGACTTTCACGATTCACTTTGTATACTTTTATCTGCCAATAGCCAGAACGGATTTCCATGGAAGAAACTAATTTGGTGCCCTTCACAAAGTCTAGCGTATCGTCAATACGAGGGAGGGTATAAAAATCTTTCTTCGTTATCTAATTAAGCTTTAGAGGTATTATTTTTTGAGATATTTTTTCCTCGTCGTGTGTGAGCCAGTGTGAAGTTGACATTGCGTATTAAAACGACTATAATAATGACCTAATTAAAATGGCTACAGTTTAAATACACGTAAATTCAAGTGGTACATTTCGATACAAACGAGGAAACGATTGGGATAGATTTTAAGTTTTTTTTTTCTCTTGATGGTGGTGCCAGCTTCAAGTTGGCACCTCGAAATTAAAATGATTATAGTTTAAATTATTTTTTGGTACAAATAAAAATTTATGTGGTACAATTTGGTACAAACGATTGAGATAAATCTTCATTTCTTTCTTCGTTGTGGTGGTGCGAGTGGGAAGTTGGTATAAACAAATAAAAATGTCTATACTTTAAATATTTTTTGGTAAAAACGAAAATTTAAATAATACTATTGGATACAAACGAGGCACAAATGATTAAGATAGATTTTGAGTGTTTTCCTCTTGTGACAGCGTGATGGTGAAGTTGGCGCCATCAAATTAAAGTTTCTATAGTTTAAATATCTTTTGGTACAAACAAAAATTCTTGTGCTTCAATAAGGTACAAAAGAGGTAGAAATGATTGAGTTAGATTTTGAGGTATTTTTTCTCCGACGTTATTGCGAAGTTTGCATAGTCGCAGACTCCATGTTAATTAACTAAATATGTGATTAGTTGGATAAAGTATAGAACGAGACTTGAAAGTAATTACAAATAAAGCTTTTATTTGCTTAAAATCAGGGGGGGGGGGTGTGACTTGTACCCGAAACTGAATCAATAAGTTAAATAAATGAAAAATTTAGAGAAATATAAAACTGAAGTCTCCCCCAGTAGCGATAACAGAAGAAGGATGAACGCTGCTCTCGTTGTAACCACTGCACTTCTAAAACTTGACAAAGATGGTAGGATTCCCTGGACCACAAATTCTTCCACTCATTTCAACACTAGCTACAATATCACAATATTCGACAAATTAAGAATCTCCACAATCTAATCCATTTAATCACTAAGCGCTAGCATAAGATCTATCTCCTCTACATCACCCTTCTACCAAAAATACCTTCATATTTATCCTTAACTCAATCGACTCCAATCACTTCATTTAACAAAACTTCCAAGACCCTGTTCATATCCATTTATACTCCACAACTTACTTTCTCCATTGCAGCGCAATGCTGACGCAAAAGCATTCCAACCTAATCTGAAACTTCGCTGACTGTTGGCGTCGAAGCACCCAAAACTCCCATCTATTGCGTCACCGAGAGTCGCTGGATCCAGCTCAATTTAAAACTGTGATGACCTTCCATTGTCTCAACCTGACATTATGTCGGCAACAGTGTGAAGTACAGCTCTAATAACGCCTTGATTAATAGACTATATTTTAAATATTCTCTGTTGCAAACAGAAATTCAGTTGGCACAATTCGTAAAAACGAGGTACAAACGATTATGATAGATTTTGAGATTTTTTTCGTGGTGATGGTGCTAGTGTGAAATTTTCACTACCATATTAAAACGTCTATAATAATATCCTAATTATTAAAAAGGCTATAATTTAAATAATTTTTTGGTATAAATAAGAATTCAAGTGGTACATTTGGGTACAATCGTGGTACAAACGCTTAAGTAATATTTTCAGCTTCTCCCTCGTCGTGGTGGTGGCAGCGTGAAGTTGGCACCACCATATTAAAATGGTTATAGTTTAAATAATTTTTTGGTACAAACGGAAATTGTAGTAGTACAATCAAGTACAAACGGGGTACAAACGATTAAGATAGATTTTGAGTTTTTTCCACGTTGTGGTTGTGCCAGCGGGAAGATTGCACTAGCATACTGAAACGGCTATAATAAGGGACTAGCTAAAATGGCTATAATTTAAATAATTTTTTTGGTACAAACGAAAAATCAAGTGGTACTTTTGGGTACAAAGTGCTACAAGTTAGATTTTCAGTTTTTTCCTCATTGTGGTGGTGCAGCGTGAAATAGGCACTACCAAATTAAATTGGCAATAGTTTAAATATTTTCTTGGTACAAACGAAATTTCAAGTGGTACAACTGAGTACAAACGAGGCTCAAACGATTAAAGGAGATTTTGAGTTTTTCCTCGTTTTGGTGGTGTTATAATGGCTGCAGAAAATTAAAACGGCTGTAATAATAGACTAATTAAAAGACTATAATGTAATTAATTACTTCCATTACCTAACTTGATTCTGAGCGTTTTCCTCTTTGTAGTGGTGCCAGCGTGAAGTTGGCACCACCAAATTAAAATGTCTGTAGTTTAAATATATTTTTGGCACAAACAAAATTTCTTGTGGTACGGTTAGGTACAAACGAGGTACAAGATAGATTAAGATAGATTTTGAGATTCTTTTTTTTTTTTTTCTTCTTTTTGTCGTTGTATGGACACTAACGTGAAGTAGGAACTACCATATAAAAATGAATATAATAACGTTTTAATTGATCAAAAATTGTACCTCTGGGGGTCGCCGAAGCGGGAGAGCCATCCCATCTGTGAAGGATCAAAATTGTGATGGCATGTCTCCGGACCAACTCTAGGAGTGTGTCCCAGACTGTCGCCAATTGCCCATCTGCGCAGCACTTGTGCGACGTAAAAACCATCCATCCATCCATCTGTTTTAATTGAATGTCTATAATTTAAATAATTTTTTGTTACAAACAAAAACTCAAGTGGTAAAAATGGATACAAACGTGGTATAAACGATTATAATACATTTTGAGTTTTTTTTTTTTTTCTTTCATGATGGTGGTGCTAGTGTGAAAGAGGCACTACTATATAAAAACGGCTATAATACTACACTAAATATTATAAAGGCTATAATTAAAAAATTTTTTGGTATAAATGAAAACTCAAGTGGTACGTTTGGGTACAAATGTAGTATAAACAATTAAGTTAGATTTTCAGCTTTTTCCTCGTTGTGGTCGTACAGTCGCTAACAAAAGTATTCGAACACTAGCAAAAATTCCTATATAAAAGAGTAGAGTTAATACTGTTATGTTAAATAAATCCTTGTCGAATCATTTTCTTAGACTGGCTAAGAACATGATTCGACAAAGAATTTATTTAACAAAACAGTATTAACTCTACATTTTTTAAACAGGGATTTTTGCTAGTGTTGGGATACTTTTGTTACCAAAAAATAAAATTGGCAATAGTTTAAATATTGTTTTAGTGCATACGAAACTTCATGTAATGCAATTGGATTCAAACGAGACACAAACGATTAAGATAGCTTTTGAGTGTTTTCCTCATAATAATATTTCAATAATGATAATGAAAAATAAATAATAATATTTCAATACTTTGCAGTTGTTGTCATTTAGCGTTTGTCTACTGTCCTTGCAACAATATATATATATATATCTTGCAAAATTGTTATTTTGTCATAAAAAGAAAATTAAGCGCAGAATATTAAAATTCTTGTGAATGTTACTAATTTCCCAATGTTGTGTAAACGTTTATATAACTTTTAAGATGAATTAAAAAAAAAAAAAAAAAAAAAAAAAAAAAAAAGCGTAAAACATTGTTTTTTTTTTTTTTTTAATAATATTTTTCATAAACTTTAATAATTTTAAACACGTTTTTTACAATTTTAAAACAATTTTCAAAATTCTCTTACAGTATCATAATCAATTATGCAAATATGAAATAAAAGCCCTATTCCAATATATAAGGTAATGAAGCTTATACGAAAAAGTAGCAAATGTAATAAAAGAAATAATGACATTATTTGCCATTCTTTGAAAGTCCCAAGACTAATTGAAAGTTTTTTTTATCAAAATTATTTGCTGGCATAATGTTCTTTAAATAATTAATTAGTTTACTTGATAAGAAATGTAATTGTATTATTCTATGATAATCTAAACAATAATTGCTTTACAGAAAAAGTAGAAACGTCCTAAAATATTGTTGACTTTAGTAACTTAGTTTTCCATAATTATGTTTCTGTAAATGACAGATAAATAAAACATTAATTATCGTATAAAAAGTAATAAAATAATGAAATTATTAGAAAAATATCCAATTAGACGTAGTAAATATTGAACATCTATTGTTATGTTAGCTATTCATATTTTTAAATATTTATAATTTGTTATTGAATTCATAATTTTTATGATTTTATAAATTTCAATTTAATGTCTACAATTAATTAAATAATCTGGTGTGTTTTTTTATACAACTTGCTCTGCATTCCAATACTATAAAGTCAAGCTGTTAAAAAAAAGGAATAAGATAGCAAAAATAATTTAAAATAGTTTTAATAATTTTATTTGACATAAAATTCCGTGTAAGAGGGCTGTTGCCGATCACCTCTCCCCCCCCCTCCCCAGTAGTGGCACCAGAAATTCCCCGACGGGGGGGACACCACCTCGGGCACTACATAAAGAGAGTTTATTATATGAGTATTTATCAAAAACTGCAATACTGTTAATAATATTACTGTTAATATTTGTACCATTCCATTTGTTAGTAATACCCCTCGTGGTTTTGGAGATCATCGTGTCACAGACAGACATTTTCTAAAAATATCGTGGTCAAAACATGTTCTGGACCTCTCAAAACGTGTATATTCATGGAAAACTGGAAACTGAAATTTTTTTCGAATCCAATACTTTCTTCTATTGAATATAGAATGGAAAAACTGAAATTCTCCAAATTTGTAAAGGGAAAGAAAAATGCTGCTAAAAGTAGAAAAACTGAAAATTTTGTATTTGTTCCCCCGAGAGATTTTAGGAGTATGCCCCGATTGGGGGTCACAGACTCCCCGACGGAGGGGCCTGTGCCTCCCCGGCCCCCTAGCTGGCGCTATCCCTGCCCCCCCCCCCCCCCCCCCCAATTCCTGTGTAGTATCTACATTCATACAAAAATTCAAGGCCATTATTAAAACTTTATTTCTAATAACTTTATTTCTAAACTTTATTTCAGACAGTAAACACAACACACTTTGAAATTTCCTTATCTTGATCAAGCTTTTCAAGTGGTAACCTCATATGAAACGCTAAAACACCAAAATTAAATTTGCTGAAATTGTTTGTTTTCTTTTATGCTTATAAAAGACATACATACAGATCAACCGCTAAAAATTTGACTTTCGTATTCAGGGAACCTCGGAATGCGATATTATATAAAAAATGCATAGTTAAAAAATTGAGCACAAACAAAACTTCGTTTATGAGTATCAGAATATAATTTTCATTTATGAGCTGTCTTTGTCAACATGGTAAAATGTAGTAAAGCACTTTCTTAAAGTACCTTCTCTTCAAAAGAATATTTTTGCTTAATTTTGTGTAGCCCTGTATGTTGTTTATAAACTATATACAAACCACACTGTGAGCTTAAATTTAGTTCTATATAAAAAACACAAAGCTGATCCTATCATGCACTTTTAGCAATTTTAAATTATAGCCCAGTATATCGAAGTTCTTTTGGTAGACTTGTAAAAGAATGATGAATGTATTCAATATTATACAAAAGACTTATTTTTCTGCGTATAAAAATAGTGCTCAATTCATTTTGTTCAGTGGAACCGATAGTTTTTAAACTGTATATATCTGATTTTTTTAAAATAGATATAATATATTTGAATACTCCTGGATATCCATGTATATGATCCGTTTGCTCAATTTAAATGGAAAAATTAGTGTAGCATCCGTAAAGAATGCAGTCGTAGAGTACTGAGTTTGGAGTTCTTGCTAGTACAAGTTATTTAAATATATTGATAGCAGGTGGAAAACATGATTTTCGGATTCAAGGAACCAGAAAAAGTGTAAATATAAAAAACCTTAAATTAGAAAATCTGAACAGCAACAACAACAACAAAAGAAAAAAAAAAAGAAAAAAAAGGTGCTTTTATTATACATAATTAATATATATATATATATATATATATATACATTTAAATCTCAAATTGTGGGTTTTTTGAGGGGTGAGCTTGAGCGGGCTTAACGTCGCATTAGAACTATGAAGTGGGTAATTGGCGATGGTCTGGAACGGCTTGTCGGAAGACAGGTTATTGGAGTTTTCATTCTGCACGGAAGGGATATTTTTTTACATTTTGTATAAATATTTTTTTTCCACAGAAAGAACTGTTCAATAGGTGTGTATTGAATATAACATTAAAATTTGTAATTACCTAATCCTCACTTCGTTGAGGAATTTTTTTTTAATTCGAATGAATTAGGAGTTAAATTTTATAAATTTGTATGGAAATAATAGTATTATGCTGGTTGGTGTTGATTAGGACAGTATTTAAGCACCACTCTTCCACAATTTGGTATGTTTATCACCGTTATTTTTGTGACTAATATTGCTTCCGGTGATTTCTGGTTCATGCTGTTTTAGCAAAAGAGTGACTGATATAGTGTAACCACGTTTCCTGTAACTAGCAGGTAGGACGAGTCCAAAGTGTTGGAGGGGTGCCAAATTGACTAACAGATTGGGATTTGGTAAACATCCAGTCGTTCGGTGTTCCCTTATTGATTATTTTCTCTCAATCACCCCTATTTTAACACTGCACTCTTTTAGTCCGCACTTGCGCAGAGGCATTCATAATCGCAAGAAATGTGGTAATATATTAACGTCATCTAAAGAAGCATCTATAGTAGCAGACGCTATATTCTGCTTTTTCTTAGTAATATATAGTAGATAAATTATTAATATTGAGGTCAAATGTTTCAAATTAAGGTTTTACTATAATCAGGTCTCTCTCTCACACACATATATATATTTATTACTTAAATTACACTGCTCTGCAAAAGAAAAAAAAATATATCGAGATCTGATATCATTTTTGCTGGTTCTTATGTGAAATGACCTCCTGAATCCGAAAATAACTCCCATTTTCCGCAGTCACCCACCATTTTCTAGATACACCAACCCTCCCTCAATTTTTTTCTATGTTCGATAATTTTATGACCATGAATTTGATTTGAAGATTGAAAAAGAATTAATTTAACACCTAGAAACAAAAAAATATATAAAGTTTAAAAAATAACATTAATAACAGATAAAAATACAAGATATGTAATGCATAATTTCAGTGGCAAATCCCCCCCCCCCCTAACATTTTTCCTTGTTGCAAATGTCCATGTTTTAGAATTTTCCAACTCTGTAACCCCTCAGAATACATTAAAAAGTTAAAATAATCCTCCCCTACTAAAAATCAAATTTATAGCCATAAAATCACCGAAAAATGATAAAAATAGGGGGCCATTCTTAAAAAAACGGTGGGTGATAGGTCAAAATGGGCTTCATATTCAGATTCAGGAGGTCATTTTACATAAGAATATTCTAAAATGGTGTCAGAAGCAATTTTCATGCCGAGCAGTGTTATTAAACCTTTTATCAAGATAAATAATGAAAAAAAAAAAAAAAAAAACAATCTTTTTTAAATTAATAAAAATAATTATAAATTGTTTATCTGTCTTAACAAAAGAGAGAATCATACAATAATATATTTATTTTATTTTTAAACATTGATATATGAAAACTTCTTAAAAATAATATACTTTTCATGGAACTTCAATTAAAGGAAACATTTTCAGTGTCCTTAAGAGATTAGCAAATTAATTCTATTCATAGTTATGAGATGTGTGCGAGATTAAAATATTATTTGAAAGTAAAATGAATTTCCTTTTGCGTAGTGTTCAAAAATCTTTTTCAGAAAATAGAAATTTGAATTTGTTATACATTAAATATATCATTATGAATGCATTAATTTCGTAAGACTGACATATCAGGAAAAAAAAAAGTGCAGGGATGTTAAAAGAATGATCAATTAACATTTTATCCTATTGGAAATATTTGAAATAAATAACCAGTTTAAAAATGAAAAATAAATGTAAATAATTCGATTCGCATCGATTATAAAACACTTTCCAAGTGTATATACATCTACCATATTAGTTTAATCTGAGAAGTTGAATTTGTGGAAGCGTATTAATTTGATGGAGTTTATTTCTACAGAAGAACAGTATAAAAACTGCATTTAAAAATCGTTTACTAAAATAGGTCTTTTATTTCATGATGCAAAATATTAAAAAATAAATAAAGTACATGTAAAATTACAAAAAAAATAATGCTTCTTATCATCCAGTTTTTTGCCCCAGGCAAATTAATTTATGGCTGAATTTATTTTAAAAATAACATTATCGGTATTCACTTAAGCAGAACAAACAAAATAAAAATAATAAATGCAATTTTCTCCTTTGCTCTGTTTTTATGCCTTTGTTTTGCATATTCCCTAAAATTTACAAATTTACAGATGGTGATCTAGCAATTCCGCTAAAGAAAATATTTTGTATTTCGGCAATTTAAAAGTTGCAAACATGAACGAAAGAATAAACAAATCTTTTAAAAGATAACAAACCGAAGAATAAAATGCAATAATGGACATTCCTGGAAAACTAGGTGTGTCAATTTTGTAATTTCAATTAAGTTATATATCTTTTCAAATTGCAGATATCTTAGATACATATTGTAGTATTCAAATAAAACAAGTAATTTTCTCCAGGAAAATAGCTAGACCCATTTCGAAGAAGATAGGGCGAATAATAAAAACTTCAATAACATTTTTAATCTATGATTATTAATGCATTTTCACATTTACTGCTGCTTGACCATTCTTTGAATATTTTTATAAAAATATGTTTTTTACCGACAAATGGCAATTTTTTTTAAACTTGTATACTACGGAAAATAAGAATCGTTAATTATATTGAACTAATGTATTTTACTTGCAAATTTGTATTACTTTCAGAATTAGAAATAACATTTTTACATTTGATGTGTTTCGATTAAGAGAATAATAATAAAAAAAAAAGTTTAATACGTATTTCAAAATTTGCAACTCAGAGAGGTTTTACACTGAGAAAAAAAAAAAAAGATACCGCCTTCATCTAGAATGAATAAGTGGCCATTTTTTAAGTCCCTTAATTAGAAATTTAGATTTCCGAGCTATGCGCATAAGACACGCCAATAAACTGAATAGACGAAATGGTCGGGAATTTCTAGTCTACACTTTTCTACTCGTAGATGGTGAAACAATATTCTGAATATTTCGAATACTCTGAATCTTTTGTATTGCGAAAAATTCTCGCTTGATTTTCTAGAATTGGGTGATACACCAAGATTATAGTTGCTGAAAATCGCCTCTTGTATTCTCATTTATTTGAAGAGATTTTTAAATAATATATGCCTTCGATAATATATGCAAACGCTCTAGAATTCTAATAGGAGTTTCTAGAACTGGCTTTCAAAGAGAACTAGAACTTATAAGGATGACATGGAACTATTTTTACTAGAGCCACAATTCAGATTCTAGATGTCAGTTACAGAATTTTTTCTTAGTGTAAGTTCACGATCCAAGGGAAAAATTGAGCGGTATAGATTTATATAACAATCATACAATTTAAAAGATAAAATTTGATGGAACTTCGTGCTGTTGATACTGAGATTGAGCTATTAATAAAACCTTAAAAATTTTTACTTAATAGCGACACTTACAAAAATTAAATTAACATTATTTTTTAAACCATATTATACACAAAATTCGAAGCGACTTTATCAATAGAACCCAAAATATTGCTATAACGAAGTGGAAAAGCACAATGCATTACTCGTAAATAAATTAAATCTTTAATCGTATTATGTAATAGAGTCAAAATATTTTTAACACAACATATTATCATACATACATAAAGAGAAGATTGTTTAATTAATAAATAAAAATATAACATATGATTTTCTTTATTCATGCATAGCGTTTTTTTTTATACATTTGATAATTACATATTACTGAGAAATAAAACTTTTATAAAGATAAAGATTTCTTTATATGTTCTACTGTAAGATAACAAATGAACACAAAACCCCCTTACGCCTTCCCTTCCGTTATTTCACTTTAATAGTCATATATGAATTCTCCTTAAAAATAATGCCATAAAGATTAGTTTTAGAAAGAGTGTTATGTTATTAATAATATTGAAGAATTTATAATTTAAATTAAGCATAAAAGGGATACTTATTCTAGATAAATCTTTATTATAGCAGCCAAAAATTTTTAAATGTTTTGTAATTCAAAGTATAATTTTTTATATTCTATTTTATTAAAGATAATTTTTAGTTATTATTTATTCTTTAAATAAATAAATAAATATATTAACAATATCTTCCATAAGCTAATACTGCGCTCTATAAAATATTTTTTCCGATAAAATCGTTAATCGTATTTGCCTCCATAACATTTGGAATACAGACTGAGAACATTATTATCCCTGGATTTCTATACTAATTTCATTTCGAAGTGCAAAAATAACCTCTTTTGTTTCTGGGTTATTTTGAATGAAACAATTCTCGTTAAACTTTATCTTTCTATTTGCATCACATCTTTGTGGTACAGGTAAATTCATTTTTCTCGTTCCCAATCGGATAACAATTTACATATGTTTTACAGATTGTTAGGGTTTAAATAAATTGATAATACCGCTCATTCAAACAACTAAAACAACAAAAAAAATTTTATGTATGAAGTAGAAAGCGAAGCGAATATTTTTCATTCTTTTGAACATATTTTCTCTTCCGAATGGTATTCTCTTGAGCGTGAAATATAATTGTTTTGGCTGGCTTCTCTTTATTTTCCAACCGTTGATTTATATGATTGAACTTTTATACCGTGTATTCTGTATCGGTTTAATAACGTGTTAGCACATCTACAAAATTCTATGGCAACATAATATATATATATATATATTGTGGTTTCCAGTGGGTTGTGGGCGTTTGAGAACAATTAAATACTAATTATATTACTTACTAATTACTTAAAATTTAATAAAGAATTAATATATACAAATATTTACATAAATGCTAATGAGCATTAAAATTGCTTATCAAAAGTTATTTTAATAGTACGTCAAATTATTCATATCTCGTCACATAGATAAATCACTTGGTACTTCACTAAATGCGTCGAACGTGAAAACCGAAGTTTTTATAAACAAGCCTTGCACCCATCTCGTGTGCAGCTTCGTCAAACTTTCCGTCGAAACTCGAAAAACAAAGTTATCAAATAAAAGCATTGCATCCGTCAAGTATACAAGCTCCGTCGAAACTGAATCTCATTCCTCCAACGCTCTTAGCAGCAGCCTGTTCAGGAAGTAGCGTCATTCACGTCATAAGCACGCATTTCCTTTAATATTCTGATACTCCGTTGATCCGGCTAGGATTCTGAGTACGGGAAACAAAAACTAAACTATGTAGCCTTGGATTCAGCAGTTACGGCAAGCAACGTTAGGGGAAAAGAAGAACTTGCTACTACAGGATCGGCCGTCCTGCATCCGGCTGGTCCTCCAGGCGGTCACACTGAAAAATACAAAAAAAAAAAAAAAAAAAAAAGCAACACAAAATAATAACATACTTATTTAAAGTTTTTTTTTTTTTTTTTACAAATCTTCAAATTTTTTTTTTTTTTTTTGCTCTTCAGCTAAGTGATCCTATGTCTGAGGATCTTAGCTTGAGTAGATGTGCAATGGGAGCCTTCATGGCATCCATTTCTAACTTTCTTATCAATATCATCATTTTTATTTTTTACTGTTGCATAGTCACAGGAAAAAGTCAATTTTGGGTTTACGGCAACTTGGTTGCCTATGGTAACGGTTTTTGGTGGATGTCTACTCAACTTGCATTTAGCTTTATTTTTCTTTTTAACTCTAGAAAATTGTTTTTTGTCATGTGTACTCAAATTTTTACTTTGGGGCTTGGAGTAATTTGGGACTCGAACTCGAGACCCTCTAATCAATCATTTTAAGTTTTAATGCCTTTTAAGGCTTCTGTTGTATCATGTTCAGTCGAAAAGTCTATAATGGCAGTCTTATATGTAGGGAAAACTTCTAATTTTATTTGCACGGCTTTGGGAAATAATGTAGCTATTTCGCTAATTGTAGTCGTCAAAGGAAGTGATGGAATGAACACTTTTCTCAGATCTATACCGGCAGTCTCTTCTATTGGGAAATTCTGTCTTTTACACTCAGTGGAATCTATTGTCGATGGCTTTTTTCTTGATTTCTCTCTTTTAAGGAGTTTGGAATTTTCATCAACTTTAGGACTTGTTTTTCACCTCTCTTCAAATAAGTGTTTTCTTGCTTTAGCGACTTCATTCGGGAAACATTTGTCTGACTTCGTCCCTTTCGGCGCGGCTCCTCCTCTTCCTCACTATCATCATCTGTCTGGAAAATACTCGTCTGATTTTGTTTCTGTCGTCGTGGCTCCTCTTCTTCCTCACTGTCATCATTTACACTAATATCGTCCTCTAAAAGCATCTTATCGTCATCACTTTCGTCATTTTCGTCTTTATCGTCATTTTCACTTACGGCTTTTTCGGGAGATTCTAATGATTTTTTTGACAGCATAATTGGTTGAGGGGTTACATCTTCACACTTTTTAACACTATTCACTGTTTTATTTATTTCTGGGGATTTTTCAAAAATTTTGTTCTCAAAGTTAATGGGGGTATCAATAACAACATTCGATTTAATTTCACTTTGATATGTATTTACTGGAAGTACTGTTACTAAATTTATCTCGAGAGAATTAGACTTATTTTTGACTAAGATACCTTTTTCATTAATTGTTGTTTCACCCAGCATTAATACATTCATACCGATTATTATATCATAGGGTATTGCGTCATTTTCTACAACATAAATGTCAGTTTCACATTGCAATTCATCAATTTTAAGATTCACTTTAAATGAGCCTAACGGCTTTATTGAACTTTTCCCGATCCCATTTAAAGTAGTACTCATAGTATTTAATCTATTAACATACAATTTTTCAAAAGCATTTTTACGCAACAATGTTGCTTCACTTCCTGTGTCTATTATACCTATGAAATTTATATCATTTACTTGTATAATTTTACTCATATTTTTATTTACACCAATACACAATGTCTCAACTTCTTGTTTCGAACCTGGGCACTCCGAACTTTTATGACCGAATTGCTTGCATGAGAAACACTTAAAACCTTTAGCTTTGTGGGGGCAGTCCCTAGACACATGGTTTTTATCACCACAATTGTAGCATGTTTTATTAACTTCATTTCTAGGACTAAATTTTTCATATACATTATGTTTGATGGGTTTCAATTTTGCACTGTATTCAACTTTTTCAACTCTATCAAATTTAAATTTATTTTTTTCGTTGTCTCTTTTATACATTTCATATAATTTTATTTTTTCTTTGAATTCACGAATATTTTTGGCACCATATAAAATTAGTTTATTTTCACTTTTATCATTTATTCCTTGGATCACGTAATGCATTAACGCGGCATCTTCAATGTGCCCGTTTTTTGACAATTCACGCATTTTAAAATAATATTCCGTAACTGATTTATTAGTTTTCATTTTCTTTTTACTCAGCATTTCGTGTAAAGAGGCGGAATTTACCTCGATTTTAAACTCATTAATTAGTGCATTTTTTAGTTTTTTATAAGTCAATAATCCTTTTTCGGAGTTAATGAAGAGAAGAGCGTTTCCGCTCAACGATCTCTTACAGAAAACAATTTTTTGTAACTCACTTAAATTAAACATTATTGACAATTCTTCAAATTCTGAAAAAAAATTCAATGCGGTTCGCCGCTAAATTTAGACATGGAATTTTCAAAATCATTGAAAGAAACAGTTCCACCAAGTGATCCATTATTACAATTTTCATTTTTTTTAATTTTGCCATCATCATAATTACCATCATTGTCATTACTTTCATAGTACTTATTATCACCTATATGGAATTGCACAGAGGAGTCAATTTTCTCGACGTTATTATTACTACTTTCGTTTTCAGAATCATCATCTTCCGATTCATTTTCGGAGTTTTCTTCTTTTAGTAATTCGATATCATTTAATTTTAATAATAACCTGTCACGAATTTCTTCCTTCGTGCCGGTAAATGAAACACTTAATAGATTACTTATAATAATTAAATCATTCAACGAAAAATTTTCGTCGATGAATTTTTGCTTTTTTATATAATTTTCATCGTCTACGGCAAAATTAAATCCTATAAATTTTCTTATTCTGCATCGATTTTTTCTGTCACCTTCATCATTGAATAAAAAGCGATGCAGAATTTTAATTTTACTATAGCTCTCAGTCCTCAGTGCAGCGCCAATTTTGGTAATATCCCCTAACGAAACCATTGTGACAACAAAATAAAATGTACGTACCTTTGTAGAGCAGAAACAGCTGTTGTTCTAGATTTTATTTAAATTTCCATTCAGTCAACTTGCCGTTTTAATCCTTGAGAACCTTGAAGAACATTTCTCACACTTCGTTGCTTTAGTTTAAGCAAATTTCATCGGTGCTTGCATTTCTGTTGATTATAAAGCATTACTACACACTTTAAAAACCACTCATCCAGTATGAATTAGCATATGAAGAAATTCCAAGTTTATGCAGTTTATCCATTTAAAAGTTCAGTTCATATTTTAAGAACAGTTTAAAAAAAAAAAATAAACAGTTCAGTCCAATAAAAGTTTGTAGTGCGTTCAATCCGAAATTTAAGTTAAATTAAAATAATCGATTTATTCTTTATCCTAATCCCACTTTCTTTATCCCACATTCTTTATCCCACTTCTGATGTGGTTTCCAGTGGGTTGTGGGCGTTTGTGAACAATTAAATACTACTTATATTACTTTCTAATTACTTAAAATTTAATAAAGAATTAATATATACAAATATTTACATAAATGCTAATGAGCATTAAAATTGCTTATCAAAAGTTATTTTAATAGTACGTCAAATTATTCATATCTCGTCACATAGATAAATCACTTGGTACTTCACTAAATGCATCGAACGTGAAAACCGAAGTTTTTATAAACAAGCCTTGCACCCATCTCGTGTGCAGCTTCGTCAAACTTTCCGTCGAAACTCGAAAAACAAAGTTATCAAATAAAAGCATTGCATCCGTCAAGTATACAAGCTCCGTCGAAACTGAATCTCATTCCTCCAACGCTCTTAGCAGCAGCCTGTTCAGGAAGTAGCGTCATTCACGTCATAAGCACGCATTTCCTTTAATATTCTGATACTCCGTTGATCCGGCTAGGATTCTGAGTACGGGAAACAAAAACTAAACTATGTAGCCTTGGATTCAGCAGTTGCGGCAAGCAAGGTTAGGGGAAAAGAAGAACTTGCTACTACATATATATATATATATATATATGTGTGTGTTTACATTTATCTATCGTATTTAATAAATTTTAAATATCGTCTGCTTAAAATTTATTTAACATGTTATACTTTTAAGTCAAGGTAATTACTAATTTATTTTTAAGCTTTAAATTCTTTTTGCGAATTAGCGATCAACTTCTGCATAACCATTTATTGTTATGATTATGATTATTTAAGATTATAAACACAAAAATAAAAATAAAAATAAAAGTACAATGTAAAATAATGAAAAATGCGATAAAAAAATGAACTCTTTCTATATTTGAATTGCTTTTGAATAAAATAATGATGATATATTTTCCCTAAAATGTTTACATTACAGATTCAAAAAATTTAGTTAATAATTTCATTTACTTTTATATGATAAAGAAAGTATTGTTTATTACTAAATTTTCGAAATTGAGTATTTGATATGTTAGCACGTTTAAAGTCCCCTGAATCCGAAAATTAGTTATTAGCAGTTGATGTTTGCGTCTGTTATTAATATAGCTCAAAAGCAGATGTTGGTAAAATTCTGCTAGTTTCAGTTTTTATTACATTGTGATTTACTTGCATTATTTTAATGGGATCGGACAAATGACCTGTGTACAGGGGAATAAATATTTATTCAAATATATTGTATCTAGGAGTTCAATGTTTCGTTGATACATATAAATTTCTTTAACTTTCACTAAACATAATGAAATTATCATAGATTTTGATGCGCAGTAAGAAATACAAATACTATGACTATGTTATGAAAAACACGAAATCTTCCTACAAAATTCATACAAAGTATTCGGTTAACAAATTTTTTGTTGGAAGAGCATTTCAAAATATCTTACGATTTTTCATTTACCCTGCTCAATTTTAAATATTTCTGCTCAATACACTCTTCAACGTATATACATTTTACAAACAATTTACTGTCTTTTACAAAATTAATAAAAATATATTGTTATCCATGAAATGTAATGAATGTGAGTGTTTTAAAAAAATAATCCATGTCCAGGATTTAAATCAATACAAAATGTTTATCGGCGCAATAATGTTTTTTAAATAAAAATGTAGGAAATTTAATAAAAATTTCTTTTATTATGATAAGAGAAATGAGTGTCAATGGCACACGATATTAGGTCTAAATAATGGCAATAATCAACTTAATGTGTTGTCCTTCTACCAATTTTTGTATAATTGTTTCATTATAAAAGAAAATCCTTGTAAAACCTATTTAAATAAAAGATATTTTTTTTCCTATGATATTAATTTAATTGTGATTATTATATTTTTAATTTTTTATAATCTATAATATTATGGGATTAAATAGAACATGATTGTGATACTTTTATATTTATTTTAAATATACTCTAAACAACAAACTGCCATTCTAAACAAGATTAAACCCTTTAAATTAGACAATCTATATATTCATTAATATAGATAACCCTAGACAAGTCTAGGACACAAGAAAAAAATGTTTGCTTTTAAGTTACACAAATGACCAAAATGATTAAAATGTTTTAATTCTTTATGATTTATAAGTTTTCTGGTATTATATATCATGGATTTGTGCTTTATTTTATTTATTTTAACTAAACTCCAAACGATGAATACTGGTACGAAATAAAATTTATTAATTTATCTAAAATATAAAGGACATATTTTGTATCCTGTTTGTTCTGAAATTCTCTAAACTCTTTATAACAAAAAAAAAAAAAAAAAAAAAAAAAAAAAAAAGGAAACATTAATCCAAACATTAATTTGTAATTGCACAGTAAATAGAACAAAAAAAAAAAAAAAAAAAAAAAAAAGACTTTAAGCAACTATTATAATTAACGTATTAGAATATATATATTCATTTTACGAGAGTAAACACCGAACGCAAATTTCATTTAAAATTCCCTATAAATAATTCATTTATTTATTTACTTTCATTTGCGAAACATTTCATTAACTTTTCAATGTAGTTTAAGTCTCTTGATACAAAAAGAAAAATGATCTGTTTAAAAATGCATGTATGTTTAAAACTGCAAAAATAAAGTTTTGTAAACTTTTTCTTCCAGGATAAATTTCCCCACAGGTGTATCTGCTTAAAAATCTCATTTTTTAAAAATTCTAGATGCTTCAGGCAAAGTTATTTAAATTAAATTTTATTGTCATTCTAAATTATTTATTTCAATTTTTTGTCAGATATTTCTGCTTATTTTCTGTCTAAGAAAATAAAATAAACGTCGCTTACGGATACGTAACAGGATGAAATATATGAAATCTAGACTTGTTTATTTGACGAAGTTTTTAAAATTTTTGTAAGATTATTGTACTTTCATATAGATTATTTCTTATTATTCATTACTTGATTATAATTAGAGTTTAGTTTTTAAGTTTATATTATTCTTTCCGAAAACTTTTGTAAACTGATGCAAATCATCTATTAGTTTATTTTAGTTAGTTTATTTATAGATATTTTTCAATTCACACTGTGTTTAGTTATATAATTTTTTCAAAAAAAGGTATAAATATAAAATTTTAGAATTTAGTTATTATTATATAATAAAAGTCTAGTTAAAAAAAAATAATAATTATGACATGGAGAATATATTTTTCTTTAGTTATAGTAAAGTAATCGATGTTTTTTAACGAAAAAGCTTAAAAAAAAAAAAAAAAAAAAAATTCGCTCAGCAAATTACATGAAATGTCTTTAAAAGTAGATAAATTTAAGAAAACAGATTTAAACGAAAGATGTTTTTTTAAAAAGCCTCCCCCCCCCCCCCTAAAAATAAAATTGTTATGAACAAGAACATGGAGATTCAAGTTAATTTCATTTGATTCACGCATGGTTGAAATTTCTATGTCTAGATTAAAATTTCCTAATACTCATTGAATTCAAATATGCTAACTATAGAACCAAGATTTATTATACAGGGATCTTAAGATAATTTAATGTACAGGGTCTGTCAAAAAGTAACGAAACTGATTCCATAAAATTTGTTTATTTGAAGATTACTATCAAACGCTTAATATTCTTCAGAATAGCCTTTAATACATCGTTGCCAATGACTATGTAATCCATTAGTGCGCGCCTAGACGTCTACAACTGGAAAGCTGTTCAGAACGTGCATTACTTTTTTTTTTTTTTTTTTTTTTTTTTTTTGCAAGTACTCCATATTGTCAAAACAATGACTTTTTAAGCTTATAACGGAATGGGACGATAGAACATTTAAGAACGAACGCTGGAATTCCATTATTTAATATTTTAATTATAATAAAGCACAATTACAATAACTATATACATCGCGCGCAGTAAACAGAACATAAATGTAGGTTACATAAGACGAATATAACTTCTTACAGGCCTGTGGCCCATGGCCACACAGGCGTCTTATACGAAAAACGTCTACATCTTTCAGGAAGAACCGACGAACTTCTGACTGACTTCTGAAAATAGAACGTTTTCACTTCACTTTATGGATCGGCAAAATATCATTAGATATTTTGCCAAGAATGGCGACAGCGCCGTCTATATTGTTTTAAATGATAGGGAAGATGGCTCAATATCGATAGGCTATTTAATATATTCGTAAGAGTTTGAATTTAGCGCTACATTCTCCCCCTCTGTTCCCGAGCCTACGTCTCGAGGCGGGAACAGTACTTAAAGCTTTCCGCGGATACCACAGGAGATTGAAGTTTTGTAACTACAACATTTTAACATGAATGTGAGGGTCGATGCACAACAGATACCTAAATTTAATTTAATAAGGGTTTACAATTTCAAAGGTCCTTAATGCACAATCAATTTTGTAAGTTCCAACGTCTCTGCATTCATTCAGACATTCGTCTAATGATCGGAGACGAAATGCGCTTTATTTTTATACACATTTTCAGAAGTTCGAGAACTTAATGGATGCCCAATGCGTTCTTTATCATAAACATACTCTCTTCCGTCTTTCAAGGTTTTTTTGCCATCTAAACACTTGAACATTGGACAAAGAATTCTGATCGGTTTCTTGTAACATAGCGAATATCACATTAACCGATTTGTTTAGTTTTACCAGGTTAGGTGTTCTAAATGGTTTGAAATACACATTAAGTAGTAGATGCAGTATTATTGACTCCAATATGCAAAAAGGGACTACAAAGTGAAAAAAAGATAGGTGTACGATTTCTGCCGCCATCTATGAAAATCTGGGTAAAATTAAGTTTCAAAACAAATTGACGGTAGATCATTTAATTCTTAAAAAACGAAAGAATAAAAAGGAATCAGTCAATAGAATAAAAAGAAATCAGTCGTACCTGATATCTCTATCTCCAATGGTGCCGAGACTGGACAATATTACGAGCATCCTGGAAAATATTTCATTAATTATATTATTAACTAGCCGCCTTCGGCGACCAGCAGGTTCGCGATCCTTGAAAAATCCGACTTTATGAAACTCCCTCTCGGTGGCGCCTGCGGCGCTTTTTCCCGTTTCAGATCTTACAACAGCTTATTGACATATAGTAAAAATAGCTTTATTGAAAAATTTAATCGCAGTAAATTCCCGCTCGGTAGCCTGCGGCGCCCACTTCCACTTTCATTATCTGAAACAGCCTGTTCGCTCACCATGTTATGATCTTTCAAATTTCTGACTTTAGCAAAGTTCCGCTCGGTGGCGCCTGAGGCGCCTTATCCCAGTTTTAGAACATACAACACCTTCCTCGCTCATTAGAATTTAAAATATTGAAATTTTAAAATATTACAGCACCATCTGGCGGTAGAAATTTCTTTAATCTACTGTTCAATACAGCGCCATCTGGCGGTAGAAATTTCTGTAATCCACTATTCGATTCCAAATCAAAAAAGCATTCTAATGATGTATTACTTATGAAATTATTTTAATTAGTAGCTGAGATACAAAAGAAAACTGCCTCAGGACAACTCAAAACGTGTAAATTGGGTGAAATCTGGAATTCCATTTTCGATAATGTAAAAGTACTTTAAAATGTGTATCAACTCAACAAAGCTTTCAAATGATGTATTACTTATGAAATTTTTTAAATTTATAACTGAGACAAAAGAGAAAACCCATTCAGGACAACTCAAAACGTTTAAATCAGGAGAAATGTCGAAATATCGAATTTCTGTAATGTACTATTCAATTCCAAATCAACAACGCTTTCAAATTATGTATTACTTATGAAATTATTTTAATTAGCAGCTGAGATACAAAAGAAAACTAATTCAGGAGACCTCAAAACGTGTAAATCAGGTGAAATCTCGAATTCCACTTTCGATATTTTAATTAGTAGCTGAGATAGAAAAGAAAACCCATTCAGGACAATAAGCTGAAATCTGGAATTCCACTATTGAGATGCAAAAGAAAACCTAATCAGGAGACCTCAAAACGTGGAAATCGGGTGAGATCTCGAATTCCACTTTCGATAATGTAACCGTACTTTAAAATGTGTATCGAATGACGTATTAAAAAAAATTAAACATAATTAGAATCTGAAATATTGAAATTTTAAAATATTACAGCGCCATGACACCTCAAACGTGTAAGTCAGGTGAAATTTCGAATTCCATTACCTACGGTAGTCGGTTAATGGTAGTAAAAACAAATATTTTTGGTAAATACAAATATTTTTACCCTAAGTGAAAAAATTAAGTGTTGCTATAGAAAGTGGCATCCTCTTTCGAGACAATTTCATTTGCAATTAAAACGTAAACTTTTGTTTATTGATCAAAATCGATGAAATTTTAACTGCAAGTTTGTTTTGTGGTGTTAAGATTGTATAGTAAGTGTCGTGTGCGAAAGTAAAACATTGAAGAAAATAGAAATTTGCAATTTTTTATCCTACTCAAAATACCTCCGATTCTCAATCATTGCCAGCTGTTATTTTTTTTTTCGCTTCCGTCCAGAAATGCTTCCTGTCTGATCGGGTTGTCATTGTGACGCAACGGACGTCTACATTATTTGATTACGGTATTCATTTTGAATGAAGTACGGCATTTTCAATGGTTTAATACCTAAAATTAAAAAAAATTATAACTCATTCAGTTTTTGAAACTTTCTCTCAATCGTTTGGGAATTGAATTGTTGAAGCGAGATCTATATACAAAAAAAAAAAAAAAAAAATGATTTATCTCTAAACGCTTTTGAGTTATAAAATGTTTTGTGAAAAAATGGATGTTTCGTAAAATCTAAAAATGTAGATCGCTAATCCGTATTTTGTAAAAATGTTTATATGGTTCGAAAGAGGATTAAATGACCTTTCCGAATTACCAGTTGTTAAGAAATGGAACAGTTACTCGGTCGTACAGAGCGTTTCAAAAAAGACGATCGAGAAAAAGAGAAATTTTCGACCCTTTTTAAAACTTTTTTTAAAAATATAAAAAATCCGTATTAAAAAAAAATTGTACCGTAAGAATCGGTAATAAATGCTCTTTCTGTTGGTAGAGGTGTATTTCGATATCTCGAACCGTTCGAGCAGGACCGCTTTACAAAAACCCACGAAATTTCCTGTCTTTGCTTTTTCTTTTCAGGTACGCGGTTCCGGAACAAAATGACGGACGCCTCCGATTTTGAATCGTTTTTTGATTTGACATGGGCCGACATTTAAATTAATATCTCCGGAAGCAATTAAAAATTTTAAATTCTTTTTTCACTATGCACTCGGGCAGGCTTCTGAGCACCCGTATGTCAAATATTGTAGTTCTGCGTTCAATAGGGGCTGAACGTATAGATGCTCAGACAGACAGACAGACAGACAGACATCTTCTTTTATTATTATAGATTCATTTGGATTCAATCATTAATAAGAATCCTTTTTCTTTTTCTTCATTTTTTATTCACAACACGACGACACAAAACACACTAAAACAAGAAGTAATAATACTGCAAAATCATTCTGTTACATATTTTTCATCCCTGCTTTTCGAAGAAGGGGTTGTCATAAAAAAAATGCCTACTAATTCTGTCAGTCTATCGCTGGAAAGTTCAGAGTCATCAGATAAAAAATAAAAAATAAAAATAAAAATTTTACAATAAAAAATAAAAAGATAGTTTCTTTTAGTTGATGAGTCATCAAATGTTCGAAATAGTTTCTAATTAGAGAATGGTTATTCAATTTGAAACACACTCCCACCTTGAGTTTCGTATGCTTTACATAGAAAGTCAACAAACTGATGCAAGTCGAAGTGCTAAAGGTAGGAGGATGTTTTCATCACATCCAGGGGATTCTGAAAACGCAGAATATACATTCGCACACAAATCCTTCATTTTAGATACCACTTTCCGGGTAGGCTTTTCAACCGGTACGAGAATCGAAGTTTCAGCTTTTTTCCAGTCCTTTCATAAGCGATTTATTTTTATCTTCGAGGTCAAAATTCCTAATAGATAGTATTTCAATGGAACGTTGTGAATGTTCATAATTTCGTTCTGTTGATCCCACTTCATAATGAATGTTCATATCCTTTTCTGCCGTCACTGCTTTTCTTTTCTCTGAATTCAATTTATCTTCTTTTGAGGGTTCTCCTAAGTGAACCACTCATCTTCTGGAAGTAACCTTGAAGAAGGTCCCTCCCACCATCTGGACATCTTCGGTTGCTCCGTACCAACATCACAGTCCACAATTTTTCCACCAGAAAAATTGTTCTTCGAATTTTCTTTTCTCTTCGGTGTATTTTCTAGAGCATCACGGGACAGGGAATCAGATTTATTAACTGCACTATCATCTAAATTAATTTTCTCAAGGTCTGCTGATTCATTGGTTTTAGAAACAAATTTATTTTCATTCTTCATCTTCAATTCTTTTCTAAATTTATGAATATCTTTGAGATATTTATCAAAAGGTCGAGGTCTTAATCAGTCAGTCAAACGCTCCATTTTTTCCCCTATCTTCTGCGTATGGCATACTGATTATTTCATTCATAATTCATTCTACAATTCGATGTATATCTCTGTTTAGTTTTGCTGGTTGCATGCAAAGAAAGCGACAAAGTGGAATGTGTGTTTTTCAGATTTATGGTGTTTGATGTATCCTTCCCCATTAAAGTCCACCCATTTTGGTTTTTAATGCTACCAATCCTTTTACTGAAACGATTTTAATTGTGTCTGTATAAATAACTCTCGCGACATCAGCGCACAAAAGTAAATGTATTTCCCGAGGATTATTTTCATAAGTGCATGAATCCTCTTTTACAGAAACATCGCTTAAATTTACACCTAAGTTTTTTAATTCGCGAATACATTCCACGTTGCCTATTTTGTGAATTGGAGTGAATAATTTCTCCCGATCTAAAACTTCTAATTTAGCACTGTATGATTTATCAATATTATTAACAATTATTTCATAACAATTATGTGTTTCAGGTACTCGTACTCCTCCAAAAAGTTAATGATTTATAGAGTTTTTTTTTCTTTACTCTTTAAATTCAACATTTTCGTGGCAAATTCGCTTATATAAGAATTTTGGTTACCAGTGTCTACTTTTGTTCTTAAATAGCATTCTTTATTATTATTATTATTATTGCCCTTAACTTTTACTACCAATGTTTGCAAATAGACTATATCAAAAGAAGATTGGTTATTTAAGTTAACTCGGGTTCCGTAATTATTCCCATCTGAAATTATTACTTTATTATCATAATGATTTCCCTCTTCAAAGTTAATTTTACCATAGTCGTTAGGTTAATTAAATTTTTCATAATTACACTTTATATCGAGGTGATTATTTCCTCAGATAGAACAATTTAATTTTCTATTACCGTCAAGCGAAACATGAAAACGGACGAGAGATTTAAAACAACATCTTTTTTTCTTTAGGATCGAATATTTTTCTTCTAACGGTATATTTTTTGCATATTCACAATCCACATTTTTATGTGCTTCATTACAAAAGAGACATATCAGTTCTTTTTCTCTAATCAGGGCATTACAAATCAATTCCGTGGCTGTGGCTATATTAAAATTGTTGTGTTTTTGTTTATCGTTCATTACCGCGTTAGGGTAATGCCGTTTACTATCTTCAGTTTTACGTTGGGTAAAAAAGCGTGTTTTTACACGAGCCATTAGATTTTTATTCAAAAATTTCATTGGATTATTTGCATCAAAATTTACATTTTCATTTTAGGTTTTTTCTATGCTAATACTAAATCAGGAGGTAATAATTCCACGGGGCATAAAATCGATCCATAAGTATTTGATACAATTCCTAAAGATTCTAAACTACGTATTTGGGTCTGACATTTATGAACTATTATTCTAAACTTTGATAAATCGCTCGAGTGTTTTAATGTTGGGATGTCTAATAACTGATTTAAATGCACGTTAATAAGGAGGTCTTTCCTACGAAAACGGTTCTCTTAAAGTTCAATTATTATGTCATGATTATTAACAGAAAGCGAAAAAACATCAAATGTGTTCACAGCTACACCGCCTAAGTGCGCTTTGAAATAATTGAATTTTTCTACTTTATTCAAACACTCGTTTTTGTGAATGGCTGATTCAAAACTATTCCAAAAACTTAGTCACTGACAACCATCGCCGAAATATCTAGGAAGTGAAATTTTAGGAATTTTAACATTATTTTGATTTGCACTATTGTTAGTCATTTGAGAGTTTTCTAATACGGACGCGGATGTTACTGAATTTAATGTATCGTTAGGCCTAAGTTCACTAGGTTTTCTTTTCGCGCGGAAAGATCCACTTTGTCACTTTCTCGCTGTATTCTTCGAACACTTCAAATTCCTTTTCGAATTTTTCTTTTTTAAGGTAGGTCTGCATTTCAGCATCTGTGATTTTTAATTTTTCCGCTTTTTTGGATATCTGTTCGATAAGTTCTTCCAATTCATATGTGCCTATTATGTACTATTAATTAAGTTTTCTATTTTGTTACAAAATTTTGTGACCGCTGTTCTTAAAGTGGCACATTTGCTGTTTTGTTCTAACTCTTTTTTCGTTAATTTTATTAAAAATTTAGATATATTATTAATAGTATTTTTCTATAATCAATACTAAATATCAATAATAACTTCAAATAATTCTTATGATATCAAGAAAGATATGTAAAGCTCTATTAATCAGTTAGAAATCGAATATATTTTAAATATAAAATCAAAAAATAAAATCAGATTCTTTCATGAAAGATGTATAGTCTCTTTAGTAATATTTCTATTTCACTATTTCAATTAATGATAATTTACTTTTACTCCCATTCTTATCATCGCAGCAAAAGGATGCCACTTAATGCATGATTTCTGCCGCCATCTATCAAAATCAGGTTAAAATTAAGTTTCAAAAGATATTGACGGCAGATCATTTAATTCTGAAAAAGCATAAGAATCAATCAATAGAATAAATGGAAACCAGTCCTACTAGATCTTTCTATCTCCAAAGGTGCTAGGACTGGACAAGAATACGAGCATCCTAGAAAATATCTCATTAATTATATTATTAATTCATTTTGATTTAATCCTTAATAAGAATCCTTTTTCTTTTACTCCATTTTTTATTCACAACACGACGACACAAAGCTGACATTGATACACAAACCACGCTAAAACAAGAAGTAACTACTACAAATACAAAATCATTCTGTTACATATTTTTCATCCCTGCTTTTCGAAGAATGGGTTGCCATAAAAAAAAAAAAAGAAGTCTACTATTTCTGTCAGTCTAGCACTAAAATTTCACACTCATCACATAAAAAAAATAAAATAAAAAGTTCACAATACAAAATAAAAAGACAGTTTCTTTCAAGTGACGAATCATCAGATGTTTGAAATAGTTTCTGATTAGAGAAAAGTTATTTAATTTGCAGCAACAGCAAAGCCAAAACATAAAGTTTATTAAAAATGGTAGATTAATTGCCACGCAAAGATAATTACATTCTTATTACAAAGTTCAACTCTTTACAACTAACTAAATATTATTGCATTTAAACTAAAAATTATTATTTTTTTCATGACAACTGATTAATAATTATTAAAACTTTAATTTTACAGAAATGAAACATAAAGTGAATTTTTAATACTACAACAAATTTTTAAGTTGATAGATTAAAATTTTAAATTAATTTGATTTTCCTTTTTTTTTTTTTTTTTTTTTTTTTTTTACAATAGGCTGTGGGGAATTTAGAAAATAATATTCTTATCTTTAAAAGATAATCACACCAACAACTAAATAATAATATATATTTGTTTAATCAATACACATTAAAAGAAAAGAAACCGTTAAAGTTAAATGCGACAAATACCAGCTGCCGCTCAAAAATGTTAATGGGTAATTTTAATAACATTAACGAAAAGGACAATCCAACTAATGCGAGTGAATAAATTTTCTCTGGTAATTTTAAATAATAGATAGAAACCATTAGTCAATTTTTTCTACTAACATACTTTGCATATAAGAAATAAAGACTTTGCCTGTATATTATTATTCATTTTTAACACCTCTGTTTTTGAAATTATATACATTTATACTTAAAAAAAAAGAGAAACTTTTGAATATGTTGTAAAAATAGTTGTTTGTCGCGATGAATTTGATACTATGAATTTTAGCATTGATTATAATTTTCTCACGAATATTAATGAGAGATTAACGAATTCCTTACTATTAGAAATACATTTTATTATTGTGCGTTTGACGGAAAATATACAAAATAGATAAGAAAATGCTCAATATAATTTAAGAAAGAAAATTTAAATTTGTATAATAGAATCTTTTCATTGACCATTCGAAAAATGTTTAGGAATTTTTACTTTCTTTAAAGGTAATGTACTGTAATAGTAATTAACAGTTTATTAAAATAAATAACACAATAATTTACGTTTTAATTATCTCTAAATAAAATTAAAATTTTTTAATTTAAAATATCTCAGAAATTATTCTAAAAATAGAGTTTTTCTACCTTCTTATTCTATAGATAAACTTTAAATATAAAATTAAAAATTATGTGTTCAGTAAATCTTGCTATCCAAAGAATATGCAGACCTGCTAGTAGGTGATTTTGCTCTCAAAGTTGACTAATAGAAGGTGTTAGTTTTAATCTCATGGTTGAGCCTATTGGCCTAATCATTGGGTGTTTTAACAATGTTCTTTAAATTTCTTAGAAATATTGTCACGAAGACGGAAAGTTCTACGCCGATAGTTTAAATAGACAATTATATTTATTTAGACTCATGCAACTCGCAACAGCATATGACAGAAAAATCTGGAGTGACTCCACTCGACTTTTCGAACATTGAGTAACTAACAGTTTTGTAGATAAAATAAAGAAAGAGGTGTTGCTAAACAAACAAAAAAGAGAAGACCATAACAGAGTGTTTGAGTATTTTTCTCCATATATCACACGAGGTTTTATTTAACGCTACTGAATTTTGAGCCCTTAGATCATAAGGATAAAGAATTTTTCGTTGTGTCCCTGTAAAAATCTATAAATGCTAGATTCACCAAAATGCTTATAGTTAGTGCAACAGTGATTTATAATATTCATACAAATTTTCAGCTCAATTGAATAAGGCGTTTAGATGCTATCGCTGGTCTCATAGGCCATAAAGATAAATAATTTTTCTTTGTGTCCCTGTAAAAAAACTGTAAGTGCTAGATTCACCAAAATCTATACAGTTGGTTCAATGTGACCTGTAACATGTGTACAAATTCTTTGCTGAGATTAATAAGGCGTTTAGACACTATCACACTTTTAAAAATTTGGCAAAGAATTTTTCTTTGTGTCCCTGTAAAAAAACTATAAGTGCTAGATTCTCCAAAATCTATACAGATTGAGTATCTGTGACCTATAATATGTGTATAAAGTTTTTGCTCAATAGAATAAGGCGTTTAGATGCTATCGCACTTTTAAGATTTTGGTCCCTTGGCCATAATGATAAAGAATTTTTCTTTGTGTCCCTGTAAAAAACTATAAGTGCTACATTCACCAAAATCTATAGGGTTCGTACTATGGTGACTTACAATATACGTATCAACTTTCAGCTTATTCGAACAAAGCGTTTAGACGCTAGCGTGTTCACTCACAGACATACACACATACATACACACATACATACACACATACATACACACACACATACATACATCATCGTAAAAATAGTGAAAACGGACTCGTTGGACCTCGAAACGTATAGAAACATCAAAATCTCGAATTCGGATTTTTGACATGATTACAATACTTTCCTCACTATAGTGTTCGGAAAGTAAAAATTGGCCTCAGCTGGTGGGACTCAGCTTTTATATACGTAGGGAATGTTTGTGTAACATCCAATTTGATAATTAAAGAAATTTTTAGAATCATCTAGAATTTAGACAAATAATAAATATATTTTTTTTAATCGAAATTCCAAACTTTGGATAAAACTACCGGAGCTGGGATTCGAAGCGTGGACGGAGAGCTCTGCAGTCGAGTGCTGCCCTGCCATCCAAGTCATGACGATCTCTGGCTACTTTACTTTTTTGTGATAATTACCATCATTTTCTTGAAAATGGCCGGTGAATTATATAGTCCAGATGCATAACATTAAATTCGTATAACCCTTCAGAAAAAATAAATGCCGTATTTTCTCAATCCGTTTCGTCTACTTCTATCTACCTTTGTCAGAGCGGATTTCAATGAAAGAAAATAATTTGGCGCCCTTCACACAGTCTAGCGTATCGCTAATATATCGTATAAACATTTTTCGTCATTATCTAAATAAGCTCCCGATAATCTACCCAAAAACGACAGATTCCGTGTTTTTTTTTTTTTCCCTTACGGGCTCAACGAGTGACGAACAAGGACTGTCAGGTGGATAGAAAATACATTTAGCATACATTTTCTGAATTTCTTCACGAATGATCCGTTTCTAGAATTAAAAAACTCAGTAGGTCTTTTGGTTGATAGGAACATGATCACCAGTATTAATCCTGTGTTTCACATTTGTCTGTACGGATATTGACCTATCAGTTTTCCCCAAAAATTCAGAAAATGTTCGAGCAATTCAGCTAGTTTGTATTTTTGTTCATTGCTCAACCTAGGAGATATTATTAGTGTATAATCTATAAGAGAATCTGATATATTTTGTTGTGTATCTAGGTCATTCGACGCGATGTCAATCACACATAAATTTCCCTCATCCAGGAACTCGGATAGGGCTATGTACTTTATAAAAAAAGTCCATTTTAATAACATGAAAATTCATAGAAATATTAGGATTAAGTGAGCTGTTTTTCAACTATGTTCTGGAAAGGTTTTCACGATAAGGGGTCATACACCAATAAGAATTTGTATCAGAGAAAAGCTGTGTTAACAATGAAACTTACTATAATATTTGCGATTAATTTTTCTTTTTCTTTTCTTTATATATATATGTATATATATAAGTATGTACTACATACCTATAAAAAAAAAAAAAAAAAAAAAAAAAAAGATGAATTGTTTGAAAAGAAAAATGAAATACTTTTTCTGATACAAACTTCAATTTTTGTATGTTCCTTTATCATAAAAACCTTTTTAGAAAACAGCTAAAACCAGTTCATTTAATCACTTATATCTCTATAAATTTTCATGATATTCAACTGGATTTTTTTTATAAGGGGCACTATACAGTTGAGTATTAGACTATGTCAAAGTTTTTTTTTTGCTACAGTCCGCGTATGTGTAGTAATAAATTATTACTTCCACTATCCATATTTCTTTGATTATTGAATGTGTTTATTTTAAACTATAGTATAATGCCTTAGGCATATGTTATTATGTTTCCTGAAAATTTCATGAAATTTGAAGAAAAATATTTAGTATCAAAGTAAAAACTTGCTAAATTTTTCCTGTATATTTTAATAAAATATTTATATTTAAATATTCGAGCTATGCTCACAAAATTCCACATACGTATAAAATATAACATTTACAATGATATCGGAAATTTGCAGTTGAATCGACGTACTTCCAGATACAGCGTAATCAAAAATATTTTTTATTTTATTCGATTTGTTGTTTGTCCCCTATGGGGCTTAGTGACAAAATGTTTGCGTAAAATTATGAAGAAAGATATATTTTTCGTAATACCAAAATTCAAGAAAAACACATTAAATGTTTTTCAAGGTAATCGACAAAACCTAAAAAAATGAAGATTTTTCCATTATTTCGTTCAACACCTGTATGTATGTACGTTTCGCGTACATGAAAACAAAAAAAATTGCCGGATGCACTATCTCGCTGTGCATGAATTAAAAAAGTTTATGGAAGTCCATACTGTAGCAATCATTAATACGAAAGTATGTGAGCGTCGCATACACGAAGACAAAACAAAACAGCAACAACAACAACAACAACAACAACAAAAATATTACTGGATACCCCTACCTTGCTGTGCATAATTCTAAAAAATTCGGGAAATTCCGTATTGCATCAATCACTAGCAAGCATGTATGTACGCTTTGCGTACATGAAAAAAAAGATCATTAGATACCCCTCTCTAACTGTGCGTTAGTCTTAACAATGGCCGAAATTCCGTATTGTTGCAATCATAAAATTAAAAATCCATATTGTTGCAAAAACATATTGTTGCAATCATGATGATGCATGCCTAATCTCTTCGCGTATATGAAAACAAAACAAAAAAAAATTAAACCACTAAATTCTCCTATCTTGCTGAGCATGAATATGAAAAATGCACGAAATTCCGCATTTCAGCAATCATTCATACGCATGCGTGCACTTTTCGCGTATATTAAACAAAACAAAATTTACAGCACTAAATACTCCTACCATGCTGTGCATGAATCTGAAAAAATGCATAAAATTTCAAATTTCAGCAATCACTAATTAACACGCATGTATGTACACTACGCGTACATAAAAACAAAATAAATCCCTGGAAACACTTGTCTCGCTATGCATGAATGAAAAAATGTACGCAATTCCATATTGTAAGAATCACTGATACACTTGTATGCATGCTTCGCTTTCATGAAAAACAAGGCAAAAATATAATATCTCTGGATACCCCTACCTGGCTATGGATAAATCCTTAAAATGAACGAAATTCCGTGTTGCAGTAATCATCAATATGCCTCTATGTACTCTTCGCGAGCATACAAGTCACTGGATATTCTACCCTGCTGTGCACGAATCTCAAAAGTACATGGAATTCCGTATTACAGCAATCGCTGATGCGCATGCATGCTTAGTGGTATTCACGGGAGCATTTCTTCGTTATTGGCAGTTTATCGTGCACTTTGCGACGATTTTTTACTATACGGAAAAGGTCGACGGATCAATACGTAAGTATCGAAAACAATAACACTATAATTCCAATGCTGCAGAAATGCCGTTGTAGCTTCATCATCGATTGTCATCGGAGTTATTCATATATGTCGAATTTTCGATAAATCGGATAATAGAAAGTGCGATAAACTTCTAAATTATAGTTTAACTTGATTTTGGGGGCCAAGGTCCTTTTCACTTTCTGCTTGAGCACGTATTGTTATCGGGGTTGTATATACATACAAAATGTATGCTCAATTTAATGATAGGAAGTAGTTAAAATTCGAAATAAAATTTCTAATTGGAGTTCGGCAACAAGGGCCTTCATTCGCCATCACCAAGTCCATTTTTGCTTGAACACGTACTGTCGTAGGCGTTATACATGCATGCAAAATTTTAGATCAGTTGGATGGTGGGAAAGTGTTTGATTCGATTTTTTTTAATTGGTAACTAGGGTCACAATTCCTCTCCTGTATCCATTTCTATTAGAGAATGCATTGTCATTTATGCAATGTACACATTTATGCAAAGTTCTTTGCTCACCTAGAAAATAGGAAGTGGATAAAATTCGAAATAAAAATTCTAACTGGATGTCGGGGTCAGGGCCGCTAAAGGCCTACTCACCTAAGTCCATATCTGCTTGAGTATGCATTTTCATATGAGTTATATATGTTTGCAAAATTTTAGATAGATTGCAGGGTAAACAGAGGTTAAAATTCAAAATGAATTTTTTAACTGGAGTTCGAGGCACAAAACTTTTCTATCGTAAGCTCGTTTCTATTTGAACATGTGTCGTCATTGTAGTTATAGATGTTACGCTAAATTTTAGCTCAATTGTGTGTTAGAAAGAGGTTAAAATTCGACATCAAATTTTTAACTAGAGTTCGGGGTCCTGGGCTCAAAAGAACTCCCCTGTCCTTTTCTACTTGAGCATACACTGTCATCGAAGTAGGAAAAATTTTAGTTAAATTGAATAATAGGAAAAAATAAAAATTCAAAATCGAATTTCATCCTGGAGTTGGCAGCAGAAGGCCTTTAAGGTCATTACTGTTCTAAATCCGTTTCTAGTTTAGCATGTATTTTCATCGGAGTTACATATGTATGCCAAGTATGAGCTTAACTGGATGGCAGAAAATGATCAAAATTCGATATTTAATTTAGTCCTTTTCCCCTATGACCGTCCTGTTTCTGCATTATCCTGTATTGTCGTCAGAGTTACACAGGATGCAAAATTTTAGCTCAGTCGGATGCTAATATGCTAGTTAAAATTCGAAATCAAACTTTTAACTGGAGTTGGGCTACGAGGACTCCAATGACTTTTCTCCTAAGTCTGTTGCTACATGATTAGTATTACCATCAGAGTTATATATGTATGCGAAATTTTAGTTCAACTAAATGATAGGAAATGGTTAAAATTCGAAATGAATTAACCGGATTTGAGGGCCCAGGGGCTTCAAAGCTTCTTGTGTAAGCCCGTTTCTGATTCAACGTGTATTGTCATCAGAGTTATGCATGTATTAAAAATTTTAGTTCAATCGGATAGAAATCGAGTAAGTTTCGAAATCATTTTTAGCAGGATTTGGGGGCGCAGAACCTTAAGGCCCCTTTCTGATAAGCCCATTTTGTTTTGAGCATATGTTGTTATTGAAATTATGCATGCATAGATAATTTCATCAAAATCAAATGATAGGAAGTATCAATAGAATGATAAGAAATGTCGAATTAAAGTTTTAACTGCTGTTGGGACACAGGGCTCACAGGACCCCTCCATGAAGTCCATAACTGTTTGAACATGTACTGTCATACAGTTCTGAGGTATGCTTAAAGCTTGAAGTCTCTAGCTCATACGGAAGCTAATTTAAAATCGATTTCAATATTCCTTCCGAACTGGGAAGCAAATAATTAAAACTTGACAAAAAATCCCATAGTACAACGCGAGAAGGAAGAAACGGTGAATCTGGTGTCGCCATAAGTTTTTCAATTTATACATCTTAATTTGTACATCATTAGGTCATGAAAAGGTTAAAACTTTTCTTGAATTATTTTCATTTATGTAAGGTAATAATATTTTTATTATTATTAAACTTGTAGTCAAAACAGAACAAAACCATAACGAATACCGTTTATCTATATTATTTGTTAACGATTGTTTCAAACTAAAAAAAAAAAAAAAAAATTAACTTTCTAATTTTAATACAATTATTTAATTTTATGTTAAATTTATAATATTAAAGATATTGATTTAAATATATTTTCTCAGATGATTTAATAACAATAAAATTCGTAATTTTAATTTCGTGACATTCATAAAATCTATAAAATATAAATAATTCATTATATAATAATTCAGCAAAATGTTACGATTAGATGCAAATTATCTCTTTGGAAGTAGGTCTCAGTTCATACTACTAGAAAAATTATTATTCATTATTAACAAAATAACCTAATATTTGCATTTGTACAATTTTATTTTTTAAAATTTATATAAAAGCTTCACGTGGGATAATATTTGTCTTTATATTTATTATGGAAGTGCAGTAATAATTAGAGTTCAATGGCCTCTTCACTGTCTGTCTTAATAATGGGTAAATTGAATAAAGTGCGCAGTTTCTGGAATTATTTAGTTTATCTTAAATTTAATTTTTAAATTAAATTAAGTGGATCAATATTTAACTCTGAATAAAATGAAGATTAATAAGAAAAGACTTTGGATTGAACTATAAATACAATTATAAATAACGGTAAGGGATATTTCTATAAAAAAATTATTGGTATTCGAAAATCTGGTAAGTTGTCAAGTATGAAAACGGTCCTAAATCTGTTTTTATTTCTTTTTAATGTAGATTCAACACTTGCACTTTTCTCCTTAATCTGCAACCTGTGTTTTTAAAATCAAAATACAAGGTAAGAGGATAAAGCTGTTTGAATGTCACACAAAATCATTTTGATAATAATGGAAAAATAATGATACTATTTATAAAATTTGCGATTGTTGTGATATAGAAAATGTCAATTAAATTTCTTGTATAACAATTCTTACTAGTATCGCCCAGTGGTCGAAACTCGACCATTTTTTTTTTGAGGCAAAGCAAAGTTATTGCCTTGTCCTAAACGGAATGCAATTGCAACACAGCTGCGGCAATTGTTTGCCGATATTCACTCTTAACTGAATCAGCAGAGTTTTACTTAATATAACTATTTCTCTCTGTAGATGTTAGCCTTTCCTGAAATGAGAGAAAATCGCAACGTGAAAACGCCCCTTGTTGTGTGATACAGCCCAGAAGCTAATAGGTACCATGTCAAACCAAGGCCCAACCAAGTATCAAATTCTGTTAAATTAATTCGATTGGTTCATAAAATACAGTGTTTGAACAACAACAACAAAAAAGATATTTTTCAAAAATGGTCGAATTAAGTTCGGGAAATTTCAAAACGTGTAACTTTATCGAAAACCGAAAATCTAAAACTTTTCTGAATCTTATATTTTCTACTTATATATGCAGAGGAAATAATAATAAATCCACTTTTTAAAAAATAAAAATAAGTAGTCAATTTCACTTAATTAAAATGCAAGTAAATCTCAAAACGTGTAAATTAATCGAAAACCGGAAATCAAAAGTTTTTATGTATCTTCTACTTGCTTCTTCTACCCACAAAAGCTAGCAATAAAGACACTTTTTTAAAAAATAAGTAGCCAATTTCAGTTAATTGAAACGTAAAGAAAGCTCAAAACATGTAAATTCAGCAAAAAACGGAAATCGGAATTTTTTCCGTATCGTCTACTTATACATGCAGCAGTTAGTAACAAATCCATTTTCCTTTTATTTTGTATATTAGTTGAATATTTATTGTTTAAATATCACCATTTGAAATGAAATGTTTATGTTTACATTCGAAACTGGAAGTTTGCCATTTTTTTTTTCTGGAGTTTTGTGATTTAAATTAAAATTTTATCAATTTTACAGAAAATATAACTCAATCAAACACATGTAGACAGTAACTTATATATAACTATACCCAAACATCGTAATTAAAATCGGCAGATAATTTCCGTTATTTTTTAATAATTTTTTACAAAAAATCCAATGGACGATTAACATAGATAATCTTTTTCATGGCTCCATGGACAGACAGTGACGTCATCACTTCGCTTGCTTATAGCGATGCTATATTATACAAATTACAGTGTCTATGGTTTTATTTGAGCTTTATGAAATTGCCAGATTTAACAACTTTCTACTTTTAGGTATTTTTTAATGTAAAGGAATACGTGTATAAAAGGGAAAAATGGGGAAAAATGCATAAAAAATAAATGTATTTTTAAATACCTTCTTGACAACGTAAGAAAATAATATTTGTATTCGCGCCTTCCGGCTAACCATACCTTTCGAATGATACCATTTTCAACCCTCTACTCCCATAATTAATATGTTAAAAAGGGACTACAAATTTTATACTTGCCTATTAATATATAGATTTTGGGGAAAAAAAAATAAAATCTTGCACAAAATTCTTAATTTGTTATAAAATGATTTAAAGCACAAAAAAAAAAAAAAAAAAAAAAAAAAAAAAAATTGTAAAGTTTTAATCTGACACTAAGAAACCTTCGAAAACGTTGCCTGACGTCACACTTTATGATGCTTCAATGTTTACATTTTGTTAGCCTAGTTAGCAAGCAGCAATTCATTTTAACTTATTAATTATTAGTCGTTTATGTGATTTCTGAGCATTTCTTTTTCATCTTATAAGCATTTAATATCATTATCACCATTTTACATTATCATTATTTTCAATTGTTTTTTTTCATGGCGGTTGTCCAATGTTTTCGTTTAATAGGATCCTGTGGAACGCTAAAGAATAGCTTTTGAGAAGCATTAGCCGTTGTATTAGCGCACAGTGATACAGTACAATATTTATACTACGATTTTTTAATGTCCGTCATTATTATAAAATACAAAACTGTTTCACTGATTGAAGAAGCAAAGCAAAGCACGAAATCGAATGTAAACAACGATTACTCCTGTTTGTTGTCATAAAGAGTGACGTCACGGTATATTATACTGCGTTTTCTCGATACAGTAAATAGTGCGGTGTTAAAATTGTTATAAATCAGTAATTAGATTTTAAATAAAGAAAATTTATGTATTTATTTTCTTACCTTTTATTTTCTATTATTATAAGAATAAAACCAGAAAACGTGCAAATTCCTCATTAGCATATTTCAATTGCATTTTATGATTATTTTGTAAACAATTGTTACATTAATGGATTTTCCGATCATCTTTTTTTTTTTGCTTAATTTATTTTTCTTATCAATGATACTATTTTTGCATTCTCTTGCATGTATCGTAAGGAAATATTGCTTTTAATTAAAATTTTTTAATAAGTAATTTTTTCTACATGATATATTTCGAGGTTCCCTGAATCTAAAACTCATTTTCATCTCCATGCCTGTTAGTCTTTGTACCGTTTGGTTATTATTAGTATAACTCAAAAACAAATATTTTTATGGAGTACAAACTCTGTATCATAAATCTGCATTACATTGGAAAAGAGTTCGAGATCGAACAAAAGATCAGTAAACCGGGGCATCCAAAAATATTGAAATATATTACGCCTATAGGAAAAAATTCTCGTCAATACAATTTAATATCTTTTACTTGTATTAAATGAAATGAAATGAAAATATGTTAATTAAATGCATAAAAACATGTTTCGCATAGAATATGTTACGGAAATCAAATATTAATCATTTACAGGGTCAACCAAAAAAAGTTTATTTGGCTCTGTAAATGAATATTATAACTGCAGTTTAGGATGGCTAAAAGAGTATACTAAGTTGTGCTATGTTTTTCTTCTTTTTCCAAAGAAAGTGCCCTATTTAGTGGGTATATAATTTATAGAAAATGTATAGAGCTATATAAAAATTTTAGAATAAATTTCAAAGAAAGAAGTGAGGAAAGTTCTTTATGGAAGTGGAGGATTAAGTATCAATCTCCCCCCCCCCCCACACACACAGATATCATGCAAAATGTCTGTAATATTGTTCATAGAATTTTATAGAACAGTTGAAGAGTTAAAATATAAAAATATGTCAAATGTGACAAAAAAAAAAAAAAAAAAGCCTCTCATATCTTAAATCGTAAATTATAATAATATGTGTATAATGATGTAGGAAAAGAGAAAGTAATACGTGTGTCACACCAGATCATTTCTTGAAATTCCCTCAAGGTGTTACTCTAGGTTATTTTTTTATATTATCGGTAAGCAGTTTCTATGCAAATATTAGTCGATTTGATGTGACTCACATTTCCTTATGTCTGTACTTCTGCATATGAAATATCCTGTACATGCATATAACAAGCTATAAAACCACGTAATATATATATATATATATATATATATATATTTATTTATTTATCATAAATATCGGTAATCTAAAACTGAAAGGTTATAGCTATTACTGAAAATTCTATTATAATTCCATAATTAATCATACAAATCTCAAGAATAGATTTACTCCAATATATTAGGAAATGCAGCTAATACTAAATAATGAAATCATAAAGCAAATGGAAAGAAAGAATAAACGGCATCATGCATGTGTCTTTGATAGTAACAAAACTCAACATTTAAAAGATTCTTTATCGAAATTATTTACTTCCATTCTGTTCTTCAATATTTAATTAGTTTACTTGTTTTGAGATGCAATTACATTATTATACAATAATCTTGACAATAATTGATTTACAGGAAAAGAAGCGGATTCCTTAAATATTGTTGACTTAAGTAATTTAGTTTTCCACTATTATATTTCTGTAAATGGCAGATAAATAAAACATTATCTTATAAAAAGCAGTATATTAATGAAATTATTGGAAAAATATTTAATTAGGCGTAAGTATTAAATATGTGCTGTTATGTTAGTCATTCACATTTTTATGTACTTATAATTTACCATCGCATTAATAACTTTATGATTTTATAAATTTGAACGTTAGAAATACGCAGTGGGTAAATGGCGACTGTCTGGAGTGGTTGAATCGAAGACGTGCTATCACAGTTTTCATTTTTCACGGAAAGAATAGCTTCTTATTCCGCAGAAAGGACGATTGTTTTTCTTTATTGCAACCAATCTGAAGTAAAACCTTGTAAATTTGTATAGAAAATATAAGTTTATAGTGTTGTATAAAAAATAACGTATAGAAAATATAAGTTTATAGTGTTGTATAGAAAATATAAGTTTATAGCGTTGTATAGAAAATAACGTATAGAAAATATAAGTTTATAGTATTGATTCGGACATTATTTAAGGAGCCTTTTCCATAGTTTGGTATGTTAGTTAGGGTTTTATTTTTGTAATTAATGTTGCTTCCTGAGACTTCTGGTCTATGCTGTTTTAGCAAAAGAGCGACATATATATTGACGTCTTCTAAAGAAGCATATCTAATGGTAGTGGCTGTTTCACTTTCTCTTACCCACATTGTTAAAAATAAAATCTTTCATTTTACCAGAAATAAGGTTCGAGTTAGCTGCAACCAATATTTTGGTTATTTCACCATTTTAGGGGTGCCATTTCAGTAATAAACACCATTGGAATGGTGAAACTCAGTATCAAAATAACGGTGACAGCTAAAAATGCCTATTTAACATCTTCCTTTTGGTGAAACGTGAAAAAATGTTATTTTTAATAGGGAATATATGGTAAATAAATTATTATTTTGAGGTAGAAAATTTCTGAGTTTTTGCTATAATTACACATTTTGAGGTTTCATGAACTTTAAAATTAGATCTTAAGCGGTTGGTCTGTGTGTTTGTTATTAACTTAATAAAAAAAATCAGATATTAGAAATAAATCCAAATTCACTATTTTAAATATATTAAAATACGGTCATATTATTTTAAATACATTAAAGAGATCGTAAAAAAGCTCCGTGTACAGTTACATACAAAAATTTTACTTATATTAGGTTTGTAGGTGGAATTTAACATGAAACATAACAAAATTACCACAAATATTTTAAATACATAAAACCGTGCATTTCCAAAAATGCAGTATGAAAAACATCTTTTTTTTAAAATACATTTTTAGTACTCAAAGTTGCATAGTTTTGTCTAAAACAATTAGTTCAAAAAATATATATTTGGATCGCTATTCTTGGAGTATGATTTTTATGGCTGATTTCAAATATTAGCAAATTAACAATACTAAGTACGTGAAACTGTCACATATGTTACATTTAAACTTATATAATAAAAATATAAATTCCTATTGACTTTAAAACATTAGGAACGATGTATTTGCATTGATATTTTCTATCATATTTTATGTATTTCAGAATAATAATAATAATAATAATAATAATAATAATAATAATAACCCTTATATCACAATTTTTGATATTTTTTATAAATACTAATGCTTTGTATAATGTTTTTTTTTTCAATCATATGAGAAAAATTCGATTTTCCGAAACTTAAACATTTTCATTTTCATTTTATAAAATCTTCATTAAGCCCTGTTACAGAATTACATGCATAAAATCGTAGTTCATATTTTATTGAAATATGCTCAGTAAATGTTTCACTGCTTCTCAGTCTACAGAAAGGTATATTATGTTATTTAAATACAGAAAATGACACATTACTTCTTGAGATAGAGCGACCACACGTCATTTTTTCGCGAAAAGTGAGAATGTCATATTTTCGAGAACGAGTGGAGTGTTTTCTCACCTACTGTAAAATAGCGCAAAAGCGCTCTCTCTCGTTTAAACGCCCCTCCCACCACTGCTTTTTATCTAAATTTCATTTATCCTGAAAATATCGTATAAGTACCACTTTACGCTCAATGAAAGACTCTATCCGAATACGAAATAGTGTTTTATGTTGTTTATTTCTTTTTTTGTGATTCATCTTTATAAATATGAACATTAACTTGTTTTAATATAAATCGGATACTGTGATTATTTGAAAATGGAAACTAAAAGCTTCCTAAAATACCGACAAACTTTTTAAAACAATTTATTGAAAGTGGGGAAAAGTTGTTTCCTGAATTTTTCCGTTTAGTTGAATGCCGATTAACCAAGAGTTAACTGAATTTACTTATTTATTTATTTTTAATCTCCGCAACTTAATATATATATATATATGCTTTGTTCTAAAATAATTTCTCATACCACTTAATTTTAGCAGAAAAAAATGCATACCAATTTCTATATTTTTACCGATTTTTATCGTTTAACCGCCTCCTCTCCGAATGTATCCCGATTTACCTTGAAGATTGTGGGGGCGCTTGAATGGCATTATACGGAATGTTGGTGACAAAAAAGTCAACACTTTTCTAAGAAGTGCGAATTTTAGAAATAATTTTAAATCCAGAATTTTTAGAAATTGTGCCTTTTTAAAACTTATTCATGAACTACGTCCTATATACAGAGTGGCTTTTAGGTAGGGTGTATCCCGACGACTTAGAATGCTTTCCTGACTCGATGGTGCACGCAGAAACACCAAGAATGAAAGAATGTTTTTAATATTTCTTTTAATAATAAATGTACATAAACGAAAGGATCATAGATAAAAGATGGTTTTCGAAGTTTGGTTCACCGACTTTAATGAAGACCTAATATCTATAGCGCATGGAATTCTGAATATTATTTTTGCAGGAATCACATTAGCTGCTTGAAAAATCCGAGATAAGCCTGGACTATCGCAGAGTATTCGGAATTCCATCTGCTGTAGATAGGAGACCGGCATTGAAGTCAGTGGACGAAATTTTCAACATTATTATTTAGCCATGTTTCTTTTGTTCATGTAAATTTATTATTAAATAATAAAGTCTTCTATTCTGATTTTCCTTTACGCACCACTGATTCAAGAAAGCTTTTCCGACCTTGCATTGTTATGTGATTCCGAATTGTTTCAATCCACCCTATCCTTCATAGAGATTCTGAAACATGATATTGAGGCACCCTGTACATAAAAATGCACACACGCACACACACATACAAAAAAAAAAAAAAAAAAAAAAAAATCGACTCTTGTTGTAAGCAGACATTCTTCTGTCACCAATTTATTCAAAAAGAAAGTTATCAGCCAGGTATTTATTTATTAGAAAAAATTTTAAGAGTGACGCAACAATTTCTCTTTAGGACTCGACAGGAATATTTGTAAACAAACAAACAAACAAAAAAAAACACAAACTATTTCATTTTATAGTAATGAAAGTTTTATCAGAGACTTTTTTCTTATTATTAAAGAATTACCCATTGTGCAATACTAATGCGACGTTAAACCCAACCAACGAACCAACCTCCTTATTAAAGTTTAGGCTATATAACTTTATTCGAGACTCACCAATAAAGCTATATCCATAAACCTGATGAAGAATGCTGCATGATTACATGTGCTAAATTTAACTGTATTTACAGAGTTTCTTTAAACGTGAATTACAGAAGCAATGAACAAAATGGCGTTGCTGAGTAAGTTTATAAAAAATGAACTTACAAACTACTGATATTGTTTGAGTTTGAGGAATAATTTATTGATATGCTAGTGTTTTTCACGACTTGAAGGATGCAGTAAAGCACTGGTAACTCATAACTTGTATAAATAAATGAGACATTTTTTTTTGACGCACACGTCTCTTGTATAACAATGATTAATACACACTATTCCCCCCACCCCTCCAAAAAAATCAAAGTACATTAATTTCTTAAACATGGTATCCTTTACTTCTCTCGTTTTAATCTTTTACATCACTTCTCTGTTGCCATTCTCAACTACACACACACAAATAAATAAATAAATAAATAAATAAATAAATGCTTTTCTGTTCAGATGATTTCAGGCACTGCCTTCTATTTGCTTCTTACAAATACTGTTTTTGGACAGGTTCTAAGTGCACATGTACAAACGTATTTTTATAAATAAATTATTTAATTATTTTTATACATTAATCATTAAGTTGGACTACATTTAACACCTTTCCATTAAAATTTTAAAATCGATAAGATAACAGAACATACAATAGGCATCAAGCGCCTTTTCTTATGATAAAAAATATATTAAAACAAATATTTTTCGTGTACGTAATCACCATACAAAAAACCTACAGCTCATTTTTCTATAAAAAAAAAAAAAAAAAAAAAAAAAAAAAATGTCCTTTACAATGCAGTGTTTTTTAATAAAAGTATTTAAAGATATTAATATAAACATTATGTTTTAAATTTATTTTAGTTCTTAACTAAAACACTGAAATAACGATTGCAAAACAAACACACACACACATATATATTCCATTCAATTTTTACTCTCTTTCATGATAAATAATGAAAAAGTAATCTTTCTAAAACCAATAAAAAGAATTATAAAGGAAATCTTTATTTTTTATTTGTCTTAACAAAGGAGATATTCGAGAATCTAAATCTGCTGTTTTATTTTGTTTCCAAAATAACACAATAATATATTTATATTATTTTTAAAAGTAAATAACTGAAAAGTTCTTAAAAATAATCCCTTTCATGGGACTTCAATTAAATGAAGCTTTTTCCGTTTCTTTAAGAGATTAGCAAATTAATTCTATTCATAGTCTTGAGATGTCTGCGAGATTAAAATATTATTCGGAAGTAAAATGAATTTCCTTTTCCCTGTTGTTCAAAAATATTTTTCAAAAAGAGAAATTTGAATTTAGCATACATTAAATACGCCATTATGAATACATTTATTTAGTAATATTGATTATCAGGATGAAACTAAAGTACTTGGATGTTAAAATATCAATTAAATAACAGTTTATACTCTAGGGTAATATTTGAAATAAATAACCAGGCTCAAAATGAAGAAGAAAGGAAAATAATTAGTTTTGCATCGATTATAAAACACTCTCTAACTGTACGTATTTATTACATCGTACCAAAATGCACTTCACCGTTAATCTCTAATGTAATCTACCCAGAAAAGTATAATCTTAAGATATATATTCCGATTTTAATTATGTAGGAAAAAATTTTACGAAAAGAATCTTTATTTGATTCGATTTCATTGAGAGAGACTAAAAAAAATATTGATTTTTGGTAGCTTTGAATATTTTCAAAAAAGATAAACAATTAAAACTTTCTCACACACAGATTAGTGTAATTAATCTAGACACGACAATAGCATAGCTACTGAAATATATATATATGTACATATACAGGGTTCCAGGAATTAGGGAAAAAAAAATTGGTTACCAGCAAAAATTTCTGGTAGCCAGTAAAAAAGAAGCCCCCCTGGCCTTTTTTTTCAACTTTTTCAATTTACTTAAACATAGAAAATAAAATTCTATGCATAAAAAACAAATATTTACTAGGATAGAATGATATATCAGGAAACACTTGTTTAAATGTAACATCATGAAACCGGTTTTATCATTTTCACTAAACTGATACAACATCCGCATCGATATATCTTGACATCGGCACAACGATTCGGAACGAGCACGCGCAAACAGCAGCAGTGTAAACCAATTCCTTAAAACGGTGTACTAATTTAAAACCCTATAATTTTTAAGCCCGTCTTTTTCTATCATGCATAGTCAAAATAAAAGGCTGGTGTGACTAAATTTTGAAAGACATGTTGCTTTTTTCTAGAAAATAAGATTAATAGATATGTGTAGTATATAATATTAAATTCTCTTACTTGTACTGTACTCAGTATTAATTTTATGAATAATTAAACAGATATACCGAAAAACGCCTAACGCTGAAAGGGTTAACACCGAGCTGCGAAACATGCACGGAGAAAAGTATTGTAAATCACCTAATGGTGTATTAATTCAATACAGAAAAAAACATTAAGTTTCTTCAAAGTTGAAGACGATTGTATTTCACGAGGCCTGTGCGTATGTATTGCTTTTAAATGGGGTTGAAGAACTTTCACAAAAACTATTTTAGTAGCTTCAGTTTGAATGATAAAGCACAAAATACCATTTTTGTGTAGTCCTGTATATATTTTTTAAATTTCATGCGCATTATATGATGTATTAACAGTAATATTAAAAATCAAATAACCGTTAAAATTGTCCTTCAGGAGTTTTCATTCCATTTCTATCCTATATTACATCTAAAAAATTTCGAAAGCTATGTAAATTAATTATGAATACTAACAATGCTATATTTTTCATGAAACATACTAGTTAATTATGAATACTAACAATACTGTATTTTTCAGGAAATATTCATTTATACACTTGAATAAATGACAAATTCGTGGTGTGCAGTGTATAAATATTAAAATTTACTTTTAAAAAATACCTTTCATGGATCATGATATATTTGAATTTTGTTGTAAATCATTATACACAAACGGATAATGCTACTTATACCATTTTTAATAATGCCATTGTAAACCTGAATGACAAATATCAATTTTATGGCGTTCTAAAAATAGTTACGAAAAGTTAGCACGGATAGTAGAGCACGGATAGTTAGGCAATATACCGACAGGCATTTGGATAACACTTTTTTAATTATTTTAATTGAAAAAATATTACACAATTAAATCCGCATTGAGCCTCTTCTATATTTATCCTTTAATTTATCAAAATGTTTTGAGTTGCCTTATAAACTTTAATGCTAATTATACCATACTCTGAAGAAAGATGGTTTTGTACATCTCACTCATATATATTGTACTTCCGTTATATTTTGTGCAGTATAAATAAATAAACTTTCATTTATAGGCCTTAATGCTTTGTAATTTTTTGTGCCACTCTTTTATACACAAATCTGTAGTTCTGTATAAACCATTTTTAATAGAAAAAATATAACATCTAAAACTTTATTTGGAAGAGTATCAGTTTCAACAAAGTGTTTAAAAAATGTGACTTCTGTATCCGCGAGTGAAATCATGTAAAGTTTTTAAGTTTAAGCTTTAATTTAAATAAGATAGCTAGTTAGGGATTTCGTTGCACTTTGAAATAAAAAATGAGAGGTACTATCTTGAAATGTATGATAAATTATGACAAACTTTTTTAAGGAAATCATATTTCCATAATCATATTTTTAAAAGTTAAAACTATTAACGGCCAAATTTTGGCTAAAGCTTTTTTTGTATTTCAAAGTACGACTATTGAGCGTCATTTAATCCCTTAACTGCCCGGGCGTATAGATACATTTTTCTGAAGTACGATCTTTTATATCGTACTGCTATCAGAGAAACTACTGACACTGCTTGATAATGCAATAAAATTACCTGGAAAAAGATCTTAACAGTATTTTTGAAAGATGTACTTATTTTACAGTTGAGAGGGGATGGGGGCACTGGGAAGCGAATATCATAAGTTTTCCTCGGCAAGTAAGGGGTTAACGTCCTGGATGAGAAAGTGATGGGTCTTCCATCTTGGAATATTGGCCACACATGATTTACGGACCCGCAGTTTGCTGGTTGCCAAGAATTCTCCTCTCTTCCTCATAGGAAACGTAGCAACGGAGAAAACATAATCAGTTTCTTTGTTCTCCTCATTCTCCGTTGTTGTGTTCCTTATGACACCTATAATACGAGCTGACTAACAGCTGATCATTGTTGCCCAGCGGAAATATAGCTTGGCGACTTTTAGTTGCAGACGTATTACTCGGCGTCTTTATCGCCTAAAATGGCGAGCTTGCCTAAACAGAAGAGTGAATTATTGTTTGTGCTTGATAAGTTTGGCGGTAATATTTGGCGAAATTTTCTTATAACCCTTGTAAAAAGGAGCCATCACTGTTCCTGTTAAATTTGTTAATTTTAAATATTTATACACGTTGGAAAGTAGTGTAGGTTGAAAAATACAACATTTAGATAATCAAACAGCAATAAAAACAAATAATTGATACAAAAAATGCAAGAAAACATAACACAATTACACTTTACATTTGTGATTGAAAGCTAAGCGTACAAGTTTCTTTTGGACAATTAACAGCCCATTACTTTCGCCTTTCTTCATCTGTTGGAAATCTAAACTTTCTAAAAGCAGTTCTGGTATGATTTGAGCAATTTTCGGGTGCAAAACCTCCATTTTATGTGATTTGATAACACTTGAAATTCGGACCACGTGGGCAACAATCGCTGTGTGGGAAACAAAATGCCTGATGAGCCAGCCTGTATTAGAGGAGCTCTAGTGTTCCTTAAAACGTAAATCGAAGAGCCTAAAACTCCTGGAACTGTGCGAAACCCGAGTCTGTGAAACATGGGTAGACAATAATACCAAATACAAATGTACCCAATCCGAATACATTTGCGTCAAAAATTCTGAGACTTTCATTATTATTGGTAACATTTCATTTGTTTATGTGGAAAATAAAAGATAATTTTATACAACAAATTAAAAAAAGTAATATTTTAAATGATTAATAAATTAGTTGAAGATCTAATGCTAAATTACGATGAAAACTGTGAAAGAGAAAGCAAAATATTAAGGTTATACATTTAAATTATTCCAAAAACATGTATAAAAAATATCTTAAAATAATTATTGTCACTATCCTCTTATTAAAGGATTGTAAATATTAGTAAACTAAAATAAGGTTTGCTACAAAACTTATATTTATTATAAAATTCATTCTGCATTTACATAATTTGATAACACTGGATAAAAAGCAGTTAATGTCTGAACGAATCTTTATTATTCTTTCAAAAGCAACGTTTTTATGTATAAATTTAAAAGTAAAAGTGGTAACTATAAGTAAAGGTGGCAAGATGAAAGACGTTACTGCAGAAAAAAGGTTATCTTTTCTGGCATTTATCGCGTTATTGGCGATTTTTTGTTCTGAATATAACTAAAATGTTTAATTTCGATAAACATATCGCTGACAACTCTTTTTGTGACGATCGTAAATAAACTAGCAGCAAAGTTATAAATGGCAAGGCATAATCTCTGCAAAATAATAATAATAATAATAATAATAAAATAAAAATAAAATAGCGTCATAGGATACACAATAAAATTTCATTGAATAAAATAGTATCGAATTTTATTTGGTTGAGTAATAAGTCATGAGTTTTTTTTATACATTTTTTAAAACATGAGTGAATGAATGGATTTATAATAAGTTTCTTATTGTTGGTTACGACATTACCTATAGTGTAACCAGTTTGTAAGTGGTTCGGGGGTAAAAACGCTTAAATCGCAGTCGAAGAATATATCCAACCATGCCAAATTCATTATTGAATGTTTGATTGAGTAAATTTTTTGAAAAGAATCTAAATAGATAAAAGTTGACTAGGCCAGACCTGGGGAATATGTAGAATAAAACAGCATTTTACATTTAAGGTCTTGAATTGCAACTTTTGTCGCACAGGCATTGTGATAATGTAGTAGAACGACATTTTGCTACTTTATTTCGTTGAGTCACTGCACGTTAGTTGAACGTACTCAACGAAATAAATTAGCAAAGCGTTTAGTTACGTTTAAGTATTTCGTAATGAATTATGTCTTGTAAGTCTCACCTTTGGAGTCGTTTATTTGTTGGAGCTGGATCATTCTTTTAGCTGATTCATACTGGCATAGCAGGAACCATTTCTCATCGCCCGTGATATTGCAATACAAACAACACTGTTTGTTATCATAGAATGTTCAATAATTTACCGAACAAACTCGTGATGATTGTGGAGCGTTAATTTATATTATTTTCGAGGTTTCGATTTAAATGTCAGTGGACGGTATCCGACTTCCCGAGCTTTTGAAGAGGGATTTAAGTAAAGATGGCTACCAGAGTTTTTTTTTTTTTTTTTTTTTTTTTGTACACAGCCGATGTGCTTTGCCAATTTTTTTTTTTCATTTTACGGGTAATTTAGTGCCTCGATTGATATAAACGACGTTCTTCATTGAATTAAGTTGATCGACTGAAGCGCAATTGGAGTCAAAATTTCTTTCCATTTTTAAAGCTCGAAATCCAGCATCGGATGACACTTTGAAGAAGTACTTCTTCACGCAAGTTATATGAACAAATTTGGTGGTCTTAAAACCTTGATTTAAGAAAAAAAAAAAGGTGTCAAAAGTGTTTCTTTCTGTCCATTTTATATTTTAATTTAATGATCTGAAAATACATACTAATAAATTAATTTAAAAATTCAGATATAACACCTTATGGAACAAATAGTTCTCTTTTAATTCAAATAATATACTGTTTTATTTCTGTCAAACTTTTAAAATAATAAAATGCACTTAACGTTTTAACTAACTTTTTATTTATTTCATTAGTATGTTACTATTACAACTTTAAATTTGAAATCTAAGATGCTCTTATATTTTAATTTTAAACAAACATTTGTATAAATTATCTTAAGAGACAAATAAATAAATAAAATATTTATTATTTATTGTTATATTTATTGTTATACAAACTTGGGCTTATTTCAGTGGGAAAAAAAAAATCTGGTTTGACACAACCATACCACTTCTATTACCCGACATTACACGTATTATATACATTTTTTAAAAATAATGTGATCAGAAGACATAAAATTGGCCTAACGAAGTAGACACCTAACAAATTTTCTACGAGAGAAAGCTGATATAAAGACAATTAAAACAGAGTTTACATAGTTAAATTTATAGAGTTTACGTTACAAATAAAACAGAGTTTACTGAGTTAAAAATTAAGGGAAAAAAGTGATAGTTATTTTTTAAAACACCAATTTCCGAGATCTAAAACTTACCTACCTAAGCGGATCACTGTTAATTCTCCTGTAATAACCACGTAATACACAAGAAAGGATATCTAAAATAGATTTATGTAACAATTTTCAAGAAAATCGTTAGAGCCGTTTTTCAGATAAAAACATTTACCAAAACTTGCTATACGTGATTATTGACCGGAAAACAACAATTACATGCTAAAGGATATTTAAAAGGGAGTTAATATGTCAAATTTGAAAAAAATCTGTACAGCCGTTTTTAATGGAACGCGCTTGCGAGACCTGAAATTCAGCTATTTATACAGGACGTCCATCAATTTTCCTGAACAAACAACTATATCATTCGAAAGGACATCTAATAGAGTGTTAATACAGCAACTTTGAAGAAAATTGTTAAAGCCGTATTTAAGATACGGACTTACGGTCCCACTTCCGGTTTCCAATGTACAACTTCCGGTTTTTCAATTTTCACGAAAATTTGGGAGATGCATTTGTACACCAGTCCTGTCTCAATTCTGAAGTTTCGTAGTTCTATCTTTATTAGTTTCGGAGATATGATAGCCAGAAGATTCCACACAAACACTGACCCATTGACAAAAACTACTTTTGTGGATTCAGGAGACCTTAAAACGTACAAATAAGGTGGAAACTCGACATCGAATTTTTGGACCGAAAACTATACTTCCATTACCTACAGCAGTCGGGTAATGGAAGTAAAAAAGAAAAAAAATGTTCATAAAATGAGAGCAAAAAATGTATTTTTTATATATTTTTGAAAGACGTTTACAAAAGAAAGAAAACTTAAGCTCTTCGGAAAGGTTTTAGTTAATTAAATATTTGCTATAGAGATTAGTATTAAGTTACTTTATTTTAGTCATTTCTATACTAAAATTAATAACAAAAATTCTTTCGCCGTTCGATGTAAAAATAGGATTATGTAAAAATAATATTTTTACTAAAATTCATAAAATATGCATTATCTTTAAATAGAAATTACCGAATATGTGTACTGTAATCTGATTGGCGTTAATAAAAAGAAATTCTTTTAAATTAGATGCATTAAAATCCCGCTTTATATTTTAATGAAGGGGTTAAATTTATGTTAGAGAGTATAATGTATATTTTCTTAAATAATTATTTATAGTTATGCAACAATAAAACTAAATAAAAAAATTTCACCTGATATAAAGATTTTTTTCTTTGAGTGACAATAAAGTTTTTCTGGAAGGCCAGGTTCTAAGCATGTTTTTAGCGGTTGGTTTGCGTGACTTTTACTCGCATCACCCAAGAACAAATATTACCATAACATTCAAATTCAGGATTCCAAATGTGTATTATGTGGAGATGCTAATTGAAACTTTTCATTGTTATCGGACAAACGGTTCATTTAAAAAGACATAAAAAAAAATCAAACACATTAATCTATAGGTGAAATTTATGATAGGTACATTTGAATACCTGTAGTCTATACGAAACAAAATAAAATGAACATTTATGTCTTATATGCATAAAAGCATGTGTAATACAGGATATGGTGTAAAGTTATTTACCATTCGTTTACAGAGCCACACAAAAATATTAAGATAATTTTGGATTATACTTGGAAATTGTGTTCGAGGTACCTTTCATACAGAACCACACAAAAAAATTAAGATATAATTTTGGATTATACTTGGAAATTGTGTTCGAGGTGCCTTTCATGTTGGGTTATAAGTTTTCCATACTGTGCTGCATTTAACTAAACTGCGTGGTGCATATATAATTTAAAGTCGAATTACAGGAATATCGAAAACTAAGCGAATACATTACTCTCTTTTGAATATAAATAATGAAATTGCTTAGCTAAATTTTATCAATTCGTGGGAAACTGCTTAAGGAGCGAAATTAAATTCTCCTTTCCTCATGTTAAACAAAGTACTAATTTGGATTTCAAATTTGAATGTTGATAATTATGCGTGTTAAGGTCACCAGGAAATCAAAATTACGTCTTCAGTGGTTCATCTGTGTATATATTTGTTAACAGCATAACTCAAAGACAAATAATTTAAAAAAAAATTGAATTTGTGAATTTTGAAGCAAATATGAGAAATACCACTTGAAAAAATAGACCAGGATTTGTATGTTTAAAGAATTGGTGTTTGTGAATTTTGTCTAATGATTTCTAATAAACCTTTAAATTAATCGACCTTATTTTTTATGTATTTGTGTGAGGGGTTTTGAGAGAGGCAATATCCATTTTAAACATAAGTATATAATAAATAAAACTGTTTCAAAACATTTTCACACTAATTTTAAATTATATTCATATACAATACATTATAGTTTACCCCTTAATCTGTATTTTGCCTTTATAGCATTCAAACACAAGGTAAGGGAAAGTAATGTGAGTGCCAAACCAGATTATGTTATAACAAGAGCGTCATTGTATTAATAAAGATTAAAATATTGAATACTAAAATATAGTAACAAACATTAATATGCGTATTTATAAAATGTCATAAATTAATTTTCTACAGCTAAATATTAAATTATAATATTAGGTTTTTCAGCCTAAAGTTGCACGGAGAAAAAATTTGCAAATACAATAAAAGAAATAACAGTTATTACTTAAATTTAATTTTTTAAGATTATAATTTTTGCACATTATCTTCATTTTGGGACTATTACTTAAAGAAATAAAACAAAAACAGAAAAATGTGTAATATAAAACCATTTCAAAACATTTTTTACTGTTTTTAAATTATATTAATATACATTACTTCATAGCTTAACCCTTAATCTGCACTTTCTCTGTACAGCATTCAAATGCAAGGTAAGAGAAAGGAATGTGAGTGCCACACCAGATTATGTTATAATAACAGTGTCAGTGTTTTAATCCAGCAATTAGTTTTTTAAACTTCGTAATTAATATGCGTATTCATAATGTGTCATAAATTAATTTTTTGCAGCTTAATATTAAATTATGATATTAGGTTTATCAGTTTTGCACATAGACAAAAATTACAAATATATTTGGGGAAATCACAGTTATTACCAACTTTTATTTTTTTTTTTAAGAATATAATTTTTGCACAATATCCTCATTCTGAAAATACCACTTAAAGAATAAAACAATAGTTTACTGTAAATAAATAATAGTTTATTATATAAATAATTCAATAAATAAATACAAATTATTTATTATAATATTTTTTTTTTTTTTTAATTATAATATTAGTAAAAAGGTTTTATGTAATAGAAAAAAAAATTCTTATAATATATAGACTGCAGAAAATATCATTTCATTTTTTGGGGTTTGTCAATTTAAAAAAAAACAAGAGAGCATATATACATTTAGATATATTTGACAGGAAAAAAAAATGTACTGATGAAGCAAGAATTTACAGCATATTTTCTTTTGCTAAATACAAGCTTCCCTTTCTATAACTAAGTTATTAAAGATCTAAAGACACAAATCATCATGCTCAAATCTTCTTCTTCTTCTTCTTCTTTCTTTCTTTCTTTCTTTTTTTTTTTTTTTTAACTCATTAAACAACAACAACAACAAAAAATCGCTATATTGAAATTTACATCAATAAATTTAACCTTTATTATTACTATTACTTGAGACATATTGTTTTTTTTTTATTTTTTTTTTATTTAATTATTTATTTTTGTAATCGAAAAAGTATGTAAATAAAATAAGCTATTGTAATCACACAATTGTTTTCGCGTAGAAGATTTCGAAATTGCTCTCTTAATTTCGAAATGTCAATATAAATTTGAATCTGACTGCACTGTAGGAAAAATATTTCATATTAATACTAGATATAACAATATCAAAAGGAAAAAAAAATTGAGTACAGTACACTGCTGAAACTGATTCTCGTAGCAAACATTTAAATCAAATGAAATTAAGTCAATCGTAGCCAAAATCGAAATACGTGTCTTCCAAATAATAATAGTTTTACCTAGAACAGATGTTTATTTTAATATAAATAGGGAAATGTCACATAATTTATGAGTAATGCATTATTTTATTTTGTGCGTATATGTTCCTGCGTGTGTCGTAGATCGAAAGAAAACATTCTTAGACTAATTAAACTCATAAACACTAAACCGTTTGTTTCCACGAAAGAAAAAATATATTGCATATTTAAATTAGTACCATTATTTAAATTTGATTGGTGATAAGAGAAGACAAGAAGCGTCATTGGTAAAATACTATTATCAAAATAATTTTTTGTACTGAAAACAAAGATTATTAGATTTCGCTTTTCAAATTTCGTTTATTTCTTTTTTTGTTATTGTCAATTTAAATACCACATCTTAAAAAAAAAAATAGGTTGCAGTTATTATAAACGTGTTAAATCTATCTAATGTACCAAAATATCCGAAATTTAGGAAGAAATAAATATGTCGTAAATCGCAAGCTTTTTTTTTTTTTTTTTTTTTTTTATGTCTATTTAAAGAGAAAAACAAAAGTTATTTTTGTTTTGTCATTTAAAATATATTTAAACTACACGCAAAGTAATGAAAAAAAAAAAAAAAAAACGTATGTTAAAATTGGTGAAATAGGTAGTGATTTCGAAAAGTTATCTAAAAACATTAAAAATAATCTGGTGTGTCACTCACACGACTTTCTCTTACCCTGAAATTTAATACAATAAATACAGGTTGCAGATTAATAGGTAAGATAACGAGTACTGTTATGTAAACCTATGTTAAACAATTCATATTAGGCTTCTGAAGAGTTTTATATGATAATTAGTTCTGTGTAAGGGGGGCTACCGCCCCCCTCAACCCCCCGTTTCATTAATGCACCTACATTTATATAGAATTTAATTCGGTTATTAAAAAATAAGTCTGTTTTTAAAAAATAATTTATTGAAATTATTATTTAAAAAAAAATCTTTCATGATAATGCAGACGATTTCCATATTAGAGAAGTAGTATAACACCAAATATCCAAAAAAAAGTTCATTTTATTCTCAAAAAAAAAAAAAAAAAAAAAAAAAAAAGAAAAAAAAAAATAAAAAAGTACGATTTTTTTCTAAGTTTTTTTTTTTTTTTTTTTTTTTTGTTAAAAGTAAAAAAAAATCGATAACTTTGTTTTAAATTATCGCAGATCGATGGTTCAACCATCGTTTTAAAGGTATTGGCGAGCTCTTTTGAAAGATACTCATCATGAAAATTTACTCCCCTCGAGGGGGGACTTCCCCTCCAGTGGGGGGGGAGGCGAGGCTCCTACATACACAAAATTTTTTTCCCAGTTAACTATCTCTATTACAAAATATATATATTCGTTTCATTTGGTTTAGTGCAGTCTATAGACGTTAAACTCTACTTTCCTGCAATTTCCCCCATAGACGTAATGTATTAGAATTCTCTTGATTGTCCCTGTACACAAACCATTAGCTTGATCTGAACGAAAAGCTTACTGTAGCATCCCTATATGATACACATTTAGAATACCAAGTTTGAACTTTCTGCCATAATTTGTTTTTGAGATATGCTGATAACAGACAGACACACAGACAGACACACACACATACATACAGACACACAGACATACACACAGGCCATTTGCTAAAAACATGATTTTCGTATTCAGCGGACCTCAAAACGTGTAAATATAACAAAATCTCGCGTTCGAAAATTTGACCCAAAAACAATACTTTCTCTACCTTATGGGTAAGAGAAAGTAAAAAAACTATCTTAAGTAAAAAGTATGGACGTTTGAGGAGCATAGTTCCGAAGCACTTGGGACCAATCACGGCTTTCTTAATCAAATCCCAGACAAGTATCCGGTTATCACAAAAAGCGGTGCGCCATACAATGAACTGGATTTCAGCTGTTTCCAAGAATAAGAAAATGGTAAGGGGTTTTTCTCAATATTTATTTACAATCATCGAAACTTAATTGCCATTCAATGAATCAAAATAAAAATGGGAGTAAAACCTTTTAAAGTTCAGCTTTTTTTTTTCGAGAGAAACTGAATATCAGTTCATTCTCAACATTGAATAGCACTATATATTCGATTGTTTGATTTATTTTATTAGTGACGCTTTTTTCTGAATAAAAACTTTGCACATAGTGAGCAACCCATGAAACACCAGTTTGCTTTTGGACATTCAAGATCCAACACATTAAATGTATTATCTTCATTTACGTGTTGAAAATTTTTTTGTAAATATTAATTTCTATGTCTCTGCGTCCATAATAAACAAACTGATGTAATTAGACAATACCATAAACTATTTTAAAGTTATTTATAGTTTCAAAATCCCATTTGGGAAAATGATACATCAAAAGAAATATATCATACTTAATTTTACAGTTATATGCACAAATGCAGACATTAAACAATTTAATTCTAAACTGCAGAAATACTGCAGAAAATTTTTAAAAAATTTACTTTTATAACTCAGAAGAACTTTATTTATTTATTTATTTATTATTATTTTTTTTTTTTCAGTCTTTGTTTTATATTCTAGTAGATTTCTATTTTAAAATAGTGAAATTACCTTGGCGTTCAAAGAGTTAAAATAAGTTTTTTTTATTGTCTAATTTTAGTTTTTGTTCTATATAGATAATGAAATACACAATACATAATATGACAGTTAATTATATTTTACTTGAAGTATGACTATTAAAATTTATAGATAAGATAAGAGATAAGGGAATTCTAAATAACTGTAAAGACTATATCGTGAAATCAGTTTTATACTAAACAGCTCACACAAAAACAGGATGATTTAAAATATGTCTTGTTTTTAGTGAATGTAAGATCTTGATATGTCATAAATTATATGTAGTACAAAATAAAACATTAGCCTGATGTATTCTAGTGTCTCCTAGTGATATATGCACATGCATAACATTTCAATGAACAATGCGTATGTATTTACATAAATTTAGATTTTCTGATCATGGTCATGTTAGAAATGTCTCTGAAAACACACTCTTGCTTGTGCACAAATTACACACATTTTGTGCGTTCCGCGGTCTAGGATTTATTGTGCTGGATTCCGTATAACAATGCTGAATAAATATTAGAGGATATCACAAACAAGCGGATTTATCTTATACTGTAGGTTTGTATAATAAAATAATTATTTAAATAATTTAATTATTCTTTTATTTTGTATTTATGCATTTTGTGTAAAACTAAATACCTTATTTTGTAAAATTATTATTAGTCTAAAATTAAATGTTGCGTTTTTTACCATATCGAAAGCATGATATTTGACATTTAAAATTATTTCTGAGCATTATTTGTACCCTCTCCACTTTATTTGTAGTGAAAGTTTGTTCCGTATGTAATTACGATAAAATAAGAAAAAAAGTAACCCGCGAGAAAAGTGGTGTGCAAAAAAGGGCGGGTAGTAACTATGTTTCGGAATAAATCAAAATATTGTCCCTGAAAATAACAGTCATTCCTGATTTAGAAATATTTAACAGAAATACAATGCTCTTAATCAGTACATGCATAAAATAAATTTATCAGTGTGAATGCTGTGTATACGAGGGTAGTTATTGATATTTTTGAATAGACAAACATTATTTTATTAGTTTTTGTTATGATGTTGAGTTTAAGAGTTTAATTTTCTTATTTTCAGTTTCAGGCAGATTAGGAAAATTATATTGAGTATAACATTTTGAGCAATAACGAGCAGGTAATTGCACGAAAAATAAAATACGAATCTCACGATAATAAAATTAACAGCAAATTAGGATAAAGCAAATTTATGGAAACGGAATGAGGTTAGCTTGGTGGCTGGGGTATTAACTCCACTACTGAACCGTATTCTTCCGTATTATAACACGGGTATACATGCTCTATAGCAGAAATTTATAATGCAAAATATAAGACGAGAGGCTCAGCTCAGTCACAGATAGGACACACCCGTATTATACAGATACTATTATACAGATAGGACACTCCCGTATATTCAATAGTAACCAAAAAGCGACTAAACTGGCCCTGTGGCCAACAACAGTAAGTTTCTTGAGCTCTCCAGCTTACGCAATCATTGGTCTTATTTTTATGTTTTCTTTTGGCAAATTTGTTCCTCTTTGTACGAACTTGATCGACAAAAGCAATTTATTTTAAAATACAAGTATGCTAAATATTAAGCAAAAAGGATTTGAAAACATACGTGAACCAAAAACATTTTTTTTTTCTTTTTTAAGAATTTTGTATTCTTTAAACCAAGCTGTGTTAAATATTTTTACACTCCATTCTGCTGTTTCAGAATCACGGTATATAATTTTTATTTGTACATGAATATTAATGTGTTTAGCAAAGTAGATATTTAAACCTCATAAAACTTAATTTTATTTCTTTGAAAAAGAGCTCTGAATGTTTTGACTATGATTTAGCGAATTTAAAATTAACCCTCTGTACCATACTGTAGACTGTAGGCAACATACCGTTCGATCGTGGTTCAAATTCAAAGAATCGGTTCTACAACGTAATCACGCACTGTAGCCTGTCGTATACACTGACAGTTAGAGAATCTAGTATCTAGAAACACAACTGGATGGCGCCGTATGTCGTAAGTTGAAGTTCATTACTCGACAGTGGGTAACTAACGACAAGTGCGGACCGGCTCTGATTCAAAAAATAATAAAAAATAGTTTTTCGTGTGTTTTGTGTTTTATATTGAAACAGTGAAGAGGTAAGTGTTTCAAATTCATTGTATAAAATATTGATTTTGACCCAATTTCACGTATTTTATAGGATTTTATGCTAAAAAGTGTTTGTTGCCTGTAGGTGTTTTTGTTTGTTTTTTCGAAATTTATGAGAAAAAAAAAAAAAAAAAAAAAAAAAAAACCTGAAACACGTGTATTTTATTTTTTTCCAATTATTACGAAACAAATAAACACAAAAATATTAAAGGTCATGAGTTACAGAGGGTCAAGAAAAAGTGAATAAAAAGAACAACTTTAGATACTAACCAGCTACTAACTATTTGCAAAATAGAAAAACAATTTTTAGTCAAAGTCGCTATTCATGTAGACCAAACAATTGTGGAAGTTCTTAGTTACTTTATGTTGATCCTAGACCCTAGTTGTGCTATTATCTCCCCAATTTGCCTTTTAACTTTACTGTCGTATCTGTATGGTAATCTATGAGCTGAGTTTTCTTACGCCAACAATTTTTTTTAAATATTTTTTTGGTAAAATTTGCTATTGGAAATTTCTGTGGTATAAACTTAATTTAAAAAAACTAGTATGTTGTGGCCACCACAAGACTTTCTTCTATATTTTCCTATACATATTCAATCAGTAACAATATTAAAAAAAAAAAAAAAAAAAAAAAAAAAAATACGATTTTTTTTTCTAAGTTTTTTTTTTTTGTTAAAAGTAAAAAAAATCGATAACTTTGTTTTAAATTATCACAGATTTATGGTTCAACCATTCGTTTTAAAGGTATTGACGAGATCTTTCGAATGATACCCATCTTCAAAATTCAACCCCCCTGGGGGGGTACTTCCCTCCCAGGGGGAGAACCGATGCCCCCCCATGCACAAATTTTTTTTCCTAGTTAACTACTACTATTATGAATAATTCATATTAATTTTACAATCACAAGTTTAAAATAACTCTCATTATGCCCATTTATACGGAATTTTGTCCTATAAAATGCGATCACAGCGCCACCTGTTGAGCTATTGATCCCCAAATCTAATGGGCACCAGTTCATGTCAGGGTGCAACTAAATACCAAGTTTGGTTAAATTTCATTCATTGGTTCGTGAGATACAGCGTCCACAAAAAAATGATACAGACAGACAGACAGACAGACAGACACACAGACAGACAGACAGACAGACACACAGACAGACAGACATTTTTTAAAAACTATTAATTCGTGTTCAGGACATCCCAAAACGTGTAGATCCGTCAAAAAACGGAGGTCGAAAATTTTCACGAATCCAATACTTTCTCTATATTACATATAGAAGAAAGTAATAAAATAAAAAGTGGATAACAATTTCATTCGTAGGATGTTATTATATTTTTGCACAGGTATCTTACAAATATATAGCCATTATCTCATTTTGAATCTCTGCGTGGTGCATTGTCTAGCAATAAAAAAGAACAGTAATTTGCAAAAGATAGTTTTCCTCAAAATGCCTTGAAATAATTTCGCTATAATTTCCATAAGTATTCAATCCTCCTTAATCGAAACTTTAATATATTCGTAAATATAATATAACAACAAACATTTATTTTGTGTTATATGCAACTGGTTTTCATTTTATAACTTAAAATTGAATGCGAAAAGGTATGAAGTAAATTATCAGAGGAATATTCTGAATACATAATCTTCTATTTATTTGCTTGTACATAATATTTATTCTACTTATTTACTTTTACATTAATCTTCGACTTATTTACTTTGGGAATAAATGTTACTGAAAACTACAATTATATAAATTTATTAATTAGATTTAATTAGATTAATGAAATTTTACACACATTCTATTGTAAAAATAAAACCTTTATTTATTTATTAATTTAATTTTTTAATTTTTTCCCAAATTGAAGTTTGAATACATCGCATTCGTCTATGTAATTTTGAGTAATCTAATAAAATATTCCAGTACATTCAAGCAAAATATATTATTGTTTATCTTTATAACTGTGAAAGTAATACGAATAGAAGAATTTCATTGCGTTTTTGTCGTTTTTTATTGTTTAGGCGGTGGCTGTTTAAACTAATTATTTCACTTTCATTAAAGCTTAGAAGTAATAAGAAATAAGAACGCAGTGAAAATATCAGTGAAGAATTTATTTTGCAAAGCATTTACATAGCGCGTAATTCAATTAATTAAGGGTATTAAGTATGAATAAATGTTTAGCCGTAATTAATTTTCTTGATGTAAAATTGTCTTTTGTTGTAGAATCTTTACTTGCCACAATAATGTCATTATTTCTGAATAATAATAGAGTACACAAGATTATCTTAATTATGCAAATTTTGTTCAAGAATGGGATTTGAAAAATGGAATAAAGGTTAAAAAAAAAAAAAAAAAAAAAAAAAAAAACGCTTTGGTAATATATATAATTAAATAATAAATTAATCTGAATAATTGATATTAGGAATGTTTTTAATAAATTTATTATTTTTTCTCTCTTTCTTGGAATATTCGGAAAAAAAAAATTCTTTTTAATTAGTCGTATCGAAAAAAATTAAAAATATTGAAATTCGTTAAATAGTTGTTCTAATAAGTAATTAAAATAAGTGTAAATACATTTTCAATGCATTTTCAACTTTTAAATGCTAAGATAAAAACTCAGTTACTCGCTTTTTTTTGTACATTCCCTTGTTTAACTTTTCAGATTAATTTCAGTGCGAGAAGGATTATTTTTCTAAAGGATTTAAAAATTCATTTATATGACCCAGAATTCGTATAAGAGATGGAGTATCACTTTGAATAATTTAATGTAATGAACAGTAACGAAATTAGAATGTTATTTTTATGTCCATAAAAATAAAATTTATATGGAATTTTAATATATATTTTTTTATAGTTCTCAATATATTTATTTTTTAATATCGAGTATTAAAGTATTATTGCGTCCACATATACCGCGTGACCCACAAGTCTGTAAACGTTTTAAAAATTCATAAAAAATGATGGAATTGGTACAACTAACTACGGTTTGCGAAAATATTTTTCTCATGAAAGGTTTTATTTATTTATTGGGGGGGGGGGGATGCAAAGAAAATAATAATAGTTAAAATTTTCATTAATAGAGGGCACTGTACGTGAGCAAATCGCATTTCCATGGAAAACTATATTTGTTTGCTTGCAAATGTTTCCAAGCATATAACTCCTATTCTGTTAATCCGCCATAATCACAAATAACACTTTGTAAATTAACTATAACCTCGCTGACTGCAGAGTCAGTCAGCGATACTTAGCCGAGGTAAAATATCTTCACCACTAATAAATGCTTTATCCACAATATCAGCATCGCAATTAAAACTTCATGATGCACAAGCAGGAAGAAAAATGAGAAATGAGATGTTAATCATAAAACCGTACAATTTATAAGACTCTGATTTATATATTTCTCGTTACACGTATGTGCAGCCCTCTCTATCGTTGAGAATTTTAATTATTTTTTTCTTTACCAAAAAAAAAAAAAAAAAAAAAAAAAAAAGGCCCCATCAAGAGAATGATTTTTTTCGCAAACCTCTTTTAATTCTACAAATTCCTTTAATTTTTATTAATTTTAAAAATGTCTATAGACTTATAGGACATCCGGTATTTAAGGCCTTAAACAATATATCAGCGGCGACACGTGGACTGAAAATAGGTGAAGGGGCACTTCACCTAATATTTTGCACTGTATTCATTTATAGTGCATAAATTTACATTTAAACAAATTAGGTATTTTTAGGTAAAATTATGCTTAATAAAAATTATGCATTAAAACTACTTAAATGTTATTTTTCAGCTCTTCACTTATTTTCCGTTCACGAGACGCCGCTTCAAACTATCATTGCTTTTTTATGTGCGTTTTTTTCCTGCAAACCACATTATATATATCTATATGTATATATAGTAATTAGAGAAAGGTGGCTGAAACTTTGAAACAAAGTTCATTAATATATTATAATTTTTATTTTTGTTATAAGCAGTAGAACAGTTACCATTTCTGACTAGCGATGAATAATTGTAATAATAGCAAATAAAACGATCGATTACTATTTCATTTATAATTAGGAATGCAAAATTAGTTTATGTTTATTTATTAATTAATTTGTCTATTTGACAAGTACCATAACTGTTTAGAGTGTTTTTTCTTAAAAAGCCAAAAAGGTTTTACTAGTTTTCATTGCGTTAATATAAATGATCAAATAAAATGTTTCATGAATTCCATAGAGAAACACATGCAGGCGAGTGCCTCTTTCTGTTCTAGGATGCAGCTAAAGTTATGACAAAATAGTTTCAGTAATTCTTTCTACTAATATGATCGCTAAAGTATCTATGAAACCTAACGTGCAATATTTGTAAAAATGCTACTCATTCAGAGTGTAACCCCCCTCCTCCCTTCCCCCCGACAGAATAAGGCTTTTTACAATATTCCTATATCTAAAAACATTGTAAAAAAAAAAAAAAATCATCTTTTTAACGCTGTATGTAAATATTATAAAAAATGTTTGGATTTGTCTAGTTAGAAATATTAACGAGAGTAATATTGAATGATGCGTTTGAGCAATACTTACGCAACATAATTTGACATTGATTTTGAGTACACCAAAAAACAATGCTTGATAGATAGTGACTGATTTACTCACTGCAAAAAGAGATCCTGAAATAATTAACTAATATAAAAATTATAATAAGTGGTTAACATCCGAATAAGCTTTATGAAAGCGTGGGAAAAAATATTTGTCAAGTACATTTTTTTTTTTTAAACATTATAACAATTGTTTACAAATGTAATTAGGTGTAATAAAAGTTAATTTTATTTGACTAATAAATTTAAGTTATTTAAAAAATATATGCTTTATTCACAATTATGACAGTTCTATGTTTGCAAATCCTTTACAACGAATTTCATCGTTAAAGAATAACTGAAATTTTGAATATTTAATATTTCTTTTGATTTCTAAGAATATAACTAAATCTTTTGTTGAAAAAAAAATACTAATAAGCAGCTTAATGCAATCCCTTTTTTTATTAAAGCTAGTATGTAAGAGAGAAAAAAAAAGTTTACAAATCATTTCCATGAATTTATTACTTTTGCCATTAAATTTAAGCAAAGATTAATTTAAAAATCCTTGATGTTTAAAATAAAGTATAAAATAAACAGAAATTAAGGCAATTAATGGGAAAATGCAGTGTAAAAATTATAATTTTTTTTAGCTGCCATAAATGTAGCATTTTTTTTTTTTTTTTTTTTTTTTTTTTATAAATATGAAATAAAAAATAATACCATAATTTAATCTCATAGTATAGAAGCTAGATTATTTCTTAATTTTTCTTTTTTCTTCTTTTTTTTTTCTTTTGGTTTATTAGGGGGGGGGGGCGGTATCAAAATATAGAATAATTTTAGGATTAAGTTTTATTGAAAATGCTCCGTTCATTAAAAATTTGATTTTTATTAAGTTGTATAATATATTTTTACTTTCAAAAGTAGATGCAATTTTTCATCCAAATTCTATGAAAAACAATTTTAGATTATGTCTAAAATAATAATAATAATAATAATAATAATTGGTAAATGGTAATACAGAATTTTTGTTTTCAAATGTTTTAATCTGTATACATATATAAATTTCATGTTACGATGTTTGTCCGCGATAAACTCCTAAACTAAGGAACCGATTTTAATGAAATTTTGCACACTGTGTGCAGTTTGGTCCAACTTGAGAGATAGGATAGTTTTTATCTCAATTTATTGTCACAATATTTTTTTATTGCAATTATTTGTTAATTATAGCCCTTTGTTACAGTTGCTCCAAAATATCTCTGAGTTTCATAAGTTTAAATGTTGCAAAAAAAAAAAAAAAAAAGAGTTCATTTTCTTTTGACATAAAAATAAATACATTTAATCAAACGTGAACGTTAAAAAATTATAAAAAGTTAAATTATGCATCTCACGAAAATTGACGTCATAATCAATTTAAAGATTTTATATACGTTCATAAAGTGCTAATGTAGTTCTATCATAGATATAGTAATATATATAGATGTATGATCCCCATGTTATCGTACAAAGATTTTTGATGCCGAAAAAAAAAACCTTGGAATCAGCCATTAAGTGGTATAAAAAAAAAAAAAAAAAAAAAAAAAGAAAGGAAGAAAGAAATATGAATTTGAAACTATATTTGGAGTTTTTAATTCACCTTTAGTAAATAAATTATTCATAAATTTTATTTGCTAAAATATTCGTATGTATTCCCGTGTGCATTCACTCGGGGAAAGACGGCCATATTTTGGTAAAAACGCCGTCTTTTCCCAAGTGAAAAGGAATCACTTTTTTTCTTCCCAATGATCACTCTGTATGTACTATACTATGATTTCTATACGCAAGCGAAGTGTGACTCACTGACCGTCTGTGCAGCCAAGAAAAAGATTCCCTATGTTAATCTCCCATTGGATTTTTTGTAAAAAAGGATTAAAAATCGAGGAAATTTATTTCACGATTTTAATCCTTATATTTGGGTATAGATATGTATTAGTTATCGCGTGCGTTAGATTGAATTTTCTTTGCTGTCAAATTGACAAAATTTTAAGTTTCCAAACTCTGTCTTTTTTGGCGTTTTTTTTTTTTTTTTTTTTTTTTTTTGTATTTGGCAATCAAAAGCGTAACACGAAAATATACATACCAGATGTCTGTATTGTACGAAATGTAATATGTATTATTCATTGTACGTATGCATGACATGTAATATCTATTGTACGAAATATTGTTTCATATTATTCATTACTCTTTTAATATAAGTTGTTAAAATAACCATGATTTTTGAAAGGAATTAAATATTTTCTCCAGATAATTTGGCGATGTATTTTTCTCGCCAAGGATGACAGAAATGAAATCTATTCTGCTACAACATATTAGTATCTTATATTAGATATTTTATTTAGACATTTGAAAACAAATTTGACTTCAATCTATGATATAATATTTATAATTTTCCTTTTAATTAGTATATTATTAGTATATTAAAATTTAAAAGCATGGTATATAATTTTTTTTTTTTTTTTTTTTTTTTATAATTATTCTTTTCTTAATCCTCAATGTTTCCCATCTTTATTAACTTGAATTTACTATTAATATTTTAACATACTCAAAACCTTCTCATCACTTCGTTAAAATATACTAAACTTTTCCAAAATCTTTTTCTATTTAAAATGATACATGCATTTACTTTAAATGTCTAATATTTCATAAGATGTCCTAGGTTAGACTATATTTGAGGTGCCCCTTGATTCTCGCCAAGTTGTGATCGCGGTAAATATATTAAGGTTAGCCTATTTATATGTATAGGTTATATGTATATAGTTATATGTATATAGTGTATATGTATAGGTTTTATGTATATAGTGTTATAAGTTATAAAGAAAAATGCGCCAAACAATTTCGCCAAGGGGGCACCCTCAAATATATTTTTACCGATGTCCTATTTTAACATAAAAAAATATTTATCAAATTTACTTATTTTTCTGGTTTAGCCATATTGTTTTCCTTTTTATAACTACAGCCTTTGCCATCGTTAAAATATTTAACATGATGAGATCATTTTATAGTAAAATTATCCATTATAGTATATATTATATTTCACTCCTCCATAAAAATATATTTTAAAATCGTTTGCTTCTTTTATACTTTTATTTGAACAGAATATTAACAAAAATTAAATTACATATTAGTCTTTTTAGAATTTTAATCCAAAATAGCTTTAGACATATTATATTTCACTCACCCATAAAAATTGATTTTTAAAATCGTCTGCTTCTTTTATATTTTTATTTTAATAGAATTTTAATAGAATTTAATTTATATATTAGTCATTTTAGCACTTTTATCCTAAGTAGCATTAGAAATAATATATATTACTTCTCCATTAAAATTTATGAGACCCTACAACAAAATTAATTTATGCTTAATATCATTTCTACGAAAATTATTATCAATCGTTTCCAAATTTTGACCTAAATTTCAAATCTCAATCCTGTGGGTTTTTACATCGGCTACAACGTTTTCGTCTTTATTCGTAAATAATAATTTAACGGTATTAAATAGTTTACTGCAATATAATTCAACGTATAACTTAGACACAGCAACGCGTGACCGGGTCTGTTAGTGAATGATATAATTTACAGCATTAACTGGTTGTTTATTTTTTTATTTTTTATTTTTATGTTTACATTTCCTCACCTATGTTTCAAAAACGCTGAATCGTAATTTTCGTAATGAATATTCGCTTTTACTCGTAAGTTTGAAATAGAGTATGAATAAATTAAAACTTGAACTAGTGCTTCGCAATAGGCTCCTAATAGCGATGGTTTATGAATCACCTCTTACTTTTATCCACATATTACCATACAGATAGGACACTCCCGTAGGCTCAAATGTAATTAAAATGCAACTGCAGTGAATCTATGGGTCATGGCTTTATCTTTTGAGGTTTACAAATCTCACAATTGCTTCTCTTAATTTTAATGTTTTTTTATTCGTTTAACCCGTTAGTAGCCGCTAGTTGGTCGATTTGCCGCCCATCCTTCATTGTTGCCAGATTTTTTTATCCAATAGCCACCAAATTTTTTTTAAAGTAGCATTTGATATGCATAAAACGCAAATAAAATAGAAGGAACGTCGATCACATCACTTCTTAAAACAATTGGTGTGAGTTATATCAAAAGTGCGCAATCTATAATAGGTGGCGCTATTTATAGCGACTACTAACGGGTTAAAATCAGTTGAGTTTTGATATTTTTTACGAAATTAAACATCAATCGCAATTTATTTTACAATAGAAACCGACCATCACCAATTGCTTTCTGTGTAGCTCTATAGCGACGTTAAATCCACACAACTTTACACAACACCCTTTCACTACTAGTTTTATCCTTTCCAAAAATCAGGTAAATAAAGGCTTTGGTAGGTGAAATAAAATAGAAATAGCAACATTTTTCCAAAATAAAAACAAAAATTAACTGTAGGGGCAATTGTGGAAGCAGGACATATACGTAGCACTGACCTTTCTAGATGACACACATGTCTCCCAGTGGAGTTGAAGTGACGATATGATATAAAATACAGTGAAGGGTTACGCTCCCTAGTTCTAATTTAATTTTGCAATACTTTTGAAAATATACACATGAAAATACAAAAAATTACACTAAGCATGTTACAATTAACATAACAATAAAATTACAATTAGCATATGAATGTAATTACAGAAAATCAGTGGGATATGCACTCCGATAAATTTCACGCTTATTTATGACATTGGGTGAAATAAAAATATCTCCTGGACATGTATGTCCCAGTGGGACTGAAAGGGTTAAATAACGCATACAAATATGTTTTGGAAATATATATATATTTTTTTATGCTTTTTGTAATCTATTTTAAACCAGATAATGTATAATAATGTATAATAATAGAAAATAAAGGGATGTATTACATTTTGTTTATGGTAAATATTATATTAGTTTAAAAAACTCAGCACATCTGCAAAATAGTAAATAAACTTCGCGGTATGTATCAGAAAAAAAATATTTTATTACATATTTGTTTATGAAGAATTTTAAGTTACTTTCAGAACTACAGGGGAACACAAAACTATAAATAAATTGAACAAAGTATACCTCTAAAAAAATCAGTTTCTTACATCTTCGTTTAAGGAATATGATTCGTTAGATTTAGAAATACATTACGTTTAAAAAAACAGTAAATAATTTGAACGATTTCTCTATCCGAAACCAATCAGTTTATTACATCTGTGTTTATATTAGTAAAAAATATTTTTATGATATTTTATATATACATGGTTTATTTATATATATATATATAAAAAAAAAAAAAAAATGCTAGTTGATAGACTTCTTTCAGTTTTTACATTTTTTTTTTTTTAAATCTATATATATATTTATTTTTCTGTAATTTTTATTATCACGAATCAATTATTAAATTTTTTCGAGACCTTAGACAGTTTTTCTTGAACTAAAATCTAAAATTACGTAAAATTATAATTAAAGATCAGATTATAGTGACTTTTCATATATTTTTTTTTTATTTATTTATTTATTTTTTTTTTTTAGGAGTTGAACATTAATTAAATGAATGCAAAAATAAAATAAAATAAAATAAAATGACGACTTCAAACTAGAAATCGTGTAACGTATCAAAAGCTTTTATACATATACAGTAAAGTCTCTTTAAGAAGGATATTTATTGTCACTTAGGAAAATGGCATTTTTGAGAGGTTGCCTTTTAATAGAGTATTGAGAAAAATTACAATTCAGGCAGTAATTCTATAAAATAAGAGATTCCAGTTATTTAAACTTACATTACATACAACTTTATAATAACCAATGACCCATCACTATCGTAATGACCATTTATTTAAATTTGAAAAGCATTTTGGAAAAAATTTGGTTTTCCAAAGATTCTTTTATATCCCCGAACAAATTCTTCAACTTAGCATAATTTATAAGAGTTAAAGAAGTTTCTATTAATATTTGATAATTAACCTTAAAATTTCCTCGTAAGAAATATTGATTTTAGCTTTTAATATGTCAATCTCAATTATATTCAATACTTTCATTTTGACATCTAAATTCAACTTATCTAATTGATAAGCCGTTAATTTAAATTAATAACATGAATAATATGGCGCAATTTTTTTTATTTACGTTAAAAAAGTTTAGTATTATCCTTCATTTCTTTAAAAACACATACTATACACGTGGAGATAAACAATGAGATTATATAGAGCTCAATGGACAATTCAAATTAAAGGAAAAATAAAATCATTCATTCATAGAAAATAAGAGAGAGAAATAAGAAAAAAGGTTACATGGGTCTTTAAGGAAAGTAAATTAATAATAATTTCAATGGAAATAATTTGGTACTGTAAAAACTGGTATTAAAAATATATTAATGACCCCTGAATAGACGTGACTTTTAAGAAGGTGTCACTGTGTATTTCTAAATAAAATTAAAAAACAAATATATTTTTATAATCTAGTTTTTTTTATTGTACAAATATTTACAATTAAAAATTTACAAATAATGCCGTAAATATTACTATACTTATTCTATTGTCACTTATGTTGTGATTTTATTGTAAGAAAAATTACAAAGAAATCAAATGCGTTGCACTTTAAAGATAAAGATAATATTTACACTTGATTTAATTGTGCGTAAAAGTAAAGATCTTTTTTAAACGTGTGGATTACACTTATTTTTTATTTAAGTACTTTTATCTGTCGATATGAATAAGTAATTGTGATTTTCCTTTTTACCTATTACTCTTTAAATACATGAATTTTTCAAGCAATACATTGATTAAATACTTATTACATCGAAGTTTGCTATGAAATTGTTTTGTTGAATTAGCGAAGTTGAAAATATTGTTCTCAGTAAATTTTTGATATAAATATTTTAAAACCTTCCCAAACATCCATTTTTTTAAGCGAATCTTTATATACGAGAAATCTACTTTTACCGCTATTAGTATTTAATTATTTAGCATCTGTAAATAATAATGTAAATAAATAACACAACATTTAAAATAACAATATAAATATAGAGATTTCGAATAAATATAACTATTTTATTTTTATTTATTTATTTATTTATTTACTTATTATTATTTTTTTAAGCTACTTCCTAGAACTGTGTACTGGCTCTTCATAAACAATGAAAATTTATTAGTCTAAAATTCTCAGTACAACATGAGCAATGGCTTAACAGTCTCTGATGTAATTAGCTTGATCGCAAATGAGAAAATATGAGGCTATTTTGAGTGCTCAAAAGTGCATATATGTATGCGGAACATGCGAATGGCTAATTGAATACGACACCGTGAAATTGTATCTGTGATGCGTAACTATTTTACGGGAGAAGTTTAAGTCAAAGTTTCAAAATTAATTGTCTCAACTCCTTTGTGAGACAAATGGCTGCTTTGGGAATATCTGAATTATGCCCCTCTTGATTATGCCATGCACTAAAAAGAGTAATATTTTCAGTATGGATCATAATTACCGTAAAGTTTACTAGCGCTTTTATTATAGAGAATTTGAAGTGAAACATGTGTGTAACATAATTAGCATAATTTTCTAGCATGCATGGATTGTATTAACAAAATGTTAAAGGATTTAAAACTATAACCATTTATAATAATAATATTCCCAAATGTTTGCTACATTTACTACAATATTTATAACTACGCCAATGAAATATGGTGTATCTAGAATTGAAATTTTCACAGCCGTTTAAGTTTGATCAAAGTAATGTTTAAGCTACATTATTACACTTCTTATTTTTGAATAAAAATTGTGCATTCAATGAAATTTAAAAGAACAGAAATTAAGTCATGTGCTATTTTGTATATAATCACTATAAAATAGTCATTATTATTATTTTGGACGTCAATATTTGTACAGTCAAAGCAGAGATAAGAATATTTAAAAATTTGTTAGAGAAAGTATTAGCTATCTCTTTGATAAATGTTAATAATTTTAAAAATAAAAATGAATTCTTTAAAACATAATGATTATTATTTGTGTTTTATACTTTATCCTTTTTCATTCTTTATTATATATTTAATATATTTCTATTAAAAAAAAAAAAAAAAAAAAAAAGTTACTGCCGCCGCTGTTCATTTTGTTACTCTCTTATCATGGACGATAGGATCTTCAGCATCGCAAGAGTTACCAATAGTTGCAGAAATGCATTTTTATTTTCGTTTGAAATGTCTATCATTTTAATTAACGAAGATATCAGTTAAAAACACACGTTAATAAAAATATCCTATTTGCCAATTCACAAGTTGTTTCTCCTAATGATTATTTTTCAAGTCTTTGACGTTATTTTGCCAAGTATATTAAAATATCATTAATTGTGGAAAAAACAAAAAAGTGAAAAGAAGTAAAAAGAAAAAAGAAAAAATCTGTGAGAGAAGGAATATAATTTAGTGCGACAGAGACTATTTAGTATATCACAGACTTTTTTTGTCTATTTTTCTTTATAAAGGCATGTGATAACAGTATAAGCTGGTATAAGCCATCGTTTTCATACCATCATTAAAAAAGCTTGTATCTGTTGTCGTACGACCTCCCGTTGTATAGTATTTTGGATTAGTCTGTAAATCAAGATTCTTAATTTTTATTCATTCGATGAAAGATTTGCTTCAATTTGCAAGTCACTCGGGTACTTTTTGTGACTGCCATCGCAGTAGACACAGATATACCAGAAAGTTTTTGAGTAACATTTGAGATACCACTGATTTTTCGGCAGTAAATGTTTCGGTCTGATAATTCACTTAAAATTCTTTTGAATAATTCCTGATTAATAATGAGGTGCCGCGGTAGCTCAGTCGGTAGAGCACTGGGCTCGTAATTGGTACTCGAGCCGGCCAAAGACCATCGTGTACACTAATGGTGGCTGGTGCACGTAAAATATGTAGTGGCCGCAATGTCCTCCGTGTCCCCATCACAATTATACCGCTGGGGGCTACGAAGCGGGGGAACCATCCTCTTCGTGTAGCATCAAAATTGTGAAGGCATGCCTCTGGACTGTCTGCGGGGAGTCCCAGACCATCGCCAATTGCTCACTGTGCAGCACTAATGAGACGTAAAACCCAACGAACTAACCGACCAACCAGAGTTATAACGTATCAAATGCAGATTAATTTTAAATTGTTTCACTGATTTTTTTTCTTCCTGCTTTTTTTTAAACTCTAAAAAAAGAAAAAAAAAAAAAAAAAAAAAAAAGAGAAATGTTATTTTTTTTACCTAGCAAATTTGTTATTTCTTTGTTTCGATAATTTACTAACAAGGAAACATTCAAAAGGTGTCATCTTCAAAAAATATTGAAAAAAAAAAAAAAAAATGTGATTCTACTCTTCATAAACACCAGAAAATGAAAAAATTATCGGCTGATATGAATTACAGCGATCACAAAAAATTATCAAAATTAAGCACATTTGGCGATATTACACTGTTAGGCGACTGATTTTGAGTACTTGGTGGAGAAGCAAAACACGGTTCTGTTCATACACGGCAACCTCGAACTTATCGCCTAACAGCGCTAAATCGCCAAAAATGCTTAAGAGCGGACTATAGCTAGCTCTGAAATCGTTTCCAGTCTTAATGACTTTTCACCCTGCTTTCTGGAGGAGGTCCTTCTAAACTAGTACTTCACTGAGATACGACACAAAATTTGTGAAAGTTATCAGCCAAAAGAAAAAGTGTCCAATCCTTAAACACTTATTCTTACAGACACTCCCTTTCATGACAGAGATGGATGTGTAAACAAAATGTCAAAATGTCACTATTTATCAAAGCCCATCAAAGGTTCAGTTAAGAAAATTACCCCGGATAAAGAAATGAAAACGAATGTGATATTAGTTAAATAACAATTGTAGCTGTCGATTTTTAATATTAAAGTTAAACTAAGAATCAGTTTTTCAAATATATAATGAATTTCAGATAATTTTTATTCAAGAGAAAATTATTGTTTATTTTTCTCGCAAGTAAAAAGTATTTTATAATAAAATCAATTTTAAATAATGAAAATTAAGAAATCACAATTAAAATCTTTGTTGAGACAATCTCAAATAATACTGAAATGGGGAAAAAAAAAAAAAAAAAAAAAAAAAAAAACAAGAGGAACTAGAAAAACAAGAGAGAAAAAAAAAAACTATTTAATTCTGAGAAAATATAGAGAAAAAATCAGTATAATTAAACATCGTTTTATTTGAACATTCATGAACATGAATGATAAAATGAGCATATATTATTTTCTGAATATAAATTTAAAAACAAAAGATTGCTGACAATTATTTTTAAAGAATAATCTTAGTGACAAAACATTTCTACTTTAATTAAGCCTTTTTTACATTTAATAATAATTAAAAATAATATATATATATATATATATATATATATATATATTTTTTTTTTTTCAAGAAACTTTTAACATAGTTTAAAAATCATTGCATTTTTGTACAAACTAAATCTAGAAATCTGGTGTGAAACAACCACACGACTTCCATTACCCACTATTATACATATTATATGCATTTTTGAGAGATAATGCGATCAGAAAACATAAAAGTGAACTAAAGAGAAAATCGTTAGAGCCGTTTATGAGATACTACTTTTACAAAAAATCAATTATTGACCGGAAAACAATAATTACATACAAAAGGATATTTAAAAGTGAGTTAATATGGCGAGTTTTAAAAAAATCCGTACAGCTGTTTTTAAAGGAACGCCCTTGGCAGAATTGAAATTGAGCTATTTATACAGGACGCCTATCAATTTTCCTGAACTAACCAACTATATCATTCGCAAGGACATCTAACAGAGTGTTTATATAGCAAATTTGAAGAAAATCGTTAGAGCGGTTTTTGAGATACGAACTTACGGTCCCACTTCCGGTTTCTGATGTCCACTTCCGATTAAACTCAATTATTGACAGGAAAACAATAATTACATACAAAAGCATATTTAAAATTGAGTTAAAATGGCGAGTTTGAAAAAAAATCCGTACAACCATTTTTAAAGGAACGCCTTTGCGAGGCCTGAAATTGAGCTATTTATACAGGACGCCTATCAATTTTCCTGAACTAACCAACTATATCATCCGAAAGGATATCTAATAGAGCGTTTATATAGCGAGTTTGAAGAAAATTGTTAGAGCCGTTTTTGAGATACGGACTTACGGTCCCACTTCCGGTTTCCGATGTCCCACTTCCGGTTTTTCAATTTTCACCAAAATTTGGAAATTTCATCTGTACACCAGACGTCAATTCTAAAGTTTCGTAGCTCTATCTTTATTAGTTTCTGAGCTATAATAGCCAGAAGATTCTCCACATACATACACACACACACACACACATACATACATACACACTGACCAATTGCCAAAAACCACTTTTTTGGACTCAGGGGACCTTAAAACGTGCAAATCAGGTGAAAACCCGATATCGAATTTTCAGACCGAATACAATACTTCCATTACCTACGGTAGCAGGGTAATGGAAGCAAAAATGTAATTACTAGAAGCAATAAAAATGTAATTTGCCCGCTTTGCTGGGCACTACTTCAATGAGTTGTTAAAATTCCATATTATTATTAATAAACACTGCTCTTGAAAAAAAAAAAAAAAAAAAAAAAAAAAAAAAAATAGAGATCTGAAACCATTTTTGCTGATTCTTATGTAAAATGATCTCCTGAATCCGAACATGACTTCCATTTTGCCCAGTCACCCACTGTTTTCTAGTTACACCACCCCCTCCATCAATTTCTTTAACTATTCGATAATTTTATGACTATGAATTTGATTTGAAGAATGAAAAATAATTAATTTAACACCTAAAAACAAAAAAATATAAAGTCTAAAAAACAACATTAATAACAGATTAAAAAAATCTGCTGTGAAACAACCACACGACCTCCATTACCCACTATTACTTGTATTATTTTTGAGAGCTAATGTGATCAGAAAACATAAATGTGACCTAAAGAAAAAATCGTTAGAGCCGTTTTTGAGATACCAACTTTTACAAAAAATCAATTATTGACCAGAAAACAATAATTACATACAAAAGGATATTCAAAAGTGAGTTAATATGGCGAGTTTGAAAAAAATCCGTAAAGCCGTTTTTAAAGGAACGCGTTTGCATACAGGCCGCCTATCAATTTTCCTGAACCAACCAACTATATCATTCGAAAGGACATCTAATAGAGTGTTTATATAGCAAGTTTGAAGAAAATCGTTAGAGCCGTTTTTGAGATACGGACTTACGGTCTCACTTCCGGTTTCCGATGTCCCACTTCCGGTTTTTCAAATTTCACCAAAATTTGAAAATTTCATCTGTACTCCAGACGTATTTCAATTCTAAAGTTTCGTAGCTCTATCTTTATTAGTTTCTGAGCTATAATATCCAGAAGATTCTCCACATACATACACACACACATACATACACACTAACCAATTGCCAAAAAACACTTTTTTGGACTCAGGGGACCTTAAAACGTGTAAATCAGGTGAAAACCCGATATCGAATTTTCAGACCGAATACAATACTTCCATTACCTACGGTAGTAGGGTAATGGAAGTAAAAATATAAGATATGTAATGCATAATTCCAATGGCAAATTCCCTCAAAATTTTTCCCTTGTCGCAAATGTCTATATGTTTTAGAATTTTTCAACTCTGTAACGTAACCCTCAGAATATATTTAACGGTTAAAATAATCCTCTCCCTCCTAAAAATCAAAATTTTAGACATAAAACCACCGAAAACTGATAAAAATAGGAGGTCATTCCTAAAATACGGTGGGTGATAGGGCAAAATGAGTGGCCTATTCGGATTCAAGAGGTCATTTTACATAAAAATATGCTGAAAAGGTGTCAGAGGCAATTTTCATGCCGAGCAGTGTAAAAAAAAGGTGTCAAAAGGTGTCATCTTTAAAAATTATTGAAAAAAATATATGTGATTCTACTCTTCATAAGACACCAGAAAATGAAAAAATTATCGGCTGAAATTAATTACAGCGACCACAAAAAATTATCAAAATTAAGCATATTTGGCGATTTCACACTACCAAGTTTTAAGAGTTCTAGAACATGATTTGACCTTCTTTAGAAAATGTCTGTCACTGTGTGTGTGTGAGACAAAAATTTTGTGGTGACTGTATCTCAGGAAATACGGCCTAGAATTGCATATAAGTTTATATACAGAGACACCTTGACCTAAATTAGTGCATACCAACTTTTGGTGTCAATTGCTTAACAAATGGTGCAGCTGTACTGCGATTTCCACAGTTTTATGGAAGGCCATATCTCAGGAACTACTGTATGAAGCTGAAAAGTTTATATACAGACACACCATAACTTAAGTTACTGTCTATATCTTGCGCTGCTGTACCACGATTTCTTCAATTTCAAAGAAGACTATATCTCCTGAACTACTGCACAGAATTGCATAAAAATTTATATGCAGATGCACCTTAACATTAGTTAATCAACTTTTGGTGTCAATTGCTCAACAGGTGGAGCTGCTATACAGGGATATCCATAATTTAACAGAAGGATACGTCACAGTAATTATTACACAGAATTGAATATAAATTTATATAGCGATGCACTTTGACATAAGTTAGTGTCTAACAACTTTTGGAATTAATATCTCTGCTATATGTCGATTTCCGCAACTTCAGGGAGATCTATATCTCATGTTCTATTGCGTAAATTCAAATAAATCTTGATTTGTAAGAAGGCCATTAGGTGACATTACGCTGATTCAGTTTGGATGCAAATCAGCCTATAGATGGCGCTGCTATACTGTAATTTTACCCGAGAACAGGAAGATTATGTATGTCAACTTTTATGAAACTTGATGTATGAGATAACAGTTATGAAAACACATTTTTAAGATTTTATTTATAGCGAATAAAACTCTCTTCTTTTTCTTTTCTAATGTTTCCTGTTAGTTTTTTCTAAGATGAAAATCATCTGCATTCATTATGGTAGATAATTTTATTGAATAATAATCTTCATAAAATATTTTTACTGAGTGAATTTCTACAGGAAAATATATAAGAAAGTATTGTGGTGACCACAACATACTAGTTTTTAATACGTGGTTGTAAAGTTAATATGAATTATTGAAAATAGTAGTAGTAAAGTAGGAAACAGTATGAGTGCATGTATGAGCAACGCTTCCCCCTTCACCCCCGAAGGGTATAAATTTTGAATATTTGTAACTTGCGAAAAAACTCGTCAATTCCTTTAAAACGAATGGTTGCACTATAGATCTAAGTTAATTTAAATGAAAGTTATCGATTTTTTCATTTAACAAAAAATCGCATTTCTTCTGATATTGGTACAAAATTGACATTTTTTCGGCATTTAGTGTAATAATTCTGTGTGATAAAAATAGTCTACATTCATCATAGAAAATAAATTTCATAAATAATAATTATAATTTGCATTGCAAGAATAAGAATTTGTGTAAATTTATACAGACAAAATTTTTGTGGTTGCCATCATAACATACTAGTTTTATGCAGTAATTATTATTATCTTCATTTTGATTTTTTTCTTCTTTGTTGCTTTTTTCGATATTCAATAGAAGAAAGTATAAGATTGATAAAAACTTTTGCCCTTGGGTTTCCGACAGAGTTACACGTTTTGAGAGATGTCGAACACGATATGACCAGTTTCAGAAAACGGCTCTCTATGTGTATGTGACAAAATTTTGTGGCAACTGTATCTCAGGAACTACAGCACAGAATTTAATAAAACTGATTATGTAGTTACACCTTGACATGAATTAGTGCTATCAACTTTTGGTGAAATTTGTCCAACAGGTGTTGTTGCCATCTTGTTTTATCTCATTTTTTAATGTAATGGTGTAGAATAAAATTTCCTTTAAATGTGCATAAAGAGAAATACTTTTTATAACCAAATTATTCTTAGAATTTTGTGGCCACTACAAGATTTTCTTCTATATTTTCCTATGCAAATTCACTCAGTAAAAATAATTTATTAAAATCGTTATTTAATAAAATTATCTTCCATGATAATGCAGTAAGATTTCCATATTAGAGAAGTAGTATAACACTAAATACCCCAAAAAATCTCATTTTATTCTCAATATTACATTAAAAAAAAAAAAAAAAAAAAAAAAAAAACTGTTGTTAAAAAGTTTAAAAAATCAATAACATTATTTTTAATTATTGCAGATCGATGGTTCAACCATTCATTTTCAAGGTATTGGCGAGCTATTGTGAAAGATATCCATCATGAAAATTTATTCCCCTCTAAGGGTGACTTTCCCTCCAGGGGGGAGGCGATGGTCCTACAAAAACTTTTTTTTTTTTTTTTTTCTTTTTTCAGTTGACTATCTCTATTATAAATAATTCTTGTAAATTCCATAATGATTATTTTAAAATAATTCACTTTATGCACATTTATACAAAATTTTGTCCTATACCACCATGTTAAAAATTAAAAAAAAGCGGGATGGCAACTCAACTTGTCAGACAATATTTACCAAAAGTTGATAGGCGCTAATTTATGTCAAGGTGTAACTACATATCAATTTGTATGAACTGATATGCAGTAGTTCCTGGGATACAGTTGCCACAAAATGTTGTCACATACACACAGAAGACAGACATTTTCTAAAAATGGTGAAATTGTGTTCTGCAGCTCTCAAATACTTCCTTTTAAATGGGTGCGAAAATTACTAAAAATCATCTTTTGTCAAGTACAATAACAGTTCAGTGAAATAAACGTGTTAGCATTGTTGCATAGCAAACCGGCTATAAGTTATTATCATCTAGTCCATTTTAATATTGATAAATGAAAATGGAAATAAAAACGTAAAAGAAAACAATTTCTAAACAAAGATTTATGTGAGTGCGTTCTTATGATGTCCAAAATGTAAAAGAATATTGTCGACTAAGTGTCTGCATCCCTTTTTATCACAATTTTTTAAACTGTGGCGCGTTGACAGTTTAGCATTATTACTGAAGAGTACAAATGAAGTCTAAGACAAGTTGCAATACCTTGGAACACTTTATACATTGTGTATGCTTCTGCTTCACATGAAACAGGGGAACGCGCTTTAGAAGCGCCGAAAAGATATTTTTTCACAAAGTATATACATGTGTTTTACAAATGTACAAAAGAAGAATCGGGATAACAATAGTATACTAAATAGAACTTCAGTAGTATTTATCTATTATTCAACACTTAATAAATAAATCTTTTATTAACACAGAGTTGGTATTTTGGATTCTGTAATAATTCATGAAAGGATGGACTTTGTTAAAAAATTCTAGTGATTTTCTGATTTCAGTTTGATTATTATTATTACTATTATTTTCTATTCAAAATCAAAATAATTGACTAAAACTAATCGAAATAAAATAGTAAGTGAAATTGAAAATCTTCCTAACTGAGAAGCAGCTATGAAAACTTTATATATTTAACGTAACAGTACAAAACACGTTATCTAAATCTTATTTGATTTGTTGCCATTCTTTGTGTTTTGGACTTTAAAAAGAAAGAATGGAAGAAAAGAAAAATAGCAGCAAACTAAAGGCATACATTACTAAACATTTAGATTATTTGTATTTTTGGAATTGACTGAATATGTAAAATCTCAAAATAACGTCATTTAGACTCAAATAATAATAAATAAATAAAAGGAGTTATACGCTGTTAAAAATTTCAACAGAAAATTTTGTGTAATCTGTTATCTTAAGTGTTACGTAAAATTACAGCGAAAAATAAACGGAGATGTTAAAAAACTTATTTTATACATTCATTTTAATAACTAATATTAATTTAATTAATTATTGGAGAGAATATATTTCGGACTTGGAATGCTTTTTCTAAAGTAGAAGCAGTCATTTTTAATTTTAATTAAATAATAAAATTACGTAAAAATACAGAATAAAGATTGAGAATCTCGATTATTCCATTTTAACTAAGAATTACTGTACATTTACAGAGACTCTGGATAAATATTTACATTAAATTTACAGAAATTTTTAACAGTGCAGGTTTTATGAACTAAAATACTTTGTTTATAAATATAATTGTTGCCACAAAATCTTTTAACTTTCTGTGCGCTTAGGGACACAAATGCAAACTTTGTTAATTAAAAGTATATTTTTCGGTCTCCGATTAATTTATACGTTAAAAGAAAAATTGAGTATATATATTTCTTTTTTCTATTGATAAAAAAAAAAAAAAAATAATAATAATAATAATAATAATCAAAACAAGGAATCAAAAACATTAAATAGCAAGGTATCATCAGCAATATTATGTAAAAATATGCGAGTAGTTACAATGGGAATTATCCTGAAGCTACGGATTAAAATGTTAGAAGTCATATCTTTCATTATGGTCTGTGCAATGAGGTTTCACTGTAAAAAATATCTGTAAATTTACTGAAATGTTTATGCAGTGTCCTGTAAATTTACAATAATTCTTTGTTTAAAGTATGTAATCAAGATTCTCAATCTTTATTCAGTATTTTTGCCTATTTTAATTATTTAATTTATCAATATGAGAAATGTTTCTACTTTAGAAAAGCTTTCTAGATCACATATCTCGCTAGTAATACATTAAATTAATATTGGTCATTAAAATGCATGTATAAAATAGATTTTTTAACATCTCCGTCTATTTTCCCCTGTAATTTTACATAACTTAAAATATATTATTCCCAGTAGTTTCCTATTAAAGTTTTAACAGTGTTGCTGCTAAAGAGAAATAGCGTTATAAAATTTCATTTAAAACAAACAAGAAAATTTAAAACTACAATCTCAGTCACTTATTAAACTAGCATGCTGTGGCTATCTCAAAAATTCTTCTATATCAATCTTAAAAATAACTACCCGCATCTGTTAACGTGCACAGAAATTTCCTCGGCACAGATTCTCACAAAACGAATTTCAATGATGCAGTTTCGTGCAATTTTAACAATACATGCTCTGATATAGCCATCAGAAAAGTTACAGAAAGTGAACAGCGCCAACAACAGCGCCACCTGTTGATTTAACTAGTGGATCTGCAGATCAGGAGCCTCAACGTTCTATTTACATCAGACATTATTCAATAGGTCAATTTTATTTATTCCTTATTATATAATCGTATATATTGATTCGATCGACTTGTTACCATAATAAGATACATTCCTGAGGGGGGGAGGCTCCTCAGGTCCCCGCACAACCCCCCGCTCTGTCTCTATTTGCATATCTTATAAAGTGTTACGGAATTGTAAATAATTGCATTCATTTTTGTACCAATTCTTTTAAAGAGGTTTAGTAAAGTTAATAAAATGCTAACTTTGTGTATTTCTAGTCGGTTTAGCGTTAAAATAGGCTAATTTTCCCTTAAAAACACTTAAAAATGCTCCAATAAGGGAAGAAATGGATTTGGCGCCAAATTTGGCGACTGTTTCCCTTCTTGGCGATGTTTTGGCGATCTTGGCGAGAAAATCCTTATTAAGGATATACCAAATATAGAAGCTCTAATCTCATTATGAGATACGAGAATTTTTCAGAAAAGTCTGTGTTCGATAGAAAAGTATAAAAGGAGCATTTTTTCGCCAAGGGGGTCAGTCTCAGATCTGTGTCAGTTTCGTCAAATGCTTGCTTTGCTTTGAGATTCTTTATATGAGACTTTCTTTATGTGTTATTGCTAAACAGTTTGTACTGTTGTTTTGCTGTTAACGGCTGTTGTTTAAGCTGTGTTTACTGGTTGAATTGAAGCTGATACTTGGTTTATAGACCTGTATTTTTCTGGAACTTACTGTGAATATATCACTGAATTTTTGCAAGTTTTGCCTTTCATTCTCGAACAACTTACGGACCCCCAAGTACGCAACAATATGTATTCTTAATAAACGACGGTCTTGTATTATTTCCCTGAAATTCATAAATACCAAATTTCATAACTACCAAATTTCGTACAAAAAAAATTACATAGCATATCGGAAATATTTTGCGTAACCTTTAAACTAATTTCCAATTCTATGCCCACAATTATCAACAGGAAAACATGCTTTTAAAATTCTAATAAAATTTCATTATATTTGATGGGGTGTAACCATGTTAAAATAAACTTTTAATAAATATCGACTATAGACCGTAATAGTACGATATTATTTTATGTATCCCGGAAAAGTAGCCACAGTCATTATAAACGCCAATAATATGAATAAACCTAATTAATTATAACTCATTAATTTTTCAAACTAATTTGTCATCATTTGGATGATTACAGTACACACTCGGAATTATTTTGTGTGGTCCCATAAATTAGTTAGTCAATACATATCCTTTTTTAAAAGTAAACATAATTTTAAGCATCTTTATAATGTATGTTAATTTTATTAAATTCAATTCAGCATAAACGAATAAAAGTGTTCGCTTAAATAAAAGTTTGTCCATAGGCTATAATGCTACGAAATTCTTTTGCGTGTCTCTGTAAACAAACCATAAACATTGTATACACCAGAAAAAAATAATCAGCTTACGTTGCGTTCAAAATTAATAATTGTTCCAAATTTAACATCGTTTGGATGACTACGTGACATTGTCAGAACGCTTTTGTAAGGTCCTGTACATTAATTAGAAAGCTTAAGAGCACATATTTTCTTCAAACAACATAAGTTTAAGCATCTTACTCACGTACGCTAGTTTCATTTTCTTCATTGCAAAGTAATGATATTAAAATGCGTTTAAACGCAATTCACCTCATACGCCGTAATGTGAAGTATTTTGGCGTGTCCCTGTATACAATCCATAAAAAGTATAGACCTAAAAAAATAAATATCTATTTCTATACCGAGCCTGAATATATGTGTCACTTTGCAAGTCAATCGGAGAATTTTTGCGGCCGCTATTGCGGTACATACAAATTCTTCCCATAGGCCGTAATGATAAAAAAAACTTCGGCGTGTCCCTGTACACGAACTACAAATGGAATGCACACCCAAAACTATACAGCTAATTTCGTGGGGATCATGAACATGCGTACCAAATTTCAAGTCAATAGCGTGATATTTGCGGCCGCTATCGCACGACAGACAGACAGACAGACGGACAGACGAAACACAAAATCCTTTTGAGTCTCACCAGAGGGCGTCCACTGACGTTTCGGGAAAAACTGGAAGTCAATAGCTTGATTTTTGCGGTGGCTATCGCGGTACATACAGATTCTTCCCATAGGCCGTAATGATAGAAAAACTTTGGCGTGTCCCTGTACACGAACTACAAATGAAATACATACCAAAAACTATACAGCTGATTTCGTAGGGCTCATGAACATGTGTACCAAATTTCAAGTCAATAGCGCTATTTTTGCGGCCGCTACCGCGATACATACAAATTACTCCCATAGGCCGTAATGATAAGAAAAACTTTGACGTATCCCTGTATACGAACTACAAATGGAATACATAGCAGAAACTATACAGCTGATTTCGTTGGGCTCATGAACATGTGTACCAAATTTCAAGTCAATAGCGCTATTTTTGCGGCCGCTATCGCACGACAGACAGACAGACAGACAGACGGACAGACAGACAGACAGACAGAGCCCAAAACCGTTTTGAGTCTCAACAGAGGGCCTCCACTGACGTTTCGGCAAATATATTCAAATTAAAGTGAGGAAAAGCAATTAATTCTAAAAAAAAAAAAAAAAAGATTAAAACTGATTTAAAAAAAAAAAAAAAAAAAAAAAATGTCGCACATTTGCATGCTTGAATATTTCTTTAATTTTTCCCATTTACATGATACATTATACACAAAATTCTAAATTTTTATTTTGGGAAGAAGATATTTCTTTTCCGCTATTTCAACATCGAAATACACATTCGTATTCAAGCAGACTGCAAGATAAAACCAGACAAGTTTCTTTTGAAGACCTTCTTCGAAAATTAGAAGCATCATCAATCAACCTTAATGACTTCCTTTGGAGGCGTTTCCGATATGGGGAGGGGAATAGAGCTGATATTGGGTTTCTTCGATTTGAAAGTTAAATTTCAAACAATTTTTTTAAATATATATTTAAAAAAAACAATTAATAAAATGTATTTATAAAAAGCAAAATTTTTTGGAGAAAGTTACTACCTTTACAGATTTTAGATTCCACAATTTGTTGATAAGTTAGACGGTAATAAAGCAACGCAAGTGTATTTTTCGTACATTTGAGCTTAAAAATGAAACATTAAAAATTAAAAAAACTAATTTTTGAAAAGTTAGTACTATTTTAATGGTTGTGAATTTTCTGCTTGTGAAAACAGAATTAAAAAAAATAAATTAGATAATGAGTAATTATAGTTACAAATTTTCCCGTAGAATAACATGGGGAAAGGCTATTTGCGAGATTAGGTATTGTCCGCTCTTAATTTTTACTTTCTCTTACCCATAAGGTAGAGAAAGTATTGTTTTTGGGTCAAATTTTCGAACGCGAGATTTTGTTATATTTACACGTTTTGAGGTCCCCTGAATAGGAAAATCATGTTTTTAGCAAATGGTCTGTCTGTATGTCTGTGTGTCTGTATGTCTGTGTGTGTGTCTGTCTGTTATCAGCATATCTCAAGAACAAATTATGGCAGAAAGTTCAAACTTGGTATTCTAAATGTGTATCATATAGGGACGCTACAGTAAGCTTTTCGTTAAGATCAAGCAAATGGTTCATGTACAGGGACAATCAAGAGAATTCTAATACATTACGTCTATGGGGGAAATTGCAGGAAAGTAGAGTTTAACGTCTATAGACTGCACTAAACCAAATGAAACGAACATATATTTTTTGTAATAGAGATAGTTAACTGGGAAAAAAAATTTGTGTATGTAGGAGCCTCGCCTCCCACCCCTGGGGGGGGAAGTCCCCCCTCGAGGGAAGTAAATTTTCATGATGGGTATCATTCAAAAGAGCTTACGAATACCTTTAAAACGAATGGTTGAACTATAAATCTGTGATAATTTAAAACAAAGTTATAGATTTTTTTTAATTTTAACGAAAAAAAAAACTTAGAAAAAAAAATCGTTTTTTTTTTTTTTTTTTTTTTTTTTTTTTTTAAATATTGAGAGTAGAATGGACTTTTTTTGGATATTTAGTGTTACACTACCTCTCTAATATGGAAATCGTCTGCATTATCATAAAAAATAATTTTTTTAAATAATAATATTAATAAATTATTTTTTAAAAACAGAATTATTTTTTAATAACCGAATTAAATTCTATATAAATGTAGGTGCATTAATGAAACGGGGGGTTGAGGGGGGCGGTAGCCCCCCTCACACAGAAATAATTATCGTATAAAACTCTTCTGAAGCCTAATTTGAATTGTTTATCATAGGTTTACATGACAGTTCTCGTTATCTTACCTCTTAATCTGCAACCTGTATTTATAGTATTAAATTTTAGGGTAAGAGAAAGTCGTGTGAGTGACACACCAAATTATTTATATTTTTTTGCAGTCGCTGTAATTAATTTCAGCCGATAATTTTTTCACTTTCTGGTGTTTTTTGAAAAGTAGAATCACATATATTTTTTTCAATATTTTTTGACGACGACACCTTTTGAATATTTCCTTATAAGTAAATTATCGATTTATTTATTTAGTATTTTCATGATTATTTTGAAAAATCAAATGAAAACAAAACTTATATAAAAATGTGTTTTGGATATGTATCATCTAAAAATTTAAATTGAAACAAAAGCAGACATTTTCTAGAAATCAGGAATAATCATTATTATTTGAAAAATACATGGCAATTACTTTCTTAAATTTAAAAATTGTTATTCCCTAAACATTAATAGAAGAATACACTTTCAATACCAGTATCTTTCTTCACTTAAATACGATAAAAATTCCTTTGGTATATTGTTTGTACTTTTTTATAAATGCACTTTTGAACTAAATTTCAAATTTATTTTTATAAATCAAATTTTTTATTTAAATGCCAAATTTATATTATCTCTCTCTCTCTCTCTCTCTCTTTTTTTATTTTTTATTTATTTTTTATTTTTTTAATTAGACTCACTGTGTGCTACTATTAGCATCTTACCGACATAATTAAATACGTGCAATGTATGAGAAAGAATTACTTACAGTAAACTAAATAACATTCTACAAAAGAAATAGTAAAGGTGCTATCAGACGGAAGACGATATATTCTAAAATATGAGCTATTGCCGCTCAAAAGCGACCAAACGACTTCAGTAGGGTTGTTTTTAAGCATAAACTGAAGAACGAAATCCAGAAATGTAAACAACGGACCCAACATTTTGCTATTATTCCCCCCCCCCCAAGGATGTTTAAAAGGGAAAAGAATAGAGGGTGTTCTGTAATCGCAAATCTCTGATTGGAGGATTTCGTTCTAAAGACTACCGTATGTGATTTAAGCAGTCGAAAATGCGTGATTGATGAACACACGTTCGGCAATTTGTATCAAACGGCATATTTGGATCGTTTCCCGCATGAAAAACCTGTTTATGAGGTATTTTGTGCTGAAGACTATCGTATGGTTCTTTGTTCTAAAAACAGGAAATCCAACGTGTACAACATATGTATGTCTCTTGACGAACGAAACTTTCACTACTGATTCATTATACCTACTGCCTTATGTGACAAGAGGCGCCACTCAGGAATATGTCGAGAAGTAAAGAGGGGACGGCGGCGAAATTAAGGAAGGGGACAAAATCAGAACACTTTACTTTACCCTGTATGGTAGAGAAAGTATTGTTTTTCAGTCAAATTTTCGAAATTGAGTTTTTGTTATATTTTGAAGTCCCCTGAATCCGAAAATCATATTTTTATCGGTTCGTCTGTATGTCTGTGTGACTGCATATCTCAAGATCAAATAGCATAGTAAGAAGTCCAAATCCGATGTTCCATATATGTATTATATAGTAATGCTACACTAAACTTTTCGTTCAGATCATTCAAATGGTTCGTGTACAGGGCCATTCAAGAGAATCCTAATACATTACGTCTATGGGGGAATTTCTGGTAAGTACAGTATAACATCTATAGGCTGCTCTAAAAATAAATAAATAAATAAACATTTTTAGAATATGCATAAAAAAAAGACATGTTTTATTTAGATTGTTGTATGGATATCATTCATCATTCGTCTACAGGGCTACCCAAGGTATTGAGGTTATAATTGGAAATTGCTGGAAGTATATTTCATTTTTTGTTAGGTGTTTTTCATGTAAGACTAAACTCATTTACGCAATTGATGTGTATATTTTATAGAAAATATACAGGACTACCCAAAAATAAACTAAACATTCTTTTTTTTTTTTATTGAATGTAATTGATGGAAGTGCTTTGTGCTACATTTTATTATATCGACCATCACTGCTCAGGTAGGAAAAATAATTTTTCATGTCCACATTGTGTACAAAGTATTCATTTGATGAATCATTTTATTTTATTTTATTTATTTATTTATTTATTTTTTTAGTATCATGTTTTGAGGTGTCCTGAATACAAAAGTCCAATGTCTAGATTTTAGCATTTGATCTGTATGCATATTTGTTATCAGCATCATTAAAAAATAAATAGCTACAGGAAATTCAAATTTGGTATTTTCGTATTAGGTTTCCACTTAAAAAAAATGATCAAGATTGGCTAGTTTAACGACAAATTAATAACAGTCTTCATTTTTTTTTTTTTTTTTTTTTTTAAATAAATGTAGGCATTATAATTGAACCGGGGGTTGAGGGGGGGGTCGGCCTAACCCCTCACACAGAATTATTAACCCCTTACACAAACAAAACTGTGACTAAACCTATTTTAGACTATTTTTAAAGTAGATTTAATATTATTATCTCGCCTTAATGATTTTGTGATTTAATGTGTAATCTGTAATGAAATTCAGGGTAAGAGAAAATCGTGCGAGTGACACACACTATTATTTTAAATATGACGACAACAACATATAATCAAAAGATATCTATGAGAATTTGAACTTGTAGCATATACTTTCAATTAACTAAATTAATGAAATTTAAATTAAATTATATGAAAACTTTTCTTTTATATGACTATTAAATATAATAGAAGTACATATCTTCGCTTTAGTTTATCTGGAAGTGCTTAAATTTTTAATTATAAAATAATTAATATACGTTTATAATACGAAAAAAAAAAATTATTTGAAACTGAATGAGGAATTTTACCAAATTTCTAATATCTGTTTTTTCCAAGAAGTTCTTTTAATGTAGAAGGATAAATTAAAGGAAACTATTTATGTATTTATTACTATTATTATTGTTATTATTTTACAAAAACGTTTTGAAATATGTTTTCCGGAGAAATTTTGTATTTCTTCCAATATAGACGCAAAAGGCAATTTGCTGTTTAATTAATTATTTTTGGGTACAATAATATGACGAATGAAGCTTACAATTTCTGTATTTTATTTCTAAATTTACAATTTTTAAGTTTCTAAATAATGTATAAAATAAGAGTATGCAAGATTATTAACAAGTTTAATAAAAGAACTCACTGCAACTGAATTGTCTACTAGTTACATCTGTATTTGTTTCTTTTGACCCTTTTTCAACCTATTATAAAAACTACCAAAAAAAAAAAAAATATTTGAAATTTCTTTTTTTCACTTAAAAGTGATTTTAAAAATAAAAGCAATAAAAATTTTGCATATCACATTATCATAGTATTTAATGAAGATTTAATGAAATAGTACTTCGGTACATACAGGGCGAAAAAAGTTTAGGACTTTAAGAAGAAAAAAAAAGAAAACGGATTCATTATTTATTTATTTTATTGTTTTATATTATTCTTTACATTTTTAATATAATCGAAACTTTAAGAACTTCAAAATGAGCATATTTTAATTAATTTTTTTTCTTCTTTTCTTTATAATTTTTTTTCTTCTATTTTTTTCTTTAGCAAATTTCAATATTAATACAAAAAAGAATTTTAGATTATACTTCAGAAGAAACATTATTGATCTTATTCTTTCACTAGAATGCTTTTTGTTTTTCACATGTTGAAGATAAACATAATCAAATTTTAAGAAAAGATAAACTCTGGAGAAGAAGGCGAATAGAACGAATTGTTTCAGAGCTGAAAAAGAAATTCAGCGAGCAGTAAAATAACAGAGTGTGATAATTGAATTTCTATCGATAAAAAAGAAGTTTTTTTAATAATATATACAGAGAACTCAGTGTAAATATTTTTCAAAACGGCTCCTTTTTATAATTGAAAAACTAATCTTTAGACAACAGAGCGTTAAAATTAAGTTTTTATATAGATATTTAAAGCCAATAGCCTTTTTAGGATTTAAATGTCACTTGAAATGTTTGATGTTAGCCTACATACATATATGAATAAATCGATGAAGAGTTATTTAGATTTTGTTATATATATATATATATTGCATTAACATTTTAATTAAATTAAATTTTTTATGTAAATTTGAAAATAAATTTAAAAATATACATATGTGTAAAACACTGATTATTAAAATGAATAATTTAACTTATATTCTCAAACATGAGTAACTAAAATAAGTTAAAAATGCCTTTTTTAGTCAAATAGTTTCATCAATTATTGATATTTAATAAAAACATGAATTATTTTGCTTAATCATGATTTATATATATATAGGGCAGAATAATCTTTTAATATATTAATCATGTAAAAGAAAGCATTAAAATAAATTGCTAACTTAAGAGAAAATAATTATTAAATTTAATTACGAAATTAAAATTAAATAAATGTGCTCTATATAAAAAATGCTATTAAGAAATATACGAGATGGTAAAATTACCTCTTTATGAAGAAAAAATCACTTTTAAATTTACGAGTTTAGTTTCAAGTAAATAGTCATTGTAATTCGGAGTAAGAGTATCATAAAAACATAAGCACTTTTCACGATGATAACAACTTATAAAATAATAATAATAATAATATAGGGGAGACCCGTGTACCTAGGGCCGCTTTTTTTCAATGCCCAAAAACAGAGCCCTTGACTTGTTTAAAATTATCAAACTGATATGAACATATCTTTAGGACTAATTACTTCCAATTGGAATTAATAAAAATACCTAAAATAATAAATTCCGACAAATGGAAGGTTTTTAAAAAAACATCACTTGTAGCCCTAGGTTCAACACCCTCATTGTACCTGGGGCCAGACCTCACTGTACCTAGGGCCATTCTCTCAAAATTAGATTTAACTTTGTAATGAATAGAAAATAAGCATATAAACATGTATTTTATAAAAGAAACAATATCGAGAAATATATTTATTTATCATATAATATTTATCATGTTGTTGCCTTAATTTAAAACACGAAATTTTTCACTTTGGGATATTCTAACAGAGTGGTTTTTTTTCTTCAATTTCTTTTTTTTTTTTTTTTTTTTTTGTCTGGAGTGTCTCTTGGATTTCTAGATTTCTCTGGTTTTCGGACACATCTTTGATGTGGGAGGTTTTGCTTTGGATAAAGGTTTTTTTAGGTTCGTACCTGTTAAAGCAGGACACACGAAAAGATGTTAGATGTTGAAGGTTTGAAATTTCAACAGGACACGAAACAGAGACATCCAGTTCTATCATTGTTGGTTCACTTTCTTCCTGGATTTTTTTTCTTTTAATATATGGAGGGATCTTGTCTTTCAGTTACATTTGAACTTAAATATTCATCCTCAGTAAATGTGTTTGGATTCATTGGCTATATGCCGGATGCACGAAAGCCTGATAGAATGTTTACAGGAGTAAAGACCGACGGATAGGACTTTCCAACACTTTCAGCAACATCATATATAGTGATTTATTTACCAGGGTTTTCCAGCATCCAATTACTATATAGGCTGTATTGTGTTTCTTAACACTTTTTCGACCGCTGCGTAGATTCACGTCATTTGTTAAAATATGAAACTCCACCAGTGGGCATTTCTTTTGTAATTTGTATGTTATTTGTTTCTAAAAAATGTACACAATATTCGCATTTGTACAATCAGTACACTATGGATGCAAATACTTTGATTGGAGAGAGAATATGATTATAATGCATATCCATTTGTAATATAAATGTGAATACGGAAAATTTTGTTTTGAAAAATTGTAAGTAATGAGAAGAACGCCCACAGGCGGACCTTACTGTCAAAAAGACAAAAACATGCGGTCACGAAAGTGTTAAAAGGTCCAAACACAGTGGCCCTAGGTACAAGGCAGCGATGTGGCCCTAGGTACAAGTTTTGGTAACTTCATTCAAAATGCCTTCCACTAAGAAATCCTCATGCAGAGAGGACTAATTAAATATCTCATTTATTACTCAATATAACAAGCAAAATTATACGCTAGAAATGAAAGAAAATATTTGACTCGCCTTTGTAAAATAGCAAAAGAGATGAGCTGCAAAATTTTACTTCAAACCATGCAAATTCGTTTTCTACATGTAACTTGTCAAAAATCTCTCTTCAAAAGTTCCAAAGTAGTTGTAAAAGTAGCAACTGGTGTTGTTACTCGCCCATTTGAGTATTAAAATTTAAAATTAAATATTATTCAAATAAAGTGGGGTGGCCCTAGGTTTCACGATGTCCCTAGGTACACGGGTCTCCCCTATATATATATATATATATATATATATATATATATATATATATGTATATAGGAGAGAGTGGAGATGAATGGAACGCAGGATGAATGGGACAATAGCAAAATTTTTATGTTTTGCAAGCACTAGAAACTTGACAATTTTCTGATATATGGCAGTACTGAGGTCATTCATCAACTGTAGTTTCAGACTTGTGCTGTCTATTGAACGGCAGAAAAAAAATTAAAGTTTCTTTTTCTGCTGCCATAGTAAGTTTTTACTGATTAAATTAGATAGTAGTTAAAAATTAACTATTTGCTTAAAGTCAATATAACTCATATATGCTGAAAAGACATAATCTTTTATTGTGTTTATGATATTCAAGAAGAATATTGACAATTGTTCCTTAGGCCTATTTCATGTTTTATATGATCATGTGGTGGTGGGGATGAATGGGACATTCCCCTCTATCTTCTAATTTAAAATTGTACACAAGAATTATATTAAAACAAATCGTAAATAGATTTCCAATATTTTTATAACCTGTAGCTCAATAGTTATAAATGGAATTATAAAAGTAGCATGGATTTAGAGAAAAATAGATTGAAATTAATTGTTCTGATTTTTGTTTATAATAATTATGATTAAAATAATTATAAGTTAAAGTATTCAATGCAACTTAAATCAATAATATCAATAATAATAATAATAATAAAAACTAATAATAATGGGATTAAAATCACAATTTCAATCAAGCTAATTAAATAAATCCTGGTGATGATTAATGTAATACAGAATAGAATGCTTATTTTTCCCGATCAGTCGGAAACAAAAATTTATCTGGATAATTTGTACTCTATAATAACGATTTATATCTTTTTAGTGTCTTATTTATTTATTTATTTACAGATTAGATCTTATTAGATTAAATTACCAAAGAATAAAACACTAGGAACTGTGCGAACCAAAGGACTTTTGCCTTTTGATGTTAATTTGAGTCAATATATCAGTTTATGTTAATTTCAGTAACTTCATAGTGTGTAATACAGAGGCTGTTCGCACATTTTTTAGACGATTTTGATAGAGTGTACTGAAACAATTTCACTCATAATTCGTGTTTTATTTGTTCAGTTTGATAGCCCTTGTTCTTAACTATCATTCTACATCAAAATTTCTATGATAATAATGCTTTTAATAATATCGGAAGAGGAATATTTTTCTACTCCTGTTGAACGGCTTTCCAAAGCCCACAAAGCGTTGTAGGTCGGTGTTTGGATAATGCTGATTGTAAGAGTCGAAAAACATAAAAATCCAATGGTGATACATCAGGAGATTTAGCTGGAGTATCAGTGAAGGGTATGGTTTTAATTCCCGTTTTTTGTTCCATTTTTGTCTAGAAAAGCAATTGCAGATTGTGATGTGTGGCTGCTTGTTTTGTCTTGATACAGTTCAACGGATCGATAGCATTGTGGATAAAGATCTGGATTTTCATTTTTAAAAATTGGAATTAAAATATATTGTTGATAGTATTTGGAGCTAATTTTGACATTTTTGTCACCTTTTTTTTTTTTTTTTTTGCTTTTATCTTGCGCTTGTATGAAAAACCAGTGACAATCATAAATCCTTTTGAAACACTTTCTTTTGATTCTTTGAACCATGTAGCAAAAATTTTTTTCTCCCCTTTTGTGATAATAAATTGATCTTTTTTTATTGCAACCACTTAAATAGACCCAAGATTCATCTATTGTTGCGACATTTTTTCATTTTTCTCCTGATAAATGCTTTTCATAAAGATTTCACTAAAAATTCTCTTCGGAAAGAGCGGAAACGTATCCTTCCATTCACTGCCTTTTTAAAAGTGCATTTTTGCATGTAAACAAAAATTCTAAATATCAGAAGATAAATAAAACTTCCAAAAATGTAACTGTTGTGAAAATAAAATTCTCCATGCAAACGATTTTTTCTTACTGCGAAATAAAATCGTCTAAAAAATGTGCGAACAGCCTATGTAAAATCACATAAACCAATTTAAGTTAAAAAATTTATTTACTTTCCATTTTGTTTTCTTCTCTTTGTTAACTGCAGTCCTGCCCCATTTATCCCCATAGGTGGGGGTGAATGGGACAATGCACATGCATGTAAAAAAAATTATTATTAATTAAAAATGATAACTTTTTATTAAATTAGTGTGTTTATATGTAACTGATTACTGAAGTGTACTTATGAGCAATGTTATAAAATTCTGAATTACATAGGGGGAACGTTATTAATAAAAACATGAAAAATGTTTCATTCATCCCCACTCTCCCCTATATATATATATATTTGTTTTAACGGTTGTTTGCTGCAATTTTGTGAACGCTCTCTATTGACTGTATCTTGACTTCATTGAATTATGATTATATTTTTTAACTTTAGTTTATATAAGTGTTTAAAAAATATTAAAAATTTTTGATGAATATAAAATAACGGAAAACTAAAACGAAGTATTATCATTTTAAATGAATACAAAAGAAAAAAGTGTAATGGTACGATTTTTTAACAAGTACATTCATGTCCAAAATTAAAGTCACAGTCTGTTTTCTCGTTTCCCCATTTTGCTTATAATTTTTAAGCAAATGAATGTATAAAAATAGAACTTGGTCGCCATATTCTTTATCAAATCATTAATCGAATTTCATAGAACTTTTGTGAGATTTTCTTTTTAAGCGGTATCCGCATATTTTTTCTATACCTGCTGTGTGATAACTAAATAAAGTACGAGGATAATATTAAAACTTAACGCATATACTTTAACAGAAAGAAACTCTTAACTCAGAGTATAAATGAGATTATTTCCCTAGCCGTCTTATAAAATATGAATACCCTACATTCTTCTCAAAAACATATACAATAAAAGATCTTATTCCCTAGCAGTTAAATATAAGTCAGTGGTTGGCATTTTCTCTTAACTATAATTGAATGAATATTAAGCATATAATTGAATGAATATTAAGCATAATGGACCATATTCCTCCTTTGGGTTCGAGATTATAAAAAATCAGCTGTTTTCGGTAAACTATTTTCAACTCTACCATAGCAAAGCATTGTGGCTTGCAAATTTTTATCTTGCAATATTATTTCTAAGAGTACAGATTATATGAAATTGAAGTAAGAGTGATATAGTGATACCTTTGTTTTGTTTTTAATCCAGTTTTAGTAATATACTTTAATATTAATCAACATATGTAATATTAAAAGTTGCCGTGTGAACTGTGGCGATGTAAACAAATTTAAATGGATGTTCCATTTAGTAAATTCCTTTATTAAAGTGATTAAAATTATATTTATTTAAGCTCTGACGTCTATATATATGTGTGTGTATATAAAATGTTCTTATTAATCTTTTTTTCATTATATATATGTATGTATGTGTGTGTGTGTATACATAAAATGTTCTGCAATTTTACGATATGGAATAGTCTTAACTTTATTATTCGATTCAGTTGTTTACATTTCACTTTTGTTCTTGTTTGAACATTATTATTAAGTTTCACTGCAGAAATATTTAGGAAAACGTTATACGTAACAATAAAATGTCATCTTGAATCTAATTTGTTTACAAAATATCGGCCACGTGTTCGGCGATTTTACTACGGTGACGTCACAGGAATATTGTCCATTGAATGAATATTAAGCAATAATTGAATGAATATTAAGCATAATCTGAAAGCGACACAACAAGGCTTGAAACTTGATTATACTCCGCAATACTATATTTCCGATAAACTACAAGAACTATCACGAAATGAAACCTCCTTTATCTGCAGCCTTCGTACTAAGCTTGTGGAGAACTCAACTTCTCCAAAACCATCTTCCATTAAACTAACTTTAACTCCTCTCCAACTGACTCCCAAAAACAATCTTCTTTCTCCTTTTATACTATTCAGTTTCCAAAATATTAGCGTATTTCAATTTACAATTTTAGCTTAGGATCGGCACTAACTCTATTACTCAAATCGAATCCTAAAACAGCAGATTCACGTTTTACCCGCAAAGTGCGAGTTTTAATTGTAGCACTTTGCTATACATGACAGTTCCTCCCCCAAAAAAAAATTTCGCGGAAAAAATCCCCAACGGGTTTTTACCCGTGCAAATTTTAAATTATTGCAATACTATGCAAAGAAAAGTTAGCTGCAGTGACTTACTGCTTAAAATTCAACTATATAATATTTTAGAAAAAGAAAAAAAAAAAAAAAAAAAAAGAGGGGGGAAACTTAAATTTAACTAGACTGCCCAACAAGAAGTATATTGTTTTAAAAATCTAATAGGGAAAAAAATTTTTAAGAGTACACGGCCAAAAACTGGACACTTAGCTTTTGAAAAAAAATGTTTCGTATTATGCTCAACCTAAGTCGCTTTACTCCAGAAACCGTTTGTACTCAATTTAGTTAACTAGAAGTCCAGCGTAATTACAGCGGGCAAATACAGGCACATCTTCCCTTAAATGGAAAGGAAAAAATTGTATGAATTTAAAAAAATGTAGTACAAAAAGGGATCGCCTAAACAGAACGTGCGATCAGTCAGCATTCAATATAACTTGTGTAAAATGATTCTGTAAAGAAAATCTTTATTTCAGGTGTTTATAAAAAAAAAAAAAGAGTTGCAGTTTTGCAGTAGATTTATCTCTAAAATGTCAATCCAGACTGCTGGCACAGTTCCAAAAATATCGTCTTTAGCATCAAAAGTAACAATCTTGAAGCAATCAGCCTGGATTCAGATTTAACTACCAGTACTTCGGGTTTAGAGTCAGGATCAGCAACTGGACCTCAGATTTTCTAAAATTAAAACTTTTTTAAACGTATACATAAAAAATAGACGTGAACTACACTTTTATATATAGATAAATGACATAATTTTATACATAAGCCATATTTTAGCTATGCTATTTGCATAGGGAAAAAAACTACAGTGTTAGTGTATTAAGGTTAATTTGTTAAACGCGAATTAACATGCAAAATAGCGAAAAAAAAATTCTCTTTTTACCCCATACTAATAGATATACATACATAAAAACTTTTAGTAAAAAATTCAAAAGTTTACAACAAGAAAATTCATTTGATACACTTTATACAACATTTAGAAAACATATTTAAGGATACAAAATTTTCACAACTGCAGTTGATCGCTGAGAAATAAAAAAGATTTACGTACATACATTTTACATTACATTTACAAAACTATAGAGAAAAATGGTTATACACTTATAAAAGTTTATTTTATACAATTTACGACATTTAGAAAAATATATATAAGGAATAAATATATATATAAAGTTATTCAAAAAGGTTTTCAAGACTCCGTTGTTGGCTAGAAAATAGAAAAGTAGTAGAGTATATACATATTGATCATGTAAAAACTTAGAGAGAAAATTTATATACAAAGGTAAGAAAATTTATCTTACGAATCGCTGCAGGTGATGGCTAAAACAGAAGGAATTTAAATACATATATATAGATCATTCAAAAAACTAAAGAGGGGGGAAAAGTTTATACAAAAGTTCAACAAGGTTTTTTTTTTTTTTTTTTACCAAAAACTGCTGGTGTTGGCTAGGAATTAAAAACATTAACGTACATACATGCATATATTATATACAGAAAAAAATTTATGACATGTAAACAGTACATGAAATTTCGAGAGATGAAAGTGCATGCTATACGTTTAAATTTTGCATTTTTAAATTTTAAAAAGTTCATGCAGCAAGTTTAAATTTAGATTTGTGATATTTTAAAAGGTTCATCTCTTTGAGATAATGATTGAAAGTCCAGAAGAAAGTTCTACATGTCGAAAATTTTAGTACAGCACTGATAAACCAATACTTGAGAAAAACTAAAATACTGAACGATACAACCTGACAAATTGAGTCCTTGATATCAGCAAAAGAGATGCGGTTCAGACTGGTCAGTAGAGTTGTTGTGGCACTTTCCGTGCTGGTGGCTTGTAGAACGGAGTCCGGCGTCGGAGATGCATTTTTCTGGGATGGACTCGAGCCCGGTTCCTTGTCACTGTTCGTAGTTACAACAGGGGACTGCTGTCGCTCCGTGCTTTTGCATGCAGGGCTGCAGGAGTTTGTAGAAACTTCACCATAGATTACATGCCCTGTTGAAAGTACCTTCTTGAAAATAACCTCATTTTCTTTAAGTTTAGGCGGCGGGTCAGTTTGACACTTTAAGTTCACGGTCTCATTAGAAATTATTGACTCTGTCGGCTGTATAGATTCAAAACTGACAGCTAAAGGCGAGTTACAAGGATTAGCCGCATCCTTTAATGATTTGTCACTGTCGGTTCGCTTAACGGTTTCAGCGGCCGTAGTTATTTTAATTTTATTACTTCCAATGTCTGTTATCCGAGCTTCAGTTACATTTGATATGTCGGCTTGAACCGTAGAATTTAGTTGAATATTCGTTTCACTTAAAGCAAGGGAATGATTTACAGAATGAGAGTCAATCGTATTTTCCTTTTCAGCCGCCGTCGGTGAGCTAGATATTTTATCGGATTTTTCATCCGTAGCTAAATTCTGAATAATTGCCGTAGACTTTTCTGTAGTGCTCGTTAAGGGTGTAGTTTGCTCGTTTTCATTCACTTTTATTTGACGTTTGTCACTAGAAATAACGGCTTCATCGCCAGTTTTAGGTTGGTTTAAATTATAGGAGCTTGCTTCCTGTGACTTAATAATTTCTTGTGGTTTTTCCTCCGGGTTTATTACTGCTTCCCACTGACGTTCGTGACGGGGGAGGGAGCGGTCATGTTGTAATCGTAGTTTATCATACGGAGTGGCAAAGAGTTCGATGACCCGACTTTTTAACTCGTCATAGGTTGGATTTGGGCCAAGCGAATGGCAGGCGATTAATCTATGCCACTGTCTCGGTTCTCCTTCTAGGGAATAGGCTAACCAGGAATAGTGGTTTTTAACATTGATTTTATGAAAATTGAAAAAATATTCAAGCTGCTCAAAGAATTGCAGCGCGCTAGTGGTGCCGTCAAAAAAGACTTGCTCGGGGGGGGGGGGATTCGAGCAAAGTTGGGCGCCAATGTGGAGAACTCAACTTCTCCAAAACCATCTTCCTTCAAACTAACTTTAACTCCTCTCCAACTGACTCCCAAAAGCAATCTTCTTTCTCCTTTTATACTATTCAGTTTCCAAAATATTAGCGTATTTCAATTTACAATTTTAGCTTAGGATCGGCACTAACTCTATTACTCAAATCGAATCCTAAAACAGCAGATTCACGTTTTACCCGCAAAGTGCGAGTTTTAATTGTAGCACTTTGCTATACCTGACAAGCTGCTCAGCGATCAGAACTAAATCAGAATCAAGTAAGAACAAAATATATCCTAATCAGAACTCGATCAGAATTAAAGTTGAACCCCGAGCACGATTTTAAGATTCCTTTTATGCTTTATACGACGACGAAATAATTTTCATTTTAACTCCATCACGTTTTATCACAAACATATCGAAAATTAATTAGTCGACAGCAAAATTGTTTATGCTTGGTTGGTTGAGTTTAACGTCGCACTAGTACTGCGCAATGGGTAATGCAAAATTAGTGAAGCTCTAGCAATAATTCGTATATAAAAGATGTTTACCCGATACTATTTTGTTAAGTAAATATTTGTCCTTAGTCTTTACGCCGGTTATAAAAAAGTAAGTTGAGGATAAAAAGTAGCGATCAAACTAAAAAAAAAAAAAAAAAAAAGGTATATGAAAGTTGTTCATGATGATCTCCAACATTTTCTACAAAATGACAAAGGCGTCTCACAACATCCGTTACAGGTGAATGAAACACGTCGGAATTAATTACAAAAACTTCACGACAGATATTTCATTTCGGCCATTGTTGCAGGGGATGAACGGTAAACAAGTTATTTCAGATAGCCGTACAGCCAAAAATTGTCCAGATGAAGGTCAGGTGATCTTGGAGACCATGTAATTTTGCAAATTTGACTGATTACTCTGACTTCCCCAAAAGTTTCCAACAGGAGTGTGCGACATCTTGCATAAAGTTTATTGCAGATAACACAACCCTTTGATTTAATGCGGGCACGAATTTGTCACGCAAAAAAGTGAAACAACGTTCTCCGGTCACTGTGCATGCTTTTTAGCAAGATTGTAGACTCGATTATTCTGAGAAGGTTGGTCCAAAAATAAAATGTGAGATGAATCACACAAGCTTTTAACTTGAATAACAGCAGTGGCTGTGTCGTATATGTGCGAGGATTCGACTTCACTCATATCCAAGTGCTCTGGGTGTTGACATCCCAGTATAGTTAGAAGTGCGCCTCATCCATCCAGCAAACGTGAACAACGACTGAGGGTTGCTTTCCATTCTTGCCAAAGTTCACCTGGCAAATGGTTTCCTCATAATAGTGTCTCCTGTCAGTTACTCCTGCATTGTTCAATTTGTAAGATATGGATGCAATATCTCATGGAAGAACCATCGAATCGATGCTTGAGGCACATCCAATACCTCAGAAGCTTCGCCAGAACTGTTACTCCCCGTTGACGATTCCGCCACCATATCATTCATATCGGTTTCCACCACACTAATGCGGCCCTCCACGAACGAGGGTCTTCCACTTTGCGGCTGATTCTTCTAAGAGCCAATTTTTTTTTACTGTTTAACAAACTTCAGTATCCAAGCACACGATAAGGGGCTATTCTTCGTCTTCAGTCGCTTCTCCGTTCGAAATTTTCACAACGCATTTCTTGCTGACTCTCTATTCACATAGAACAGATTCACCACCAACGCTCGATTGGGTACTGACAACATTATAAAACCGAATGAGAAATCTTCGTGTATCATGGTCTTTTATTAGATGATTGATTTCCACATACTGGTTGAATCTCTCGCTTGGAAGCACCACATACCTATGACTGTTTAAACTAACTTATTTTTTGTTTCTAAAGCAATGTGACTTTTTTTACCCTCTCCCCTTTTTTTTCTGGAAACCGCACGTCTTTATCATTATTCCGTCCTTATTATTATTATTATTATTATTATTATTTTGATTTTGTCAATTTTTAAAGTTTTAACGAACTTTTCACTCACCCGGTATTCTAGAGACTTTACAATGATATAATTTTGTATTAAGATATCTTATTCACTTCACAATATAATATCAATCAATTTTCTAAAATATTTTGAATTAAACAGAAATTATTTAAAGACAAGCTTAACAACTTAAAAATTTTCATGGGTATAAGAGAAATATATCGATTGGTATAAACGGAATATTTATTGATTTAAAATTTCATATAGACTTTAATATTGAAACATTAAAATATTTTTGCATTTATTTGCATTACGAAGCTATCAAAAATTAGTTATTTAACCACTTTCTGATTTTATATAATGTCTCGCATTTTTTATACCGTCATTTATGAAGTCGCATACGAAAAACTTCTTAATGTAATCTGAGAAAAGCTGTTAATGAATGCAACTGCTTCAAAGATGCTGTTTTCAGTTTAGTAGCATAATTCAAGAAGATGAGTGCATAATTCAAGAAAATGAGTTTACACAAATATGTAGGCACTGCATTTTAAGATATGAAATGTAGCCGCGGGTCATATAACATACAGTAAACATATAAATTTTAAATGATAACAACGAAATTTATCCAACTATAATGATCATAACAATAGTTGCATAGCTTTTGTAAATTTAAAAGAGAAAAGTTTCAGGCAGTTGTTATTACTTTAGAATTACAAATGTTAAATTTTATTATTATTATTATTATGACATACGATGTATGATGCAAAAAGAAAGTATAAGAATATTTAAAAAATCTAATTTTCTAACACGGATTTGTTTTTTAAATTTATAGAATTCTGTTATTTGTATCAAATTTAAGTGAGATTAGAAGCTTTTAAGCAAGATTATTCGTAATTTTATCAAATTTAAAGCAGCACAAAGTTTAAAAGATTAACAAATTTAACCTGCAAAATTTAAAAGCTACAATTATGTTAGTTTTATATTCTCTTACCCATATAATTCTAAAAAAATACATAAATTTTGTGTAAAATTTTCAATATTTAGCTTATGCTATATTTACACGTTTTGAGACCGCATTGAATCCGAAAATAAGGTTTTTAGTGTTTTGTCTGTGTGTCTGTATATGTGCTTGTGTGTGAGTCTGTAATCAGGAAACTCAAGAATAAATGTTAGCACGAAATCCATATTCGGTATTCTAAATGTGTATCATATGGGAATGGTATTGGAAACATTTTATATTAGTGGGAGAAATGGTTCGTTTGCAGGGAAATCCAAGCAAATTCAAATACATTGGGTTTATCGTCAAAGTACATTACCGATACATTTGGTAGCGACAGTTTGACATCGTTAGGGTGAACTAAATGAAATGTATATATAATTTTACCTGTATAAAAAAACATGTAAATGCATGTTTCGTAAAGTATATGTTATGAAAATCATTTTTACCATTTATTTACAGGGCTAAATAAAGTATATTGGCCATATTAGAATAATATTTTTAAATTCTGGAAATGCATTACAAATTGCGTTATGTGTTTTTCATTCTGTGATAAATTTCAGTACGCTATGCGGAGTGTAAATAATGTAGTACCCACTTCACAAGAACAAAAATTAAAAGTAATCTGGTTTGTCATTCACACGATTTTGTCAAACACTGCATTTCAATACTATAAAGATAAATTGAAATTAAATCGTAAGAACATTCAGATAAGATAATGAAATTCAATCTAATTTAAAAATAATCTGAAATAGGTTTAGGAGCAGTTTTATTTGACATATACTTCAGCGAGGGGGGTTGTTACTCCTCCTCGATCCCCGTTCAACTACAGTGCCTATATTTAATTTAAAAAAAATCAAGGCTGTTATCAATTTTTCTTCAAACTTGCCAACCTTGATCAAATTTTTCATTTGACAACCTAATACGAACTTCAAAATATCATATTGGAATTTCTTTCAGTTATTTGTTTTCAAATTTCATTGATAACAGATATTCATAGAGATCAACCGCCAAAAATTGGACCTTCGTATTCTGGGCACCTTAGAACGTGGTACTATAGAAAAAATTCAGAGCTGAATATAGAACTTCAACAAATGCTTTGCTTACAATTTGAGTATGAAAAATTAATTTTGTATCCTGAGCAGCCTTCGTCGATATAGTAAAATGTATCAAAGAAGTTCCATCAATTACATTCAACAGAAAAGAAAGTTTAGCTTAATTTTGGATAGCCCAATTATTATCTATAATCTATATGCACATCACATTGTGCCCTTAAATTTAGTCTTATATGAAAAACACTTAACGCAAAATTAATAAATTTCCAACAATTTCGAGTATAGCACCAATGTGTCTAAGTATTTTGGGTAGCCGTGTAAAAGAATGATGAATGATTTCTTATCACATTCTACGCAAGACACGCTTTTATGCAAATAAAAATAAGTTAATTTCATTCTGTTTAGGGAAACCTACATATGTTATAGTCTTCTTACTCGAAATTTCCACTGTAGATGTAATGTATTTAAATTCTCCGTGATGTCCTTGTACACGATGCATTTGTTTGATCTCAATAAAAATTTAGTGCAGTTTACAACTACAATTTTTGTTGAGATATACCGATAAGTGACACACACACACACACAGAGACTAACCCCAAAAATAAAGATTTTCGTATTCAGGTGACCTCAAAACCTGTAAACAAAACAAACATTCTGAATAGAAATTTTGACCCATCCTCTAACATATATATGGGTAAGAGAAGGTGAAAAATGTTTCTAAAACTATTTTTAAATTATTTATTATTTTTATCCCTGTTTTTAAAGTACATTTATGTACGATACATTTGTTATCTTACATCTTAGTTTGTAATCTGTCTTCATAATATTCGATGGTAGGGGAAGAGGAAGTCATGTATGAGTTACAGCATTTTGTTTTCTTTCGTGATAGAAAATTTCAAATACTAATAAAATTTAAAAAGATTTTAAACGTTTTATGACCACTCAGCTGAATACACATTGATATATTCGAGAGTTACTCTTTTTTCGTAGAACGTTCGAGGTATCTCTGTCCTGAAAAACAATGGAAAATCCCAGAGCTCGGCTCCTACTGAATTTAGAGATTTAAAACTTTAGCAAAATAAAAATGTCATTTTTTGCTAAATTTGTTCGCCAAGTCAGAAAATTAGTAAATATGTTGAATTCGTTACAACAATGTTGTTACAAAGGATAAAACTCCATTTTTTATTAAAATTGTTGTTAGGTTGAAAACACATGTAAAGGCATGAGGAACATAGTAGCATTTTTATTGCTTTAATGGAGGTGGACGTTGACGAAGAATTTTATAACGACGAATTTTTTTGCAGAAAGTAGTAGTTTAAGGTTGCCATAATCTGAAAGCATTTTATCAGATCATAAGTGATTTTCTCAGAAGTAACTTTTTTGGTATAATGTAAAGTTTCTCACCCCGATTTTTCACCAATGTGTACAAATGAGTCCGTTTATATTTGAATGAATCTCATAGAATTCTGAGCTGTGCTTTTGTCAATAAGAGATTCTGAAATGCGTTGTCAAATACTGCTTTTGAACGAGAGATATTCGTGCTCTGCAATGTATTTATTGGTAATATCGTGACTTTTGTGCTTTAAACCTAAACAGGCAGTTGTAAGATACTTACCAGCAAAATCATCAAGCTTTAAATGAGGAAGGAGTGGTAAGATATTTTACTATGCCATCCGTTTTAAGTCTACTAAAATACATACAAAAACAAAATAAAGGAACAAAATGTCACATTCTGTATTGATCCCCCCCCCCTTTTTTTTTTATATTCTCTTTCTGAGACCGTGGCAAAAATAATTTTACCACAAAAATGTGTGCTTAGGCTGAAAACACAAGGCGTAGGAAAATAACTTTACCACTCGTTTATCATTAAAATTTAATGAATTGAGGAGTGACTGTACTTCTCATGGCATTATTAAGGATTAAAAATCAAGTTAATTTTATTTAAAAAGCTAAACGTCTTTCTTTTCTTAAATCAATCTCAATTCCAAAAATATTTTAATGTAACTTGATTAAAAATAAATGGCACGTTATATGTTTAAGTAATAGTTTGATTGACTCTTTTCGGGAATATTCATGGGCTGGAGCCTGTATGTTTATTTACTAGCCAGTTACTACGCATGTTTTACGAGCACTTTGCACACCATATTTTCGTAATAATATGTATGTATCAATGGGTGTACAAGCAGTCACGTGGTGCCCATATTAGACTCTTTAAAAGTTATATAAAGTTACATTCAAAGTCCCCATATAAAATGTATGAAATATTCGAAGTAACTTTTTTACAAAACCTTTTTTTTAATAAAAATAATTTTACATCGTTTTAGAACATATATTTCTACCTATCACAGAAATTTTAGATTTGAGATAAAATAGCCATGTGTGTATAATTCTGGCAATTTAGATTTTTATGCTATTAAGCATTTAATCTTTTGCTTTCAATCTAAACAATGCTGCCAAATTTAGGGACAGTTTTATTCAACTATCACGAATACTTTTAAGAGGTGATAATTGATATATATAATGGACGAATAACTTTCGGAATTATTAGGGAATCGTTGCAGTTAAAAATTAATGGTGGATATTGAATAATAAATGTCCCAATGTTTGGCTACATTGACGAGAGGAGTGATATTAAATAGGACCGGCAAAGATTAAACAAAAGCTTTTTTTTTTTCTTCCAATAATACACATTCATGGATTGAAATTTACTTATATACTTATTTGTCTATCCAACCGTAGACAGAAAATTCTTCATTTAACATTTGTTAAGGTACAAAATCAAAGTAACAATTTCCTTAAAACTAAATTCAAAACTGGTGTACAATCAATATATAGATTTTAAAACTTCTTTACACACCATAAATTTTAAGCCAGCACAACCGGTTTCGAAAGGACGTGGCCTTTCTTCATCAGGTGCAAAAACAAAAACATGTGCTACTGCCTTGGAGGCAAAAGCAAGACTCAAAAGCATGTCTTGCTTTTACCTCCAAGGCAGTAGCACATGTTTTTAGCACCTGATGAAGAAAGGCTACGCACTTTCGAAACAGGTTGTGCTGGCTTAAAATTTATGGTGTGTAAAGAAGTTTTAAAATCTATAAATTTCCTTAAAGTTTAATTAAGGATATTTATTAATTATAATGTTTATATTTGGATTAATATAAACTTTCAGATTATAAGAAGGATGATTATTTTTTCCTTAGTTACTTTCGTAGAATTTATGCCTATTATTATACCTTAAATAACTCCAAAATATCTAATTATTTAAATTAAAAAAAGATTATCATAAGACATACTGCTTAAAAATGTTATTATTACTTCGACTTTCAAATTATTTCATTTAACCGTAATAAATTAGCGCATATTAAGCATATTTATCTTAACATTATGTACTACACTAAATAAGAAGCATCAGGATATAATCATCAATTATAGCTTCCGTTTGGATAATGAGAGCGCAAAACTAATTAGTCTGTTCAGATATGTGCTAATATGAATAACTTAGAAAGTAAATTTATTCTACACTTAATTTGTTTTAAAACATTTAATACTATTTCGTTTATACTTTTAGACCCTTAGAATTCATTTTGCTTCGTGCTTTGGCTTGCGGAAAGCTAATATATGCTTTATTAATAAATTTGATAAAGTGAGAATACTGTTTAACGATAAGTAATGTATTGGTTTAATAACACATTATTAAATACGTAAACAACAAGGATATTTTTAGGTTACACTAAATATACTTTCGTACATAAAATACTTATTGAATATTGTACAAAATTGTACAATAGTATATTATATAATTGTATAAATATGCTACAATACAATTCATTATGATTCAATAAGTATAATACTACAATATATATTAGGTGTACAAATTAATTCGGTCCGTTTTTTAGCAATAAAAAAAGTATTTATTATTAAACAAAAACAAAAAATACATTATTTAAAGTATTGTCCATTATTTTCTACTATTTTTTCCCATCTCTCCGGCAATCGTCTGATTCCATCTCGATAAAACAACTCATCTCTTTCGCTCATCCATGTTTCGAGCCATTTTTGTATTTCTTCGTAAGAAGTGAACCGCTGACCGGTCAGATCATTCTGCATTCGTCGGAACAACCAGTAGTCGGAAGGGGCGATGTCCGGAGAATACGGCGGGTGCGGTAGGACGTCCCACTTTAGCGTCTCCAAGTATTGTTTCTCCGGGTTAGCGACATGAGGCCTTGCGTCTCTGGGTTTCAGTTCATAAGGAACCCATGTTCCTTCTTTTTGGATCATTCCCATCGTTTTTAGTCTCACCGATATTGCTTGCTGAGTCACTTCCAGTTGTTCTGCAAGCTGTTCTTGTCTTTGAGTCAGATCTTCATTCAGTAATTCCTCTAATTCGTTATCTTCAAATTTTTTCGGTTGTCTAGAGCGACGCCTGTCATCAACGCTAAAATCTCCATCTTTAAATCGTCGAAACCATTTCCTGCATGTTTTGTCAGTCGGAGCACTATCGCCGTATACTTCTATGAGCGTTCGATGCGCTTCGGCGGCACTTTTCTTCCAATGAAAGAAAAAAATCAACACTTCCCGCAAATGCTGCTTATTGACTTCAAAACCTGACATGTTTAATGCAATGCTGATCAGGCTATTTCAAGCAAGCGAAAGAGTTGTACACTGAAGATTCTTAACAAATATATAACCTCTCTAAAACCACCGAAAACAGCTGTCATAGCCTAGCATTTGTGGCAGCTAGCGCCATCTTTCGAAAACGGACCGAATTAATTTGTACACCTAATATATATATAATTATATGTATATTATATAACTGTATAAAAATATTTATTGTATCTCAAGTACAGATATATTTTAGTTGGAATTATATTATAATTAGTTTTGGCAAGTAGTATAATATGTTTTGTCTTGTATCTAAATAGAAAAAAAAGTTATTATTTTTAGAGACAATAGAAAATAGATAATTTAGTCATTCGAGATAACCGCCAGGTTAATAGCAGGTGTCTCATAAATTTGTAGATAATAAAAAAAAATTATGAAAATTGAATTGATGCGTAGGATTGAAAGCGGTTTGATAAAAAGTTATTCTGGTGAACGGGATATTCTTTATTCTTCATTTTTATTTATTTCTATTATTTCTATTATTATCTTTTATTTATTTATTTACTTATTTTATTTATTTTCATGTTGGTAAAGGAAAAAAAAAAATGTGTGTGTGTGTGAGAGAGAGAAAGAGAGGGAGAGAGAGAGAGAGAGAGAGAGTTTTCATGTTTATTTACATGTTTTTCCCTAAATAGTACTAAATTAAATTTTTCATCACTGTACTAATAATTTTTGATGTTTCTATCATACTAAAAATATAAAAAGGTTCGACAGGGATAGAGTAACGTATTAAAAAAATAAAAAAATAAATAAATAATCGGCGCATTTATTTTGAAGTAAAAAACAAATAGCAATTGTTTAAAAACAATAGGTACGATAAGAAAGAAGAGATTTTTTTTCCCGTAAGCTGCATAGGTTTGTACTGCCGTCCTTCATGACAGTTATTATTTATTTATTTGTAAATTTAAGTTTATTCACCGTGTACTTTTTGTAATATTTCATATATTATTTAAACATTCTAAAAAAATTCTTTAAAAAAAAAAGCACCCATAATTTTTTATAACCTTCCTAAAAAAAAAAAAAAAAATCTTTTTTTTTTTTTTTTTTTTTTTTTTTCCCTTCTTATCTCTAAAACTGCAAAAACATTCTGTAAAATTAAATCTCAATCTGACGAAATACACATTTTTGCTTTCCGAACATACTATATAAAGGAAATATTGAAATCATGACGAAAATTCGATTTTGAGAATTTGATGTATTTATACGTTTTGAAGTACCCTGAGTTCATTTTTGCTATATTTACGATGGTGTATGTATGTGTGTATGCGTGTGATTAAACACGATAGCATATAAACGCTTTGTTCGGATGATCTGAAAGTTGGTACTGAAAGATGAAAGCTGGTAGGTTTTTTTTTTTTTTTTTTTTTTTTTTTTTTCCAAGGACAGAAAGAAAAATTCTTTATCATTATTTCCTATGGGCTCAAATAATTTAAAATGCGATAGCGTCTAAATGCGTATTCGATTGAGCTTAAAATTTATATACATGTTACAGGTCGCAGTCGAACGAATTGTTCAGATTTTGGTGAATCTAGAAATTATATACACACACATATATATTACAGGGACACAAAGAAATATTCTTTATCAGTACGGCCTATAGGCTCAAATTATTTAAAGCGTGATACCGTCAAAATACCTTATTCGAATAAACTGAAGATTTATATACATATTATAGATCACCGTCACACGAGTTGTATGCATTTTGGAGAATCTAGAAATTACAGTGTTTTACAGGGACGCAACGGAAAATTCTTTATCATTATGACTTATGGGCTCAAATTAACATGTTATAGCGCCTGAGTGCCTTATCTGAGAGCTAAAAATTTATATACATGTTATAGGTCAAAGTCGCACGAGCGATATAGATTTTGGTGAATAGCTCTTATACATTTTTACAGGGACACAACGAAATTTTTTTTTTATTATTGTGATCGATGGACTCAAATTATTTGAAATGTAATTGCGTTAAATTAAACAATATACTAAATGGAGAAAAATAATCTTATCATTATTTTTTTCGTTTACTTAACGACATTTCTTGCTTTAATTTATTTATACAAGCGTTAAGTACTTAATGTTCAGAAAGTCCAGTGGAGTCACTCCAAATTGTTTTGACTTCAAACTTTAAACTGTAAACTTTGAGATGGATTCTGTCTGTTAGGTAAATATTTTTTTTTTCTGTTTTGGATAGGGAAAACGTGATACTAAAGCAGGACAGGGAAGTGCTAACTATGTACTCAGTGACTGTGAAGTAATACCGTCGCTAGCACTGCGGTTGACTTTGATTCGATCCTGACTGGAAAATAATATTTAATTGCGTTTTTTTTTTTTCAGTATACTTTAAGAAAAAATTAGTTATGTACAAATATACTCCGCAAATCTCTGTGTTGAAATTTCTTGTCAACTCACAATCTTGCTCAAAAGTTTAGCAAGATTTGCAAACGATCAGTTTTCTTTTTTCAGTTTAAAAACTATCTCTCGATGAAATGTTTTCAAACATTAGATATTTAAAGAACTGTGTCTTTCTCATGTTTTTCAGTAAAGATTGGTTTAAGACTAGGGGTGCGGTAACATATTGAGCAAAACCAATGATGTTTGTGATCACCTGTATCGTTAAGTGAACGAAATGATATGTAACTTTAGGATATGTTAATATAGACCCAGGTTAGTTGGTGGATGAATTTGTGTGACGATAGCATATTGAATAACGGAGATATAAGCATTTATTTTACCCCCCCCCCCTCGAAATAAATAAATAAATAAAAATAAATAAATAAATAATAAAGAAAGAATAAAAAGTAAATAAATAAATTAAATAAAAAAAATAAAAAAATAAATAAATAAAATTATTAAAAAAAAAAAAAAAAATCCGCATGTTTTTTATTTATAATATAGCGAGTTTTTAACGAAAATTATTCCCACTTTCAGAAAAATTGGAAAAACACTTTTGAAATAATATACTGCAATCGGAATACAAATATCTTAAATATCTGATGAAATATGTGAATTTTTATGAAAAACATTTTTACTGCACATGTACAAAAGATATATATATATTGCATAGGTTGATAGCTAAATATTTTGGGCACCTTTTGTCAAAAGTGAATTTGAATAAAGTAAAAATCAAGCAAATTATTCAAAAAGAACGAGCTAGATTTTGGATATTTTCTAAAAGTGGAAATTTCTTAAGGGGTTTTTTACATGCCGTGTAATTAATTTGAAGATGCAATTATTTCAACTACGCACCAAATGTATTTTTTTTTGTGTAAAACCCCTTACAAGCTTGCAACTCTACATACTTTTGTTTATTTACTAAGATTTGGGAGATATTAAGGGGTTTTTCACAAAAAAAAAATAATAACATTAGCTAATTGGTTAAAATGATTGGATCTTTAAATTAATTACGTGGCATGTGAAAAACCCCTTATGAAATTTCAACTCTTGAAAAATACCTAAAATCTAGCTCGTTCTTCTTCGGAATTATTTGATTAATTTTTACTCTATTCATATGCATTTTTAACAAAAATTGCCCATTTTATCTAGCTTTGTACTTATGGAATAAAATTTTTTCTATCTTTCGCATATGCGCATTGAAAACGTTTTTCATAAAAATGTTCATATTTCATGTGATATTTAATATATTTGTATTCCGATTGCAGAATATTGTTTTAAAAGTGTTTTTTCAACTTATCTGAAAGTGGGAATAATTTTCGTTAAAAACTCTGGATATTATAAATAAAATACATGCTGATTTTTTATTTTTTTTTCTAAAATAAATGCTTATATATCCGTTATTTGATATGCTATCGTCACACAAATTCATCCACAAATTGAACTGGGCCTATATTAACACATCCTAAAGTTACAGTTCATTTTGTACTCTTAACGGTACAGGGTGACCACAAACATTATTGATTTTGCTCAATTTGTTACCGGCCCCCTATATGTTATCTTTAACCAATCTTCACTGAAAACATGAGAAAGATCCAGTTCTTTAAATACCCAATGTTTGTAAATATTTCAACGAGAGGTAAGTTTTTAAATTGAAAAAGAAAAAAAAAAAAAAAAAAAAAAAAAAATCTGATCGTTCGCAAATCTTACTTTTGAGCAGGAGTGTATTATTTCATCTTATTCGAATATTTTCTGGCAAATTTGCTACACGAAATTTTCTTTAATAGATTTTACATATATATATATATATATATATGTATATTTTACAAAACATTTGCATAAAATAAAATAAATTCGATAAATATATACTGCTTGGTTATCTAAAATTACCTGCCATTTCAACATCTTTCCACGAAATATGTAAAACTAATAAAAGAAAACAAAATAAAGAAAAAGTTATTTTTCTCTTGAAACATGTAAATATCTTTTCCCATGAAGTTGATTAGTCAGCGAAAAAAATTTCTGGAATTCATAAAATTTTATGTCATTGTTTTCATCTTGCTCAACAATTCAGCTGTTTCATAAAGTGATGATAACAGTTAATATTTTTTTAATGCCTTTTTTTTTTTTTTTTTTTTCCCTCAAATCTGTATTTCTCTGATTTTAAACATTTTGATATCGTTTTGTAAAATATGAATATTGAAAAAAGATGCAAAATGATAAATGCTTCTTAAATTTCAAAATAATTAAGCTGTTATAGCAAAAAAAGAAAAAAAAAAAAAAGCTGTTCAGTTTTTTTCTGATAAAGTAATAATAGCTTGTTTGACTTACAGCAATGTGAAATTAATTACTTAAAAATAAAACAATTTTTTATTTTTAGTGAAGAAAAAATTCTATTTATATATATTGTAACTGAAAATCTATTCAGTTGTTTGAAATAGGCACAGAAATGTCTGTAGAACTGGCAATAAGTTACTAAGGATTTTTAGCGATTATTTCTAATTTTAATCTCCAACTTTTTTGTCATCAAATATCTGAAATATTTATAAAATATAAAGAAATGTTGCAAATTTTATTGTTTGTTAGACTTAATAGTACACATGTTGCATTCTATATTTTCATATGCTTCAAAATGCGTTACTGTTAATTTAAATTGTGAATATGTTTTAAAAAGTTTTTTTTTTTAATTTTTATTTAATACCGGACAATTTCTGAGCCAATGCATCCTCTTTTTGAATGGTCAAAACTATGATGGAATAATCTCCGGACCACTTATAATGGCGAGTTCCAAACCGTCGACAACTGCCAATAGCATAGCGCTAATGCAACTTGCAGCCTACTCAACTCAATTTCTAGCCTAATCTGGGGCCGAAGTAACCCAATTGGTCAATCTTCAAGTTTGTAATGGGAAGATTGCGGGTTCAATACTCGTAAAGGCTAAATACCATTGTGTACAATAATAGCAGATGGTGCACTTAAAATCCGACGTGATTACAAAATAGCCCTCAATGTTCCATAAAATTAATTCTTCTGGGGGTGACAGAAGCAAATGGTGCTATTTCCTCTGTACTAGATCTAAACTTCAATGACATGTCTCCGGACCCCGGGGATGTATATCTTATCGTTGTCAATTACTCACTGCGTAAATCTGGAGCGACGTTAAACCCACACAAACTCAACCTCAATCTAAACTAGCCTATTGAAATCAATAAATCTGTTGAAAATTGAAATATGAAATTAAGATCATTAAAATTACAATTATTAGTTACATAGAATTTTAATTTACAAGTTTTGTCTTTATGTGAACAATTAATAAATATAACAACTTCAATCAGATCTTATCAACTACTGTAATCAGTAGTTTCGCCAACGATGTAAAGTGTGCAAAGCATTTAGTCTCTTTGATGCAATCGCAAGTAATGCTGTTAGATCCCAAATTTACGATTTCAGTTTTTCCGAAACAGATTAAGTTGGACAATAAAAGTCGATCATTATCAGCTTTGCTAATGGCACTTAATAGTTTACTCTCTGTTTATTCTGTGTCAGTACTATGCCATTCACAATTGCTTAATTATGAATTTAGATTGGAAATCTTCGACCAAATTGTAAAAACTTATTGACTGCACAGCATTCTTAAAACGTTTTATAAACACCATGAAATACTTAGTTGGAGTAGGCCTAGTGGCCCTGACGGCAAAGAGCTAATTTTGTTTGAGCCTTTTGGATCACCAGGTCCCAGGTTTCAATTAAGGATCGGGTTCAGGCTTGGGAACTTGTGCTGTTCTTATATGTGTAAAATAGATATTTTTGTAAGAAAACTTGTAAAGCCCTTGTGGCCTGGATTATTTGAGATATAAGCGGTCCTCAAGACAAGCATAAATCACAGTATTCACCAGACAAACAAACTAACAATACTTAGTTGGTTTTCGTCTGTTAATAAAAATTTTATAACAATATTTTTACTTTATATGATTGCCTAATTTATTTATTTATTTATTTGTTCGTTTGTTTCTGTATCGAACTCGTACTCAATACTTTTTTTTTTTTTTTTTCAGGATGCTTTTCAAGATGTGATATTTCTACATTTCTACAATCATTATTTTTATATGCAAAATTTTATAGTATTTTTTAAATAATGTGTCGTGATTAATTATGATAGAAGTTATTGTATAAAAATACTGGTAACAAAAAAGGAGGAAATTTATTTTCCTGGAATATGTAATAAATAAAGGACGTGGATTATGGTTCATATAACACTGATCAATTATTGCGATAGAATCAGAATTTTTTCAAATTTAATCAAAACTCTGTTTTTTTTTTTCTTTTGGCATACATACACATTGCGTCCCCCCCCCCCCTTTTCTCCAGCAAGTAGAGTTAGGAAACTCAAGCCCTTTTGTACTTGAGTTTGTCTTTCTGTTGATCTGTCCCTGTTGATCTGTCTTTCTCTACATTTTGTTATGTGTCAAATATTCTGTTGGCAATATGATGGTAGTATATCTTATTAAAAACCGTTTACACAGTTTACAGATTATATATGGAAATTGAAAACATCACAATTTAAAGCTTTTACATATTCGATGATAATTATTAAATATTTAAAATTCCTACAAATGAAGTGACACTAATGTGTGTAAAAAATAAATAAATAAATAAATAATAATAATAATAACATGAAAAAAAAAATACATAGCATTCATTTAATAGAGAGCATATTTAATAATTCACATATATTACCATGTTTTGGAAAGGTTCACACACATTTAAAATGTACGTTTACACATTGTAAACCAGTTAAAAATAATAAAAGAAATGTGCTATGTCCACTTAAGAGTTGCTTTAAACACTACTTAAAATGATGGGATATTAGAATATAGTGACATTCTATATAAAATATGAGTAAAAGTGGTCGTAATTAACATTAATAGAGATAATACCACAAAGACCACTTACAATTTATACCTGAGAACTTTCAGCCAAACACTTTCATGGCCATAATCATAGGTGAACCAATGACTCACCTATGATTACGGCCATGAAAATGTTTGGACGAAAGTTCTCAGGTATAAATTGTAAGTGGTCCTTGTGGTATTATCGCTATTAATGTTTATAGTGACATTCTTTGTAAATAAATGTGTGCGAAAAAAGAGTACAATGAACATAAATTGTTAAGGAACTGTTTTAAATCAATTATTTTTTTATGCATACCTTTATAGTTTACGATACACTGATATACAATTTAATTTGAATGTTGCTGTGTCTCTCTAATATTTGCATGAGTTTCATAGTCTAAGTGGCATACACGATTTTTATTTCTTAAATCTTATGCTATTCTCTTCTTAAGCTTCTTTCTGAAATAAAAATTCTCGCATTAGTTATCTTTCGGCTCATGTACTGACGTATATCATTTTATACATATTCATGTGTAAATAAAACGTATTTTTAGCTCTATTCTTCTATGAACAACCCTAATAAATTTCTCATAACACTTTGCTGTTCTCCTCAAAATTCTTAGAAAATGAAATACTTAAAAAAAAAAAAAAAAAAAAGGTTGTTTTTTTCGTTTAACGTTATCGGTTATCTTCAACTTTATAATCACAGATACTAATAGTTAAATCATTGTTCTTTGGCGAAACTGCAAACTTTGCCCTCAGAATGAACGGAAAAGAGAATGTTTTTTCCCCTTCTAATTTTATAACTTTTCCCTTTTTTATCACTTCCGCCATAAATAAAAGTCAATTTAGCGCTTTGACTGTAGTCATTGCGATTCTAAGCTTTATCAGCGTCGCTCGAATGCGGCCCATCAGGTTTACGGTTCCGACGGAGGCTCAGAAGTATCCAAATTCAAAAATTGTTTCCTATCTGTGGAAAAGACGGCTGAAGTGCGAATGATAAAACCGAGTGTCTTGATTGATAAGATTTCTGAGATCAATCTTAACGTAAGTAGTGTATTGATAAAATTTCTTATTTCGGCTGTTTTTGATGAAGTAAATATGGAGTAAAACTTATGAAAGAGATGTATCAAATCTCTTTATAGGTTCTCCACACCGTGGTTTCTTAATGTAGAAGGAAAGCTAAAGAAAGTTTTGATATGATTTGTTTTCGTTTGAGATAAACATTTTTTTTTCTTTGCCTCAAATAAAATAAGAACATTTTAGAAGTGAATGAAAATTGGTGTTCTCAAACCTGAAACTAAAATAATTTTGCTGAATTATATTTAAAATGTATTTTTTATTAAAATAAACGCATGTCATTAAATTTTGTTTAAATATTGTTACACATTGATGTTAGAAAAGTTACTTTGTTGCAGTATGACAAATGTTAGAAGTTACTGAATGATCGAATTTAGGTATGCAAAAACTTGATCTTTTTTATATTTTGCATTATACATTGCTGTATTATTAAAAATAATAATAATAATAATTATAAGAAAACAGAAAAAATATATACAGTCGAACTTGGATAATTCGAAGTTGAAGGGACTAGAGAAAAATTCGAAATACCTGAAAATTCGAATTACGTATACTATTTTGTAAAAAAAAAAAAAAAAAAAAAAAAAAAAGAGATAAAAAATTAAAACTGTACGATCAAAGATTTAACACATAAACTTTATATCTAAGACTACTGCTACATCCTCCTCCCATTAAATCAATATTTTTTACGAGCTTAATTACTCTACACTTTTTAAAAATAGTCAGATATTTTTTTATTTCTTCTTAGTCTTATCTTTGTGTCACAGCATATGACTCGATACAAAAATAAAATCTTCTTCATTAGACATGACTTTCAATTTAAAAAAACCTCGAAGTTCATGTATATGCACCATATCTTTTGATGCACTAGCTAGGGGCTTCTCTTGTATTTCCATATCCTTCTTTTGAAAGACTATTAAAATATACTGGCTGAGAAAAATTTCGGGAAAAAAATTTACAGTAATATTTTAAAGGTAATCGTATAAAAAATACGAATTATCCACGATTTTTTATCATTATTTTAATGCAAAATTCAAGGGACCGAGTAAAAAATTCAAATTATCCAGAATTTCGAATTAAACAAGTTCGAATTATTCAAGTTTCACTGTATATGGAAAAAAAAAAATTCATAATGTTACATTGAATGGAGTAGCATTTTCTTAACTGGATGTAAAAAGAATTTTGACCAAAAAATAATAAATAAATAAATAAATAACGGAGATATTATTGATTTTAAAATAAGTAAAACAAGCTTCATAATATCCATAAAGCACAGTTTAATCCCTAGAATGTGAAATATATATCGCAAAGTGACATTTATGACACATCTCAATGTTGCATCTCAGGGACGTTGTACACACGTGGAAGTGTCAGCATAAAACACGATATCACATCGATATTACACAGATGCATACATACGACTGCGCATTAATATTCTTGTCTTAGGGGTATACTTTACATAACCCAATTTGATTACATATAAGAAATTGTAACAATACTGCAAAGCGTTATCGCAATGACTTGGTAGTCGCAGCGGACAGTATGTAAAGGGAATGATGTCCGGTATAGCAGCGATGTACTTGAAGCCAAGTATGTTGTATGGGTACTTAATATTCATGTTAATAGCAATAATCTATATATTAATACACAAAAGTAAGAGCTGTCGTACGTTTCAAGCTTACTTTTAATAATATATTATTTTTAATATGCGGAGGGGCATAAAATCAGTATAGTTCAAACGGTATAGTTAATGCGGGTTACAGGAAAAAAAAAATCTCATATGAGACATGAAGGAAGACAAAAATACTTTTATTTTTATGCTCGCAATCTTTTGTACTTAAAATTCCTATAGAAGACCATAGATATAGTATATGCACGTGCAATTTTTGAAAATTTAATACGCGATTTAGTTTTTTTTTTCTTGATTTCCTTTTCCATACTTATTTTTTGAAATTTCAAATATGACGCAACGTAGGAAAATGACTATCTGTTTTATTCGAACATTCTTTTATAATTTGTTTTTGACAATAGAAGTGTGTATATTTTAGTTATATTACATTATTTATATTTCTTGCAACATATGTGAATATAATTAAATTTTTTTTTCAAACAGTTGATATAATGTTGTAATGTTGATATAATGTTTCGATATAGATAGTGTTATTTGCTATTGAAATATCCAGAAAAAGAACTTTCATTGGTCGGATTAAATACATAGAAAAGTTAATTAGAATATGCATCTTCATGAAATAAGGATATTATAATGATTTTTCTGATAGTTTTTTTTTTCTTGAAGGATAGAATTAATAAGGATATTATTCACACGTAATTGAAGTTTTGAATTTCGATATTTACTCTATTAATACTTACATAAAAAAAAAAAAAAAAATGATCGAGTTCCAACTACTGAACGATACTAGTAAATATATATATATATATATATGTAATATATATAAATATATAGATATATGCCAATAAACATCAAAGATTTAGAAAAAATAATGTTACCCATATTCACCTTACCATATTCACCCCTTATCATTATACAATTCTGTTATTTTTTTTTTTTTTTTTTTTTTAGTAATGATGTTGGTGTAGGGTTTAAGACTTATTCACAACACAAGAGTCATATAAGACAAAAGCGACTATGTTCTTCGAAAATGTTATAACATTAAAGATCGATTTAAAATATTTGTATTTTTATTTTTATTTCGAATTGAACTTTAATTGAAAGTTTAATTCATTAAAATATTCTAACTTTCTGAGAGTTTTTTTTCACACCATATGTTTGTTTTTATGGCATGTGAACATTACTAGAATTTATGTTGACTTTAACAGTATTTGAAACAGATTTTTATAAATATTTGTAATAAAATTTTTACATATCTGCAATTTTATTTCCCATAAATATAGCATATATATATATTCTTTTTCATTTAATTTACATAAAGACATAAGTGGCATTTGAATAATGTATTATCACAAAAATACGCGTCGAACTTAACTCACTGAATATTAATACAGTAAATAATGATAATATATTCTTCTTCTGGGTGTTTTATAATTTCCACGAATATCTGCTTTAAAATCTAATTTCTTTTTCATTCATTAACCTATTTTATTATTATAGTGGTAAAGAATGGAAAATCCAAATTCGATAATCATTCAAATTTATCATTATAATTACTTTGTGCATAGATTTTATTTCAAAAAATAAACACACTTAATATTATTTTAAAAGAAATCAATAAAAATATTCCTTTTATTATTAAATATCATCAAAATTTATTTTACATTTTTTTTCAACAATCGTTTTCACAACTGATATCTCTTAATAAATCTTTTCTTTTATTAAAATTTATCAAAATTTCATTGAACTAAAACGATTGACTGGAAAACAACTTGTAGCTTTTTGTTTAACATAGGTATTAAAACAAAGAGAAACAGTCAGTAAATAGAAAATTTAAAAATACAGATAAGATATGAAAGATCTTAAAAGATAAAAATTTGTAAAAAACACACGTTTTAGTTTCAAGAGCAGTTAAAAAAGAGTTGATATTTATCAAGTAGAACAGAGAAAATTTACTTAAATAAAGTTAGGAGAGAGAGACAAAAAACATATTAAGTAACAGAAATTTATCGGAAGAGAGAAAAAAAAATTATCAAGTAAAATATATCAAAAACTGGAAAATATATTCAACAAATGTTTCAGATTAAAATAATTTATCACGACTTTCCTTCAGGTGAAAGTAGGCATTTGTTGAATGGGAAAGCAGCAACACTGCTACCTTCAAGGTTGGTTTCATTTGCCTGATAAGTGATCATACTTAATAATTTCAAATAAAAACAATTGTTACGTGGTTAAGATATGCTGTCGCCGTCAATTTTTTTTTTTTTTTTATCATTCTGTATAACAGCAATATCTATCGATTAATGTAAAGAAATATTTAATCCTAGCTTTTCCCAAAAAGCATTTTACATATGCACTTTAGTGCAATTTTAATTAATAAATGTTGAGATGCAGTCATTTGGAAAATTGGCAGAAAGAAATTTATAGCAGCGCCACCTGTCGTACGATGTAAACCCAAGTTTAATCAGCATGTCCCCCCCCCCTCCTTTTTTTTTTTTTTTTTTTTTTTTTTTTTCTAACAATTATCTCACATATCAAGTTTTGTGAATTTCTATTCTAAAAAATCTGAGATATCGCCTTGTAATATGTGACAGAAATCACAGAATAGCAGCACCACCTGTCGGTCGATATTTACACAACTGAATCAGTGCATTGTTTCAATGTATAATATATTGCGTTTCATATAGTTATACACAATAAAAATGATATATTAACTTCCAGCAAATGGAAGAAATTGCATTATAAATGCGTCTCCAGTTGAGTTTTTTTTTTTTTTTTAAGTAGGTATTTCTTTAAGCCAAGTAAATATAAACTTTACTGTGCAATTGAACTATCCATAAAATGGGGTTCAGGACATCTCAAAATTTGTAAATCTACAAAAATCCGTAATAGATTTTTTTTTAGAAATTTAACATTTCTTCTATGAATATATACGAAAGTAAGAAATGAAAAAACATTATAATATTTGACAGTTATATATTAATTTCAAAAAAGGAACACCTACGTCATTTCATGTATTTTCCTCATTACCAAAAATACATCGCATACCATCAAACTATGTCTCATTGAGAGTGTTACAATTGTAAATGTATACAACCGTGTTATTCATAAGTTTTATTTCCATATTTTTAAATTTTTAATTTTACATATTATACTGACAGATTGTTTTGGAATAATCTCAAATTTTTATAATATTTTTATTCTTTTAGCTCACTTGTATTTCTAATTTCTTCTACATTAAGTGGAAAATTTTCAGTTCGTAAAGTTTTTCAACTGCCATTTATTGGAGCTTATCTTCGTTTTATGTGGGCTAGAACGCGTTTTGACCATTTCTAGAACGGTATATATGTGTGTGACTATGTGTGCGTGTGAAAAATTATTTGTAGCAGTTCTAGGTCGAGTACTAATGCGTAGAACAGTATAAAAAATATTTATTTATGTTTTGATATAAATTAGTGTCTATCCAGTGTTGGTGTATATCACTTAACAAGTGACTCTTCTATTTTTCAGTTTATCCATTTACGGTATGTATATATGTTAGTTTCTGTAAACTATAATTGAAGAAAACTTATTGAAAAAGAGGACTTTTATTAAAAACTATGATGATTCAATTTCAGTTCGGCGAGAAGGTAGGGCTATTATTTTCCAGTATTTAGTTTCTGTAAACTATAATTGAAGAAAAATTATTGAAAAAGAGGACTTTTATTAAAAACTATAATGATTCAATCTGAGTTTATATCGGGAAGAAGGTAGGTAAATAAATAAAATAAAAATAAGACTCCTAGAATGGCCTTATAATTCGATATTTTTTGTCAAAAACGTATATTTTAAAAAATATTTAAAAAACATAAATATGAAACATATTTTTTATTTTTAAGAGCAAACATATAAAGTTAGGAATATTAATTAACAGTAAAACAATAAATTATATCATTAATCTAATATTTAGTTCTTCTAGATTAGCAGCAAATTTATAAATTTGTTACGAAACTTAAGTACAACGGTTTCATTTATTTCTAATCTATACTTTTTCCCCATTGTAACCATACGAAGTGTTTTAAAATTAATATGTGTTTACCTAAACCACTTTTTTTTTTTTTTTTTTTTTTTTTTTAACGTTGAGAAATCAAACTTATTAAACTTCAAAATTAAATAGAAGCTTTGAGACATGAATCCGAAATTACTGAAAATGATTCATTATTCGACAGTTCAAGAAATGAAAACATGTTTAATAGTGTAATTAATGCTTTCACTATGAGAAAAGAGAGAAAATTCCATTGTTTCTTTGAAATAAATGCTACCAAGAAATCTGTATTTTTTTCTAGAGATTATGACCATAGAGCGATTTCTAGTAGAGCTGGAGTTCGACCGGTAAATGCATTTTTGTAGAATTTAAATGATGTAATGCTGAAAAAACAGGTGACGGTAACAGTTTAATTGTTTTTTTTTCCTACTAGAAAGGGCGAAATACTGTCAACTCAAAATCTTAATTCAACTCTTACTTCAGAAAAAATGCAAACAATTTTAATGGTAAAGAATAAATAAATAAACAAAAGTAAATAAAACTAAAATAAATAAAGAATTTTAAAGTTGTAAGTAAATGTATGCAGAAAATTCAAGAGAAAAACACAAATGTTTTGTTGAAAAACCGCATTGAACATATTTGGGAGGAATAACTCGTGGAAGTAGTTCTGAAAAAGGTATAACATTACTACTAAAATTTATTAAAGAAAACTCCTTTAAAAAAAAAAAAAGAACTATTAAAGGTACAATCTGTGGTGATACAGTATAAAATACTGAAGTTTCTAATAGATCATCTTCCTTTTTTAAAAAAGGTTTAAATATCCTGAACAAACAGTTGTTTGATCGATTTATTTAAACAATTTGCATCTTAGAAAAATTATGGTTCAACTTAATTGCCTAATTTTTTTTTTTTTTTTTTTTTTTTTTTTTTTTTTTTGGTGAATTATCAGAAAAAGTTTTAAAAAGTTATCAAGAGTACTAGTTGTATAGTACATTAAAATAGATAGTATTTTTCTAGATGTTGATTTTAAGGAGTTGAATATAACCAAGCAGAAATATCTCTGGCATATATGTCAGGTTGTACTCACAGAAGAATACGAATAGCCCCATGAGTTGGCAAGCAGAAACCCGCCTTGAAACGTTTCCCGTGTTAGATGGCTGACAATAGTAATATTAATTTTATATTTATATATTGTATCATTTAGGCTCTTTTCAATCTCCACAGTGCCATCGGAGCCCCTATCTAAAGGTTAAAATCGCTCAAAACCGCTGCACAGTGGTGAGCGGCCACCTTCCGTCTTAAAATGTTAGAGTCTTAGAATCCAACCCCGCAACTGAAAAAAAACTAGCGACTATTTTATGAAAGATTACGTTCTGTTATAGTTTATAACACAATGTCATCCAAGATTTATTTATGCATCCGAAAATATTTTAACTATAGTACAATGTATAAGGTGCTGAAAAGATGGTCATAAAGCTGTGATTTATAGACTGTTTTTAAATCTAAATATCACAGAAGTACTTTTATAGCACATCCAGGTCTCCTTTTGGGAATACTGTTTGACTCACGAAAACGTATAAAAGGTCTGACAAGTGAAAAACTACGTAAAGCGTGTATTGAGTGACATTTTATAACAATAACGAAGCTACCACTTGAAACTAACTAAAACATGAAAAACAAACACTAGAATTATCGTTGAAAGAAGAGCTAGTTATAGAAAAGAGTTTAAAATGTCTTTGCATGCACAAGAAGTAGAAATAACAGTAAAAAAGGTTACGGAAGCTTCTAATCACGTTTGTGGTTTCAAGGAGCGAAATCGATTCATTATATTAAGATTGCTTGATAGAAAATTTATTCCAAAGTTTGAAATTAATTGTTTTTCATGTCTAATTTTAGAACAATCGAGGAATAAACATCAAGTAAGGATTTATTGTCTAATACGATAAAATATATAATATTTTTTAAACAATAATAAATCCATTAATCCTTATTTTCTAGAAGCAATAGGTGCAAAATCTCTGGATTATTTCATATCACTATTTCTATAGAGTTATTTATGTCTTATTTAATCCGAGAATTTTTAAAGATTAAAAAAAACAAAAAGGTTAAATATTTCTATTAAAATTATTAGCATGAAATGATCTGAACAATTTGCAGCTCTGCATATTGTCAATTAGTTATTTAAATTATCCATTATAACAAGCTTAGCCAAAAAGCATAGCTTGCAATTTGAGAAATCTGTATATAATTGTGATACCTATGTATATGAATAAGCTAATTTTGAATTGATAATATAATTTCGTAGTTTTCATTCATTACCAAGAGCAAGAGATAAAATCCGCAATTGTTCATTTATACTATATTTAAAAAAAAAAAAAAAAAAAAACATTTTGATATTTTTAAACGTTTCTATTTCAAAAGGGCTATAGACTTGCTTTTTCGCGTTACCCGCGTTACTTACTAAATAATTTTAATAACCAGTTAATTACATAAATATTTCAGTAATTATATAATTAAGTGAAATAAAACTCCAACGTTCAGTGAAGTTGAAAACAAACTTTATCTATCTATCTATCTATCTATCTATCTATCTATATATATATATATATATATATATATATAACTATAATTTCAGGTTGAAATAATCACGCACCGTCTTTTACAAGTAAAAAATAATAAATTAGTAAACACGTAAATAAAACTGCAAGTACGAAGCACGATGCGCATTGCTATCTCGTTGACCTCTTGTCTACTTTTTTTTCGTCTGATCAACTGTATCTTCTTTATACAAATTTTGCTTTTTTTTTTTTTTTTTTTTTTTTTTTCAATTCACGATATTTGCTTACTAAGATTTTGTTTATCGTTGAACCTGATTAGCTTATTATTTAATTTAAATCAAATAATCTCGAATAATACATAAGGAATTTTAATTAACAGAGTTTACATGCAGCATATTTCTGTACTGATAAGTATAAAGGATTTAAGTCCAAAAATGTCGATTTTGAGTAAGTACATAGTCAGACTCAGAAAATAATTCTCTATCGATTGGTATAAAGGATTTAAATTAATGACATTTAGTCTTTGAAAAAATTCATTGGTAAAAAAATTATCCAAGTCAGAAATTTAGCATTAATCTTTGGTATAAAATATTTAATTCAATTTTTCCCCTTTATTAATGAAGGTTGACAATCACTGAATTGTATATAGCTTATAAATCAACATAATCCCTTTTTCCTAATCAATTCTTCTGGTTAGATTTTAGGTAGTTTAACTTTATTTTTCGTCTCCTGAAAAATCAAGAATATGGACTTAAATCCTTTATACTTATCAGTACAGATTTAACGCATCAAAAAACCACACAATTACCCAAAATCGACAAATTTAATATAATGAAAACAACCTTTATTTCGAAATCCACTTATGGAAAAGATATAATTTTTCTCATGTTGCGTGTTTTGGAGAATTTGTATTGTAAAACTATGAGTTCATCTAAATTATTAAAATAAATAAATAAATACTATGAAAGAAACACGATATTGTAATTTTTACATATTTAAGTTTTTATTCCCAAGACATTTACATTTTACGAGCATAGAAACTTATGATAACAGTAAAACAATAAATAAGGTATTAAAGTCATAAAAGAACTTTTTTTTTCAAAACCAAAGAAATTTATGATCATGTTTTTAAAACATTTTTTCACATTTATGGTTGAGACGAATATGATATTTTTTTCTGACTTTTATCGTGTTAATTTTTTTTTATTATTATTACTGTATTGAAATAGGATGTGATATCACACAGATAGAAACTTCTACCAATGAGTCGATAAAATATTTCTGATAACTTAACAAAAGCACGTGGGATAAGTCATCAGTTAATAGAAAATAACGTTTCCATGCTATTGTCATTTGGCTGATAAAAGTTTAGTTTTTAGGTGTAATGCGTTAACAGAATTTTTGTTTGTAATGTAATATTTCACTTTTTAACAAGTAATTTATTGATAGCTGATAACATTTTACTTTATAGTGAAATATGTCATTTAATGGCATCGTTAACGAACTTTATTGACCTGTATTTAAATAACATAAAATTCTTAAAATATTTAAAGATTCATTTATATTAACTTCTGTTTTACGTTTTTGATAACTCTGAACCAAAAATAAATAAATGCTCAAATTTATAGCAGCATTACATATCTAAATGTATTAAATATATATTAAAAACTTTTAGTACATGTATTCACTTAGTAAAACAGTGTAAACGTAGATTAACAATATAAACCTATGCGTCAACAGCATAAATTCATAATTACATTTTTTTTTTTTTTTTTTTTTTTTTACATAAGATTTTTTAAAACTTTTCGGCCTGAAAAAAATTATGATAAAATCTGTAGTTTATTTTTATTTTATTTCCTTTTTTAAATGTAGTTCATTTTAATAATAATAATAATAATAAACAAACATGACTTTGTTTTCTATCAGCAAAGCTTCTGACGTTTTTTAAAAGAAAAATTATATACTTTTAATTAAAATTTCATGCTGTAAAAAATATTCAGCATTTTTCCTTTTCTAAACACGAAAATTTTATAATATTTTATTGAAAAGACCTGCAAATAACTTACATTTTGAAGGAATATAGTTTAATGCTATATGTTCAAATTATTTATTACTCTTAACCGGAAACTGCTCAAAAATTTAATATTTATCGAATTTAATTATCAACATGAAAGAAAAATTTCTGTGTCCCATAGATTAAAAAACACATTATAACTGCAAATAGTCGTTTCTTATTTTAGATTTCCATATTTTAATTTTCCTTTCAAGCATTAAAAGTTCAAAACACAACCTGTAAATGTACAACTTTCATTTTTAAACTAACACGTATCGAAACGTTTCTGTTGAAACCTTTTGCTCTATAAAACAAACGCCTATGCCAATCATATTTTCTCCTATAAAAATACATTCTATTAGCGTATCTGGACAAATTATGTTTTTTTTTTATATATATATATATATATATAAATGTTAAAAATTCTTAAATAAAATTAAATATTTCTCATAGACCGTAGTGTATCCGCAAAAATCGGTCTAGGTTTTTATTATACCTTTTGCTCTAATTATGGCGGAGGCAGTCTCAATATATATATATATATATATATATATATATACGAGGGTTGCAAATTAAATAGTGGCAACTTAACTTTTAAACTCGCAGAAGGGCGGGCATGCGCAAATAGGATATCGGAGCGGTAAAGTGGTGCTGTTGTCGATGTGTAGAGTGAAAAAAAAACAGTCGATCTGCTAAGAAGGGTAGTTTTTGTGCGGCGTTAAAGTGAGGAGTTTCGTTTCCATCGCTCTAAAGCATGTTGTCAAAAGGTAATCAGCGGTCGTGGCTTAAAATCGAAGTTGCTCGTGGCAAAAATGCAACAGAATGCTATCGAGGATTAGTGGAAGTCTGTGGCACAAATGCTTTACCGTATAGGACAGCAGCACGATGGGGTAGCGCGAATTCTTCGACAGCTGATCACCTTTTGAAAACATGCTTTAGAGCGATGAAAACGAAACTCCTCACTTTAACGCCACACAACAACTACCCTTCTTAGCAGATCGACTGTTATTTGCACTCTACACATCGACAACAGCGCCACCTCACTACTCCCATATATTATTTGCGCATGCCCGAACTTCTGTGAGTTTCAAGGTTAAGTTGCCACTATTTAATTTACAACCGTCGTATATATAATATATATATATATATATATATATATATATATAATATATATATAAATCTTGAAAATTAGTAGAAATAAAACTTTTTATAAAAAACTTTAAACCGAGTATTTATAAACCAATGCGCAAATGCAGTAAACGGAAGTATAAAACCAAAATAAATAAACAAACTTATAATAAATAAATAGTAATCCCAAAACGCATGGGGGCCTTTTTCAGGGAATCCCTCCCCCCATGTGTTTTGGGGTAACTTTCCATTTATTGCCAGTTTGTTTATATATATTTACAACTTTACTTTTAAAGAACACACATAAAATAGATTGTTTATGTGAAGTTTTGTATACTGTCCAAGGGAAAGAAACCTCAACATATTTTGTACTAAAATTTTAGAATAGTTAAACGACAACCCCATAAAAGAATAAAAATGTCATTCGAGGCATATCCACGTATATTATAAAATATAGCAGAACAATTTTTTGTGGCCTTGTAAAATGGTTCGCAGTTTTATAGGAAACATGCGTATTTGTATAATTAATATAGCATGTATGATGATTTCATTATATTTTGTGCAGTATAAATGTATTTAAAAAGATTTAAAAATAATACCTGCCATAGAATTAATGTATTGGAATACTTTTGTGACCTATTATAGACAAACCAGTTGCGCTATAATATGTTTTTCAATAAGAAATTTGCTACAGTGAATTTTAAGAAAATATTTAAGTGTAAAGGACTTCCAAAAACATTTTAAAAATTACAGCGCGAACAGGCAGAAATATAGACAAACCGAACTCATAAACATTTTCTATCTTTGTGGGTTAATTAAAAAACACGTTTGTTTTTGATTTATTGCATTTTGTATACAGAACTTAAAATAAATTCTGAGTATTTTCCTACTGAGTTTATACTGATGTATTGAGATAATCGACTTTTTATACTGTGTCCAATAATTTCGAATATTTCTTTCTACGTTTCCTATTTTAATGAATAGTTAAACGTTAGAAATAGTTAAAACTCTATTTTTATTTTTAGAACGTAAATAGTTAGAAATCTATTTTAATAATAAGTAATACAGGCTTTTTCACCAAGTAAGCAGTGGAAGACGTCGACGTATTCTGATAATTATTAATAAGATAAACAATTTTAACCTCTAAAATAGGGTAGGGAGTTTAAAATATTATCGTGGTCTAATGATGCAGTTATATAAAATTATTTTGAGAATGGAATTTCTTTTAAAAATAACTTTTCAAGCAGTTTAATCAGATCTTTAATGCATTAAAATCAAATAGGAAACTTTTACAAAGTTAAAATATGTTACGGTAAATTATACAATATTTCCATTTCAAAATTAGTTTGAAAACGAGAAACTTTTAATTCATTATGATTTATTAATTTTTCTTAATGCTCTGATTGAATAATCTTTTATATATATATATATATATATATATATATATATATATATATATATATAATGATTAAACTAATTTTACAAACAAAACACATCAATGTTTCTAAAAAACGTTTTTAAGAAGATTTCTTATAAGCTATTATTAAACTACATGGCAGTCATTATAGTCAGTGATTTTTAGTAATTTTTTTTTTCCACTTTGCGAAGTTAGTAAGAAATTTTTTTTTTTCGAAGGAAGGTGTTGTTCTTAATAATGATTTAACGTAGTATAATCACAAAATGCAGAAAAGAAAATATATATATATATTTGATAATGATTGTAATATAAAAGTTCCAAATTAAAATAAAATATTTATCTACTTATTATTTTTTCTTTTTTTAAATAATGTTTATTCAAAATGACCAAGTGAGTTAACATCGAAAATATAACTTCAACTGACATGAAAGGTTTTTATTTTCTTTTACTTTTTTTTTTTTTTTTTTTTTTTTACCACCAAATGCAAAATGTTTTCCCTGTACATAAGCTTTTTTCCTTTCTCAGTAGCATAGAAACAAAAATAAGTGAAAGTATAAAAATTTTATCAATATTTATCGATAACAAACACTTGAAACATTATCAGGAAGCATTCTAGATCTTGCTTTCATGTTTTGACATCAAATTATCTGAAATGAGGTGAAAGACTTCACTTCACTAATCAAGTGATGAATAATATAATCATCGATATAATATTACAAAACTGATAGTGACAAAAGACAAATTATCATCGTATCATATCACATCTCTTTGAGCATATATTATGAAATACCAATTAATGACTAACAAAGAATGAATTTATTATCTAAAAAAAAAAAAAAAAAAAAAAAAAAATACATATATATACATTTTAGAGTGTCAAAATATAGCATGAATTATGGAGGATTTTCGAAATGTACTTTTAAGCTTATAAAATAAATAAATAAAAATAAATAAACAATGATATGCACTTAACATTTTTGATTTTCCATGAAGAAATTATCAATAAAGTAAAACTTTTGTATTTCCTCGAATAAAAGATTTGAAACCCAATATAATTTTCTAGGAGGATTTGACACCACTACACTACAGTTTGAAAGTGTGAATGGTTTTAGATGAAAACTCCCTCTGCGCTGGACTAGAAGAGTACATCCAATAATGTGGCCATCTAGATCTTCAGACATAGCACCTTTAAACTTATTTTATTTAGATACATGGAAAACACTGTGTACCAATATCCATTTGGTGACCTTGATGAACTGTATTGTCGAATTACAGTGGCCACTCCTACTGTTGATTCTGCACTGCTTTCTAAAAGAAGATTAGAAATCTAATACAGTCAGGATGCGTTGCGTTAGATTAACGGTGCGCACACTGAAATCTTGCGAAGAAAGAAACTTTGATGTTTACATTTTAGATTAAAAAATCTTAATGTGCATCCTTATTTATTTCTTGTTAATTATTGTTTAAATGAGTAAATAGACATTTCAGACATATTGTATATTGAGCAAACGTTTAGTTGATTTAAGTCATTATAATTCATAGTCACACATTATTATCTCCAAAAAGATTATTAAGAGACTAAATATTGAAAATTACATTTTTTTTTCTTTACGATTTAACGAATATGGATACACTTAAAAATCCGATATATGGGGTCCGCACTTCTTAATAGTAGGGAACAAGCTGAACCGTGTTTCTAATGTTTATCTCCTTGCCGGCCAACAAAACGAATCATGTTATAAGTGGAGATGAAATTTGAGTTTTGTATATGAACAGGAAAAAAAAAAAAAAAAAAAAGAAGAAGAAGATAAAAGAAAAAGAAACAGCTGGAAGAGTAGAATTTATGGTAAAGACTGTGGTGCCTCCAATGTAAAGGTGCCTAATGGGATTGCAAAAAAAACGAGTTTCGAAGTGTATCCAGGTTCTTTAGATGGTTAAAAAAAATCTATTTAATCTTTTTAGTAGTAATCCATGTAGTATAATTCATTAAATCACGGATAAATTTATCTGTGAAATAAGGCGTGAAATTTTGCTTGCTATCATCCAGTATATACATATTTTTATTTATTTATTTATTTTGTAATACGAATACAGTTTAAATGTACAACTCATTTCCAAACATCTCATCCCGTTACGGTTTCTATACCGAAAGCTTGGCAATGTTCGTTAGTAAATTTTTTTCTGTTCCTGTTAATATTCTTGCGATTTATGTTTAAAGACATCAATAAAACTGCTCTACAAAAAAAAAAAAAAAAAAAAAAAAGGGTAAAAAGGAAATCGAGATCTGATACCATTCTTGCTGATTCTGTGTAAAATGACCTCCTGCAATCCGAATGTGTCTCCCATTTCGCCATGTCACCTACCGTTTTCTAGATACACCATCCCTTCCCTCAATTTCTTTTCCTATTCGATAATTTTATGACCATGACCATGAATTTGATTTGAAGAATGAAAAATAATTAATTTAACACCTAAAAACAAAAAAATATATAAAGTTTAAAAAATAGCATTAATAACAGATTAAAAAATATAAGATATGTAATGCCAAATCCCCCCCCCCCCCCCCCCAAAAAAAAAAAAAAAATCCCTTGTCGCAAATGTCCATGTTTTAGAATTTTCCAACTGTGTAGCCCCTCAAAAGATATTTACCGGTTAAAATAATCCCCCCCCCCTCCTAAAAATCAAATTTATAGCCATAAAATCACCGAAAAATGATAAAAATAGGGAGCCATTCCTAAAACACGGTGGGTGATAGGGAAAAATGTGCGTCATATTCGGATTCAGGAGGTCATTTCACATAAGAATATGCTGAAATGGTGCCAGAGGCAATTTTCCTGCCGAGCAGTGTAATCTATCAGTTATTTTATTTTTCATTGCATACGTTGCAGTTTTATTTCATTTTAGGTATAGATAACGGCATTTAAACTTATAGATTAACATTAATCCTAAGATATAAATAAATTCAATGTTTGTGTTTTTATTGAAAATCACGCATTTCAAAATATTTTGCTTTTTATAAAACTAAATACATCGTTATAGGCATTTTGTAAATCCCTTTACTGTGGTACATTTTAAAATTTTAAAAATTTGATTAAATGTGATTTTGTAATTTGCCTTTTTCTCATATGAAAAACGTGAAGAATAAAAATTATGATGGTATGTCTCCGGACCACCTCTAGAGGTGAGTCCCAGACCGTCGCGAATCACTAGTGCGACGTAAAACTCAACAACCAGCTACGCAAAACCCAACAACCAACAACCAACATTATATGCAAAACTATTAAATTACATTAAATAAATAAAAGAGTAATATGACATAGCCATCACAAGACTTTCTTCTATATTTTCTTAGACAAATTCACACAGTATAAATTAGTTGTTAAAACTGTTTTCCATTACGAATGCTGACTACGAAGCATGAAGACCATTACGAAGACATCACTGAGATGCCTTTCATCTCAGTGATGTATAATAACATTAAATGTAAAAGAAGGTCAGTTTTATGCTCTACAGACGCTGTCATAGAAAAAGTGTTTTTTTAAGATATATATATATATATAATTGAAAAAAAAATCCATAAAGTTTCATTTAATTATAACAAATCTATGGTTCATCTATTCAATTAAAAAATATCGACTTTTTTTTTTTTTTTTTTTTTTTTTCTTTTGTTTACACCCTCGTGTGGGCGATTATCCTACATATATATATATATAAAAAAAAAAACGAAAGTTTTAAGAATCCATTATTTTCCTATATTGAGTAAAGCAAAAAGTAAGAATAAGAAATCATGCTAAATCTAAGTTATAAATGATATTTAATATTACATCCTTAAGTTATAAATATTGTGGCAATTGTAGCAGAAAAACGAATGCTCAGAAATTGATAGAAAATATTTGTAGTTGTACTTTGATATAATTTAGTGCTATATATATAAGTTTTTCCTAATTGATACTTGGTATTAGAGATAATTCTTTTTAATTTCTTAAATGATTCTTAAAAAATAATTCTCTTTATGAACATTTATATGAATTTTTGTTCTATATTGTAATATTAAAAAAATAAGAAAAAAAAAAAAAAACTGATGCCTCTGCAACCTGGTGGGCAAGTTTCGCCAAAACTTGATAAGCACTAAATTATATCAAAGTGCAACTACAAATATTTTCTATCAATTTCTGAGCATTCGTTTTTCTGCTACAATTGCCAAAATATTTATAACTTAAGGATATACTACTAAATATGCATTTATAACTTAGCTTTAGCATGATTTCTTATTTTTACTTTTTGCTTTACTCAATATAGGAAAATAATGGATTCTTAAACTTTCGGTTTTTTTTACACATTTACACGTTATCGGTAGTGCAACAAGATTTCAGCATTTGTCTGTTTGTCTGCGTGAACGTGTTTGAGAAAAATTTTATGTCAGTATTAGCTCAAAATATAATGCACAGAATTTTACAAAAATTATATGCATACAATTCTGAAATCATTATGTCAACTTGATATAAGTAGTGCCTATAAACTTTTGGAGAATATCGCCCAATGAGTGGCATTGTCATCGCGTTTTATCGTCATTTATAATTTTTCAAATTAGAATAATGTTTCGTATACATTTTCCCAATGAGATTTATTTTTAATCAGTCATTGTGAAATTAAAAATAAGTACTTATGATAATAGTAATAATCACCGAAATTTTTTTGTATACTTAAGAGGTACATAAATTTTCGACAAGATTAATTTTAAAAAGAGCTCAACAAAACCTTTAAAACGAATGGTTGAACCATATATCTCTGATAAGTTAAAATAAATCTTTACTTTGTATTTCATTTTTAGCAACGAAAAATAATATTGATAATAGTAAAAAAAAAAAAAAAAAAAAAATGATTTTTTTTTTTGTCATTGATTTTTTTTTTTTTTTTTTTTTTAAGTTATATTTAGTTGAACCCTAACATAAATATATGAAACGGTCGTTATCAGACATTATGCTGATTAAATTAGGTGCATGTCGATAGGTGGCACTTCTGTACTGTAGTTTTCTCCGAGAATGGTAAGCATGTCATCTGCACGGTTAAAAAATCACTTCCGTATGACATTTAGTGTAATACCTCTCTGAGATGAATATAGTCAGCATTTATAATTGATTTTAAATGATAATACTAATAATAATAATTTGTACTGAGTGAATCTCTATAGGAAAATATAAAATAAAGTTTTGTGATGCCCACAACATGTTAGTTTTTGATCACGTGTTAAATAGTTAACGAAGCTGTATTTGTACGAGTACAAAATTTAACAAATCGATTTTATATCTTTGTTGCTTCTTTAAATTATAAATAAGCGCGCTTGAGTGAATTTTCAAATTATACGTAGTTGCTGCCGTATATTTTAAACAAACTATCTCACTAAAATTTTATCGCTTGAAATCAATGTTTTCCAAAATATTTTTACTTACATTATGCGGATTTTCATGTTTTTAAAGTAAAGCTATAAATATAAAGGATTCCTCTAATCCTGCATTATCTTGACAATGTAGATAAGAATATTCACGGTAAAAGTAACGCAGTAATCTTCTTTTTTTTTTTCATCATGAGATAAAAAAAAAAGAAAAAAAAAAGTGTTTACTTTATTTATATATTTCCACACATGCAACAAAATTTCAATGTCAGTAATCATATGTAATGCAAAAACAGTTAAAGAATTCGTTGAAATAATACACATATTTTAATTTTAAAAAAAATATGCATTTAAAAGAGTAATTTAATTATTTCACTATCCAATAAAGGGTTTAGATATACCAAATACTTTAATTAAATTTACGTGGACGTCATAGAATAAGCATAAAACAACCTTGGGTTTGTGTTTGAATAATATTAATAACAAAAATAACACTTAATAATAATATAAAAAAACAAAAGAATATAAGTCTATAAGTAATATTGTAATTTTACAATTTTGTAATTTTTTTTAATTGTCTAGCATAGAAAAACAACGAGACAAAATTTAAGAGCATAGAAAAACATTGAGACCACAGAATTACATACAAACTTTCATCGTTATATTGACATATTTAGTACTTTCTATATCTGCCTTCCATACGAATTAACCCTGAAAAACGTTTCGGAAAGGATTTTGATAAGGTCTTGTATGTTAGCAACATTTCCTTTCATGCTATGAAATAAACGAATCTAAGCTTCGAAACTGTACAACATTCCTTTTCATTTTCATAAACATTGCATTCAATGATCCCCCATATGTTGTATATGGGGTTCAAGTCTGAACTTTTAGCTTGAAATTCCATAAAACTGGTATTATTTTCAGACAGCGAAGGTAGGGTTCAAGCTGATTTGTGTACTGATGTATTATTTTGTAGCAAAAGTAAATTTTAATTCATAGGTTGATTACTTAATGATATAAAATTTTTTACCCAATATGTATTCGTAATCAAAGATTCATATTACCTTGAACGACTGTAATATGATTAGTTTTTTCTAGCATCAAATATGTCTGAGTTATAACTGATCAACCATCCAGAATTAAGTTTGGAAAATTTGTAGAATCTTGATTTAAATCATGCCCTTACTTACAGAAACCATCAAATCCATCCTTTTTTTTTTTTTTCCTTTAAATTAAAAAAAAAAAAAAAAAAAAAAGTACCACTGGTGGATTTTTAAAACATTGGATTTTGTGAATTTCAGCCTTGCACCAACATCTCGTTTTTCAAAATTAGGTTTGTTTTTGAATTTTGCATATTGAATATTTTTCGTCCGAATGAAAACATTTGTAACAGTTCTAGAAGAAACTTGAAGATTATGGGCAAGTGTTATTGTTGTAGTTTGCGCACGGATTTTAGCAGTCATCCTTATAACACTTCTTTTCATTCTGGCTGACAGTTTTAATGAACGTCTATCTTTATTCTTTACATCAATCATTGCAAATGTGAGAGAAAATTATGTTCGATAGCTTTTCATCTGTTAATTTTGACAATAATTTTTTTTATTTCATTCCGTTTTGGCGAAATGTCAAGATTTTTCCATTTTCAATAATAGTGAATATTTTTCCGCTTCTTATATTCTAAATTGTGTCAATAGTAAAATTAACCTCTAGGTAATTTTTCAAAACTTCATAATTCTCTTGCACAAAATTATTCAAATCCGCATCTTTTCTTAATGCAAGTAATCACATTTAAAACTGGTACCAGAGTTTTTTTACATTGTATTGCATTGAAAATTATTCCATATACGCTTTTAAAACTATTTAAAATTCCAAATCCTATTTTTTTAATCTCTTATTTTTCATGCAAAAGTTTTAATTTTATTTACAAAAAAAAAAAAAAAAAAAAAAAAAAAAAAAAGACAAGGAGAAGGAGAAGAAAATAAAATAAAAGGGAAAGAGAAAGAAAATCATTGATGGGTTAAAATTTTTTATAGCACTGAAATTGATATTTAAACACCTGAAATTGATATTTAAATGCTTAGTTACTTAGAAATTAATATCATTACTGTTAATTAGTTTTACGTAATTATTTTTTGTTTCTTTTTTTTTTTTTTTTTTTTTTGTAGAAATTGATCTATTGCAATCACTTCCTTTATATATCTCTCTCTATATATAATGGAAAATTTGTCATCACGATAACTTTCAAAAAAATACCCCAAATGGAACAAAGTTGGACAATGAGCTTATCTTACTAATATCTTGGGTGGTTTTTTTACCAAATTACTACGCCATTTTCTTTTCAAGTGGTGGTTGCCATTCGAAAATTTCAAATCCATAATGTAAAAAGAGTATTTAAGTCGGATTTGCTTGAATGTTAATGTTTAAATACACCATATAAGGGTCTCAACCAAGTGTATTACTAAACTTTATCTGCCCCTTTGCTAAAATGGCGGATACCATCAAATAAGCGGAAACACTTGAAACCAGGCTACCCTTTTAAAATTTATCATCACGATAACTTTGGAAATCAAATCGAACCAAAGTTGAAGAATGAACTTATCATACTAATATCCTGGATGATTTCACTGAGCAATTTACTCTGCCATTTTTTTTCCAAGTTGCGGCCACTCAAAATCAGGCTGCCACTTGAAAACTTTTCATCCCAATCAATAATTTTTGAAATACTAAACTAATTTAAACCAGAGTTGGACAGTGAACTTCAAATATCTTGGATGATTTTGCTGGGCAATTTGCTCCACAATTTTGTTTCCTAGTTGCACACATTTAAACGCTGAAACTTTAAAATTTGTTATCACGATAACTTTTCAAATTCTGATTTTTTTCGAACCGAAGTTGGACAGTGGATTTATCTTAAAAATATCTCGGTTTAGTAAACTGAGCAGCTTACTTCGCCATTTTGTTTCCAAGTGGCGACCTTTTGAAAAATTGTAAACATGATAACTTTTGAAATATTGAAATAATTCGAACTATACTTATAGAGTAGACTTATCCCAGAAATGCATTTGATCTGCCAACTACTTTCCAAGTGCTGATTACTCGAAAATTTCAAATTTACATTAAAAAATTATTTATGAACCGATTTGCTTAAAATTTTATATTCGCATAGTCGTCATCAGTATTTCGTTAAGTCTATTAATAACTTGTACGCCCCATTTTGAAACAAAATGGCGGCTGTTTGATAAGAAAAAAGAATTTGACCTATTCTTCCGAATGAGCCTGGAGTACTTATTTTGATCCCCCCCCCCTCTATTTTACATTGTTGTAAATTAGCAATGTATTCCAAACTTTCCTGGTAATTACTTTATAGATCTATCGATTACTAATTTTTATTAAAAATATTTTTGTGCTTATGCTAAAAATTACGAACAAATTCCAGCTTATAAACATAAAAGTATTAAAAATAATAATAACCTATCAATGAATTTACAAATTATTTCGTATGTATATTTAAAATATAGTATTAAACTGAAATAATGTAAAATTGAAGGGGGGAATAGCAATTATTTAATTAAAAGTAATTTACAAATTAAAAAGAAAAATTAAGATTAAAATTATTATTTTTAAACAGGAAAGTTTTTGGGAGAAATTTTAATATTTTTAATTTTAGTATGTTTCAGTTTATATGTACGCAAATTTTCACCATAATTAAGCAATAATATATGAGATCAACTTATACCGTCCACCATACCCTTAAATGAAAAAAACCTCACAATGTGAAGGCGGAAATTTAAGTGACTTTGCCAAAATATATGGTAAACATAATATATGCATTATAATAGAAAAAAAGATGTGTGAAAGTGTTAAAAAAAACACACTATAAAGCAATATTTAATTAGTCTTCTGTTTAAAATAATATAAATTAAAAAAGCTATTGATACAAGTTTTAATCGTAAAACCACATTATTTATATAGTATTATTTCTCTGACGTGGACCTGTTACGATTAAATTTTGGTGAAACGATACGATAGTGATTTAACAAAATACGCGAGGATAAAAAATAGTACATAAGCAATATTTAAGCAAGGGGACTCAGATCAGTAATCTGAAATATGTATATATATATATATATAACTTTTGTTTAAGGAGATCGTTCTATAGAAAAATGTATTTTTAAGAGTTGCATCTTTACAACCTTTGCAAGCGTCATTTCAAACTTAGCAATACTTTAAATATATAAACAAAATACGAGCTTTTGTCATAAATTGACTAAAAAATGCAATAATTAAAAGCATAATTAAAATAGTTTTCTTTAACAAAAAAATATGCCAAAATATATAAATAAAAAAATTAATTAAAAGGCATTGCCAACGTGGGGGCAAAAATCTAAAAAAAAGCCATAGGGGTCCTTTACTAAAGCTGTCCTGCCTGGGGAAGTATGACAACTGGATCGTCAAACATAAATTTTGCTTTGAAACTTTTTTTTTGAATGATTTGGTTTAACTATAATTAGTGTTTCCTCCCACAAAAACTACTAATAATTTGGCTTCTGATGAGTTAAAATTTAAATTGGATCATGAAATTGGTATAATTTTAAAGATGAATAAAAAGAAAAAAAAAATGCGAAAATTTTTCACGGGTTTGCTACTTTTAATATTTCCTAATTTTCTTCTAGCTTACTTGTCGCACAAAATATGAATTTATGTGTTCATCATGATCACATTTATGTGTTCATCATCACAATTTATGTGTTCATCATGTGTTTATCATGAAGAAATTCATTAAAAATATTCTTTTGCAGAAACAGGAACATGAAGAGGTATGGACCAGACAGCCTTAGTAGCGTGGTAATAGCGCTTGCTTGCTGCTTCATCAACATGATGATGTATGGCATGGCCAGATTATCAGGCGTGTTGTTTGTAGCTTCAGTACCAAGATTTAATGTTGGAAGGGAAAAAGCTTCTTTTCCGTATACGTTTTGTGACTTTGTGAAAAATTCTTCTGGTATGTAAGTTTCTTGCATGTTTTAAATAATTTTATTTTTTTTATTTAAGTTAGACAAGAAGAAAATACAAATGTAATGTACATAAAGGTACCCCCTCCCCCCCCCCCAAAAGAGGGGAATAAATAAATATTTTTTATGATATTACTTAAGTATTTTCTTTTTTTAAATTTTTGTTACTTATTTTCAGGGCCTCTTGTTGGATATTTAGGGTATAAATTTGGGCTCAGGCTTATTACTGCAATTGGAGCCGTAGTTGGAGCTTTAGGAGCTGGATTATGTTATTTTGCTGAGAGTATAGAGATGGTGACTTTTCTCTGGGGTGTCATATTTGGTAGGTATTTACCAGCAATATTAATTATCAATAAACATTTTAATTTATAAATTAGTTTCTATGAAAAAAAAATATCTTTCTAAAATATTATTATTAATTGTATTTTGAGAAATACGCAGTCTAAATAAATAACCAAATATAAGGTAATCGTAAATGAACCTGGCCTATAATAAGTGGATTGAGTCTCAAATTTGCATATAGACGTTTCAAAGGATACGCTCAAGATTATATATGTTAAAGTGCTCATTCTTTTAGGTTTTAAGTACACTACTTGCATTAGATTTCTCTTCTGGTGCACTTATTAGTTATTGAATTAAGTACTGAGCATTTTCATTTAGATAATATTAGTTAGTGGCTGAAATTTCTTTTTCATTCTTTTAGGTCTTGGGTTTGGCCTGGGCTGTACTCTCCTACCAGTATCCGTAAATCAGCATTTCGACAAAAATAGAGCTATTGCATCCGGAATAGCTTTATCTGGAGGATGCCTTGGTTCCTTTGCTCTACCACCTATAGTAGAAATTTTAATAAATAATTATGGACTTTCACCAACCTTTTTGTTTCTAGCAGGATTTATATTAAATTGTCTGCCAGCAGCTCTTTTGTTGAGAAAACCTGATTTCGAAATACAAAAAGGGAAAAACAGTCATCCGGAAGGTGGTGAAACTCAAAGTATTGTTTCTGGAAAGAAAGTCAAACTATACACAGTAGAAAATGTATCACAGAAACCTCAAATAATGCGAAACCCTAATTCTTCAATCAGTTTTACTTCTGAGACAGATGAAAGTATACGTAAAAACTACACTTCTTTAACATATGAAGAAAGAATTAAGAGACTCTCAACCCAGACATTATTGTCTGATTATTCTATTCGCATGAGTACATCAGAACCTTTAGATGACGATCAAATAATTGAAAACAGCAAAGGTAGGAGACAAATAGATCCTACAATACTTGAAGGAGAGACTTTTAGTTTGTCTTCTGGCAACACTGAACAAGATTGCACTTCTGAAAGAGATGAAGTATTTGATAAAAATACACGTTCTTCTAGTGTGCAACACCAAAAACCGATTTTTCCCTTTAAATTACCTCGAACTCAATCTGCTGAAGAAATTTTCCCTGTTCGTGAAAAGGATTTTCCAGACAAAAGAAAGAATGAAGCATACCAAAATTATGGTTTTCAGTTAGATACAGAAAACACCACTTCAAAAAGTGAGAAGCATGATATATATTCGGATAGTTCAAAAAATACTAATCCAAAGCAGTTGGATAATAGCGAAATGAACTATAACAGTTCATACCAAAAGTTACCAGAATACTTAAAAAAGTCGCAAAGCTCATCAGACTGTGATAAAAATCTTGAATATTCAGATGCAAATTTTATCTCTGGGCAAAAAGATGCATTCTATAAAAAACAATCTGTTGAAATAAATAAGTCAATTTTAGGACCTTTTAGCATTATCTTTGACCCCATGTTTGCTCTAATAGCCATAACTAATGCGTTATACTGCTTTACATTCGTATGCATGGTTACAATAATAGTTGATTTTGCTAGAGATATTCAAGTAGGTGAATCAAATGAGAAATATGTTTTAATGTTAATGTCAGTGGGTGATTTGGCTGGACGTCTTTGTCTAGGTTTTATAACTGACCGTGGATATATGAGCACACCTGCATTTTCTGCTCTATGCTTTGCATGCCAAGGCCTTTTTATTGCTGCTACAGTATTTTCAGATGGCTTAGCTACACTGCTTGTATTTGCTACTTTATATGGCTTGTCAGAGTCAGGAATAATAGTTATATTTCCAGTAATTATAGCTCAATATATAGAGCCTGAGAAACAAACTGTTGCCATTCCATCAAGTAACTTTTTATCTGGCCCACTTTGTCTTGCAGTTGCGCCGTTAATTGGTAAGTTTGCAATTAAATTTTTTCTTTTATGTAATTATGTATCTTTTTTAATAAATATAACTATAATTAAATTATGACTAATGGTATCACGATTTAATAAATTTTAACCCATAACATATGAAATATTTTCGACTAATACGAGATCGAAAAATGAAAGGTCACGCAAATTAAAGGACATTGCGATGATTGATCCATTGTTATTTAGACACAGAAGACTATGCATGCCTCTATAGAAGGCTAAGAGTAGTTGGAACGCATAACATATTGTCGGATTACCTCAGATACTTATGTGATAGCGTAGGAGCAAGTTCAACTGTATCATTCGTATCATGAGTGCCTCCAAACATTGCCAACGTGCAGTCGTTCAATTTTTAAACGCGAAAAATGTGAGTGCTGTAGAAATTTATCATCGCATGCAAAATGTGTATGGCACAGGAGTGCATGTTACGCAGGTCCGTATTCCGATGGTGTAGAAATTTTCGTTGCAATTTCTTCCATGGCTAATAAGCACATATGTTTGACCTGATCATGCCCTGTTGTCCATATTGCATCGTCCTTTACAAAAACTACTGAACCATCAAAATACTGATTTGCATAACATATACTCTGAGACATACATTTTTAATGTGACAATAATTTTTTCCAGCACTCACATTTTCCGAAGCTAAAAATAAAGCTATTGCACAGTGAAAACTTTTGGAGGCATACATGATACAATGGATACAATTGAAACTGTTGCTATTCCATAACACAAGCATTTGTCGTAATCTGACGATATGAAATGTGTTCCTAGCACTCAGTCAAGACACGCGTAGTTTCTGAATCTTAAAACGATGCATAATCATGCCAGTGATGCTTTCAATTGGGCGACCCATATATTTTGTTCCAAACTGTTTCTCTGATCTCTTTATAAAAACTTTCAGTACTTTATTCTTGTAAAATGTATCTAAGTAAATGTGTCAAAAAATATATATCTAAATACATGTTAAATAAAGTTGAATGAAACCGAAAGTAATTTAACACTATAAATTCCTCAACAATTATTTCCGGTTGAAATACTTAATCTGGAAATACTCGACCAAATGAAAAAAAGAAGACACAAGTGAGGTATAAAAAGGTAAGTTGCTACATTCTTATTACATCGATGCCTACCTTTGTTTTTGCCTAATGAAAGACCGAGTTTAATGATTACAACCCGAAATACTTTTGAGTGTTTTTGTAGCTTTTTGTGGTTAGCTTGCAAAGTTGTAACTCATGTTTAAATCAATTAATTGTTTTGGTTACTATGCGGCGGGTTCTGCCCTATAATAGCGAATCTACAGCCAGACAATATCTTCGTATTTTAAAAATATCTCAGGAGAAAATTGAAAATTTCAATTTATGTTTCTCTGTAAATTTTTCCTAAAGCACATTTTCTTTTGAAGTAACAAGAGACGTTGAAATTAATTATTTTTGTTTTACATTCTATCGCTTTTTAAACCATATACAGTCATGAAATCTATAATTTATTATACATATAAAAAATTTTAAGGAAGAAAAATAATTTTAAAGATTGGAAGTCTTTTTATAGGCAAATAATCTGCTTAACTTCAAAATGATCCATACGAATTCTAAATTATTTTAAATCTACAAATCTTTTACTATATGTTCTATATGTAACTGAACACATCTAGGTATCTAATTGTTTTATATCTCAATTACAGAATCATTTACAACAAAAAATATATAAACTTTGAATTTTTAATGAATTTTTGTTTTGCGAATAAATTTCAAAATTCGTAATAAAGGTAATAATCTCTTGATTTCAAAATAAATATATAGTTTCTGGACAAATACACTGGTTAACATTCGTGCAAGTTTTATTGGGTGAATTCAAATTCGCATAAAGCATTGTAAGTGTCTGCTCATTTCCAAAATTTTGAACCCAAGTAAAATAAATTTAAAGTTTAAAATTTTGTAAAAACTTTTAAATAATGTTTATGGAACTGTGCAATCATTTTCTTTTAAAGTACAATATTGCTTTTGAAAATTGCAACACCATGAAGGAATTGTCAGAAGTTAATGAAATTTTACATTCAAACGACAGGTATTGGTACAAATATGTGATAAAATTTTCCAATCAAAAAATCAATATTAAGTGTCCGAAATATATTTTTTGTGTAGCTACCACGCGCTTTAATAAAGGGTTGCTGTACTAAATGGCATAGAGTTAAACAGATTTTGAATGTTTGAATGGGGAAGAGTTGTTTGTATGCATACAAAAAGTTTTTCTGTAGAAGCTGTAGGACGAGTATCATGAGCGTGACACTGACCAACAAATTTCTACATATGTTCATTAGGCGGCATATCCGGAGGAAAAGCAGGCCAAGGAAGAAGCTGCATGTTTTGTGTTAAAATGATGTCTTGAACATTCGTTGCAACATATGAGTGGGCAAAGTTGAATGATAGATTCACGAATGCCTTGAAGGAAAGGGACGACTTCGGGCTCCTGAACGTCACTGATGTGTCTGTTTCTGTTAAGAATACCCACAATTCGTAGCAGCAGAAATCGTCTAAGATACGCAATCGCGCCCCAGATCCTAACACCAGTTGTCCGTCGACTATGATGTTCGATAATGCACTCCGAAGGTAGCGTTCACCAGCACAGCTTCTAATACGTACATGACCATAACCGTACCACAAATTAAAGTGGGATTTGTCACAAAGAAACACTTGTCGCCAATCTGCACACAAGCCTCTATGTCCATGAGGCCACTGCAGTCGCAAAAGTCGGTGGTTTTTTCGTGAGGAGATCCTGTATAAGGAAATTATTGAACGTAGTCTACGGTGCAGCAGACGTCGACGAATTAATGAAGCAGGCGTTGATACACTTGTAGCAGTGAATCCAAGTGCTGCCAACTGTCCAGATAAGGCTGTACTGTCCATCAGTGCCTATCATTGCTCGTTGACATTATCTTTCGAGGTCCACACCCATATTTCCATGCTCTGATTCTCGTCAGCCTACAGCTTCCAAAATTTCATCAATACAGCTTCCAAATCTCTCAAAAAAAAATCCTCTTTCATGAAGGCCAATGATTTCCCGCGTTAAAACTCCGTAAGTTATTGAAATGTCTCCGTGTTTCGTCGAAAAGGCATTTTTACGTCTCACCTAACGTTTACCACTAGTAGATAACCACGATCTATTTTCAACGTCCAGCAACTGCTCTCTATTTATAGGGTTTCAGCAGCAATTCACAGGCCGCTGCTCAGCTCTCGTATGCGTGGTGATTCTCAAATGTTAATCATTTGCATAACACACTTTAATTTGCATTTACTGAAAGTTTGAGCTCAATTATATTATTACTTTATTGTGTTGCAATTTTCACAATCATGTGTTATACAGCTTCATACATTTTATACACTAAGCGACAAAAAAAAAAAAAAAAAAGCCGCACTTAGTTATTTTCCTTTTCACCTTCTACAACCGTCAATTTTACCGTTTAAAAAGCAAAAATTTTTCGAACAGATTTTATTATGTTGTCCTCCACGTACACTTTAACATTGAGTCCAGTGTTAAAAACAAAATGAAATTGTCAAAAAACTGTAATTTTAGAAATTATTTGAAAAATGGTAATAATAAGGCAGTTAAGGATGACACAAAAGGTATTAATTTTTGAATGAAAATCAAAAAATATTTTAATAAGTGAGATGGCAAAGTAATTAAAAGTTAGTGAAATATTGGTAAAATGGTTTTTAGCAATATATAAAATTTTTTGGCCATTTAAACTGGAAATTTGGTTTTAGGCGGCCATACTGCTCAGCCAAGCGAGATGACCGTAAGTTTAAAAGCCATTGCTTATAAAATCAGTTTGTATTACATTTAAAACATAAAAGAGATTCAGAAAAGTGTTTAGCAGCATAATTTCTAAAACTACAGTGCAGCAACTATTAAATAAAGCAGGTTTAAATGACAGAAAATTTGAAAAAATTCCATTCTTAGTGAAGAGAATTAGGAAAGTAAGAGCTCAGATGGCTAAAAAAATAAAAAAATAATTAGTTATTTATTGGGCTGAACTGGTTCTCTCTGATAAGTCAAGTTTAACTTATTTCGAGCTAAAGAAAACAAGCAGATCTGACAACGAAAATATGACCGACTTAATGAAAATTGTACTGTTAAACAGTGACACATTCTCCGTACATTATGGTACGGAGGTGCATAACTTTTCAAACAGTCGGGCAAATTTTTATGCTCAAGGGGTTAATTAACTCGAAATAAAACACAGTCTTTTTAAAAGTGGTGCCCGACCGACTATTTTGGAGGTATCTTGAACATTTCTGCAAACAGAATTTCAAAATGATAATGCACCTTAATACACGGCATCTGTGGTAAGTTTATTCACTTCAAATTGTCAAAATTTCCTATCCATTCCCATGAGAACCGATAATTCTGTAAGTAATCATATCTTTTTTCACTTTAAGTTAAATTCCAGGAAGGATATAGTAGAATTTCTTCTTTACCAGACATGGAAATAGTCCTAATCACGATCCGCTCAAAATATGTTTTGTCTATAAAAAGACGGGGAGAGGGGAAATGATTCGAAATTTGCAGCCTACAACTCTGCCAGAACTAGAAAAAAGTATTTGTGATATTTGGCACATTGAATTTTCTGAGATTTGTATTAAAACACTGTATAATACGCCGTTGTACATTAAAGCAGTAATTACATATAAAGGTGGAATTAACCCAATGGTGGATTAACCCAATACATATTGGGTGGGATTAACCCAATACATATTGGTGGATTAACCCAATACAATGGTGGAATTAATGGTGGGATTAACCCAATACATATTGGTGGATTAACCCAATACAATGGTGGAATTAACCCAATACATATTTTTAACAAAAAAAAAAAAAAAAAAAAAAAAAAAATTGCTTAGATCTAACAAATAAATAGTTTTATTTCATATATAAAATACAACTTCTTTATTTCATATAAAAAATCATAATAGAATACAAACTGTATTGGTTATTGCATTATGTTTAAAAAGAAAGTTTTATGGAAATTTTTATAAAGTACTTCGATAGAGTGTAATAAATCGCATTATTAAATCAAAAACGTACATGGGTATCATTTCATATCTTTGTTATTATGGAAACAAGACAGTTTTATTTGTTTCAATCATTAATTTTAAAGTTATTACAAATAAAAAGGGTATAAGTCATTTTTCTGCAGCGCGGCTTTTTTTTTTTTTTTTTTTTTTTTTTTTTTTTTGTCGCTTAGTGTACATAAACTATTCAAATATTCTCAAGTGTATCGATTTGTACAATTTTTTTTCGTCCCTTGTCCACTTAACAGTTTTTTCTAAACTGTGTATTCATTACTTTTGTAAGTAATAAATTTCCATATAAAACTGTATAACTTGGAAAAAAAAAAAAAAAAAAAAAAAAAAGGTACATGAATACTTAGTTGAGGGAATAAACATACAGAGCGGGCAAAAAGATAAAATAAAATAAAATAAAATAAAATAATATAATATAATATAATAATTAATTAATTAATTAATTAATTAAAAGTAAAAAATAAAAAAATAAAAAAATAAAAATTTAAAAAAATGTTTTTTTTTTTTTCAATGAGGTATCTTAAAATACAGATGTATCGCACGCTCTTAGGATTAATATTATACTGTAAAAAAAAATTAACGCATTTTACAGGTCAGTGTCCGTTAAAACCATTCACTCACTGGCCGTAAAAATAAAGTTATCCCGTAAAAGCTGCCGTGTTTCTTTCTCGGAAAATTGAAGTGACCTTTAACAGACGGCCAAAACTCTAAATTTTACAGCATTTTATTACAAACATAGATTTTGGACTTTTTTCTCGAAGAAGAAAGCTGGTCGTATAATTTAACGGTCATCTTTTCGAATTTTATTAACATTTCTTAAAGTGTACACGAGACAAATATATTAAAAGGAAACATGGGTAAAAAAACCGCTGTTGACTCTCTTGGCCTCTTAATTTGTAGCGATCATTTAATAATCTGTTTAAGGATTAGCATAAATTAGAAATATAAGATAATACTCATAGATAGGAAATACTATCTAAATATTTAAAAAAAAAAAAAAAAAAAAATGCATTAATTTTCTGTTTTACGTATGTAAATAATATGCATGTGGCATTATTATTTAAGCTAAGTATTTAACACTAAAAAACGTTTATGTATGAAAAATGTGTTAATTGTGTGTTTAGAGACAGAAGTAGTTAGATGAACCTAAATTTTCGTCTTTTCTTTTTGTCGGGGGCTGTACGTAAATTCTTCAACTCGTATATTTACAGTAAATATCGAACATTTCCTTGTTAGAATTGATAATCAGTAAGTAAAACATATTTTTTAAACTTCTTTAAAAACTTGTAAATAAAAAAAATTAAAAATAAATAAAGAAATAAAATAAATAAATCGTCCTAGTACACCGTTAACTAACGTGCACGATACCTAAGGGTTTTTTGTCAAGTGGTAAGCATGCTCTGAAACATTTTTCCCCCGTAGCATCTTTTCGTCATATTGTTTCTTTTAACCTTTTATGGTTTATTACTGTTACTATTATATTTTATAAATCGGATTTCTTTTATGATATTTGTAACGAGGGAATTAAGGGTGGGATTACCTTTTTCCCATCGTTACTGTAGTTTTTCCTTTTGATTTTCAATTTAAATTTAAGTTTTACGCAAAGCATATGAAGTACAGTAGAACTTGGATAATTCGAAGTTGAAGAGACCAGAAAAAAATTCGAAATATCCAAAAATTTGAATTACATATACTATTTTGTCAAAAAAAAAGTGATAAATTAAAAAATTAAAACTCTACGATTAGAGATTTAACACATAAACATTATATCTAAGAATACCGCTACATTACCCCTTTCACCCCCCCCCCCAATTAAATCAATATTTTTTACGAGCTTAATTATTCAACACTTTTTAAAAAATAGTCAAATATTTTTTATTTCTTTTTTAAGTAGAATCCTTGTGTCATAGCATATGACCTGATACAAAAATAGAATCTTCTACATTACACATGACTTTCAATTCACAAAAACCTTGAAGTTCATACATATGCACCATATCTTCTGGTGCACTAGCTAGGGGCTTCTATTGTATTTGCTTATCCTTCTTTTAAAAGACTATAAAAATTGATAATGCACTTCAGATGAGTAAAATCTCGAACAAATTTTACTGTAATATTTTAAAGGTAATCGTATAAAAAATTCGAATTATCCAAAATAGAATTCGAATTATCCACGATTTTTTAACATTATTTTAATACAAAATTCAAGGGACCGTGTAAAATATTCGAATTATTCAAAATTTCGAATTAAACAAGTTTGAATTATCCAAGTTTCACTGTAATTATTTTTTATTTGTTTTAAAAAGTCAGTTCTACGGAAATTTTATGGATCTGGATGGATTAAACATACTTAAAACAATAATTTTGAAATATTTCATATAAACGTAAATACCACATTAATTTTCAAACTGTTATTTTTGCGATATCTATTTAAGTATCTGAATTATTCTATGTTTTGCTTCAACAAAGGTATTATTCATATGAGATCTTATTAAACTTATTTCTATTTTTCTTAACCTGCTATATAATAAGATTGATTAACTAATATTTTTACTTATATATAAACCACATAAAAAATATATATTTTGTATTTTTTTTTTTCTAGGATATTTTCGGGACGACGTGGGTGCATACGACTGGCTATTTTATGGATTAGCAATTCTGTCGGCAGCCTGTTGTTTTGCTTGGATGTTTGCTCCCTGCATTGTAAAATGTCAAGAACGTAACCGTGAAAAATCTTGAATAAAGTGAAATATCATGTAAAATCTCCATTTAAGTATAAAGTCGACATGTCTGACGAGCTTATATAATGCCTGAGTTCTATTTATAAATAGAATATGGTGCCAAAAATATCAGACACAATTGTATTTTTGGTGGAAAAGCTGTTTTTCCAATTTTGTTTTTCTGGTTATTTGCTCAGGAAAAGTAAATATGCAAGAAAAGTGGATTGTTCTAATAAAGAAGAAAGAGTATCACATTTATCAAAGTTCACATTTGAAAATATATGAATGTTAATCATTTTAGTGCTGTTTACTCATAGAATCAGTTATTTAATATATTTTTTTAATCACTTTAAGATGAAAACTGAAATTGCATTCATTTTACGAAATAAAATTTGTATTATCTTTACATTTTGTAATGTTCCTTTGATGAAATCTCAGTATGTATAAATAACGTGTGATCCGAAAGTCACAGACTATATATATATGTATATTTATATAGTATATTATTCAAGAAGTAATAACTGTAGCTCTATGCAATTTTCACTGAAATGTACAGAAATGTATGGTATTTTCTCTCTCTCTCTCTCTCTATATATATATATATGTATATATTTATTTTTTAAATTATTTGCGTGTATTCACTTGGAGAAAGAGGGCCATATTGTGGACTTATCTCCGAGTAAAAAGGAATCATTTTTCCCCTCAATGATCAATCTATGTCTTATTACTATATCTATAGTCACAATAAGCATTTATAGTTCTAGTTACGTTGTTAAATGTACTGAGCCACTGTAAAAAAGTAATTTTACAATAAAAGCGCCACCTGATGAAGAAAACTTAAACTGATTTGCTAAAAAGTCTTTTGTTACCTAAAAAAAATCCCATGTCTGTGCATTTCATTGAAATCTGCATATGGCTACGGCCAATATTTTTGAATAATATATATATATATTGTGACTTTTGATTCACCCGACAAATACAGTGTAAGATGATCTTGATATAAAGATTAAGAGAAGGCTTTTTCTAATGTATCACTAATGAGTTCAATAAAACAATTTTTTTATTAAAAAAAAAAAAAAAAAAAAAAAAAAAATGTTTTTATTGCATTTCAAATGATAAAACTATTTTTAAATAAGTCATAATAAGTGATACAATTTATCGATACTGTTGCAGTAGATACTGAAATTATCTCGAAATACTATTTCATACTACCTGACTGAAATTTGCAATGTATTATTATTAATCCCAATATTCAGCATTTAAGTAATTAATTCTATTATACTACATAAATTTTGTCATATATTTTTTTGAATATTGCATTTATGATTTCAAAAATTTAGACAAAGTACAAATATTCATAATCTACATATTTAATTTTATATACTTTTTATTTACTGAGCTTTCTGTCTTTCATTTTATTTTTATTTGCTCTAAAATTAGAAATTTCTTTAAGATTTAAATTAGTAAATTGGTTCACAATACAAATAAAAAATTTAGATTACATTTATTTTATGTTTTTTATACCTCTGTGTATTTTTAAACAAAGAAAAGATACTGATGATTTAACTTAATGCAATAGAATTTGCGTGTCGGCTTAATGACCGGCCTATTCAATTCATCACAGCGGAATTTATATTTACATTAAAGAAATTATGTGTAGCTCTACCAATTTCTCTTTATGGTTGCATGTTTACAAGAAAATGTTTAAAGGATTAGATGATATGTAAAATTAAAGATTGTGTAAAATTCTATGACAATATTCTTTATTTTGTTTATTTTATCTCCTTGTGATATTTTGCCGATTTATTTTATTTTATTTTTTTAATTTATTTTTATTTTTTATTATAACACACATTTTTTATTTTAAGTTTTTACAATTATATTTTTAAATGTGTATTGTGCGATTTTTTTTAAAGACTAATATGGTTAGCTTATAAAATTTTACACAGTACATCACAAAATGGTAACAACGCAAAATTGCTGTTTGAAAAAAATAGTCCTACCGTACTAAAAAAAAAAAAAAAAAAAAAAAAAAACCTTTACGAGAATAACCTTTTTGAAAACTGCGCCCAATTCTACCAATTCCCTCATTTTTTAGGTTATCTCCGAAGCTTGCGTAAATACGGGCTAGGCCCCTTAGAAAGACACCCACTGAGGACACTCCGTCTCAGGCCTAGACCCCTAGAGCAGCCAATTGGTCTTACTCGCAAATCCAATCCAATCCTTCATTTTTTATGAATTTTTAAAATGTCTACAGAGTCATGGGACACCAAGCTTTTATTTATGGCCTTATTTAGTTATTGTCTGTCTTTCTGTCTGTCCGTCTGTCTGTGTACAACAGTACAACGCTTTAGAATGTTAGAGAAGAATTTTTAGAGCCTACAGGTTGAATAAATGGTATTTTAATATATTATTTCCAAAGTTCTTAAATATATTCCTATTTTTGCATATATTTTTGTCAATAAACAAGAATTAAATGACGAAAATCATTTGATTAACTCTAATTAAAATTAATTTTTTTCTGTCTGGAAATTATCTTTTTAAATTACTGTAAACAAAGTGTATACAATAGTATAAATATAAATAAATTTGTTTACAGAAAATTTTCAGAAAATGTAAATAACAACTTTCTTAGCACAACAAAACTCAATGTTCTTGAGGTCATATGACGTTTAGTTCAGAAAAATCTTCTCCGATGACCTATTATTTGTTTTTATTGAAATACTTACATGTTTTATCAGGAAAATGTCAGTGACCTTTTATGCAAAACATTTCTTTTTTTTTTTTTCTAGAAGCATCTTTTCTGTTGATTTTAAAAGATTGTATGGATTATAAAAGTAAAAGTGGTGTTTCTGTTTTGAAAGTTTCATATTTCATACTTTATTTTATTTTTAGTTGCTTCGTAATTATCAAATACGTTATCATACAGCTGACTGACTGACGAAAATAGTTTAGCTAATTTATTTTATAGTTACTGTTAATTTTTGTTGTAAACTGTTAAAAAATCTTAAGGCAAACAGAAATATTATTTCAGCAATTTTTAAATATAGCCATTGATGTATTTGAATATTTTGGTGTGACTCTGTAAATCTTAACGCCAAATTTATTCTACAGAAAACATCGTTTTAAACGTTATAAATAATAAACGTCCTTTTATTACGAATTTTGATATAAAATATTTTTTAAGTATGATTTTTAAAAATGTTTCTCATTCTTTTGGGTGATTTTATTCTACTAATACTATTTTAAGTGGGAGACATTCCACAGGGCACATCAACAGTTTGAAATAACATCAACAGTTTGAAGAAAATCTGAAAATATTTGCAAATGCTACAGCGTGGACTGACGGAGAGATAGACAAACGGGAAAGTATACAGACGGACAGAAAAATAGACAGATAGACTAATTGAATCTATAACCACTACTTAAACATTGTTATAAAGTGTTTAAAATGCTTCATAAAAATGAAAATGCAGTTCCGGCAATTTCCAGTTATAGCTTTTAATATATTTAACTAATTTTGCGTGTCCCTGTTAATTTTAATGTTAATCATACTTTGTTCCATAGAAAACATTTATTAAAATAGGGGAAAAAATGAATAATAGTATTTCTTAATAAGGTTAAATATTAACTATCATATAATTAAACTTGTTTACATAGTGATAATGTATAGCTGATGTTTTATATTTTATAGAGTATTTCATAAATTATTTCTATATTTAATAAATTTATAGTACACTAAAAATGAATCAAAATAAAAATATTTATTGTTTGTTTAAATTTAGTTGATAAAGTAAACTAAATGTCAATTTATTTATTATTTTAATTTTAGAATTTTTGCATTTAATGAATATATTTTACAGAGCTACATCATAATTTATTACATATTTCATATTTTGTAAATTTAGGATGGGTTAAAAAAAATAAATTTTTATAATTGTTTTTATTTATTTCTCAAAATAAAAGGATTGATAATATGAATAACATTATAATTACTGGGTATAAATATATATATATAAGAATATAAAGAATTTAGTAACACATAAAATATATAATTTCTAGAATAGTTTTGTGGGACTTTTCAGCATCTAAAGTTGTATTTGTGTAAATTAAAAGTATTAGTTCTATTTCTCTTTTAGAAAAATATAATTCATAAAAAGTGAAAAAATGCTTCGTCTAAACGCATAATTTTTTCTACTTATACCATCTATGACTCTAAAAATTTAATAATGTGGAAAAAATTTATCTCTTATGTTTTTTAAAGAAAAATTCCAAAATTTTCATGAATAATATACACACACATATATACAGGGTGATTATAATTAAAGTTACGAATTCAAAACGCTATAATTTTAGAACTGCCTATCAGAGCGATTTGATATTTTACCAGAGCAATCGTGAGGTAATGAAATTTTGTTTGGGGGAGGGAAAAAAGTAGTTTCAACATGTTCCTATAGATGGCGCTGCCAGGGTTATGTCAGGGGAAACGCCTAAATGGACTTATTACACACAGAAATGTTGTTAGTAACACAATGGAATAGCAGGAAACAATAGACTTCAAGGGTTTACTACAATTTCTTTAACATAAAGACAATAATACGTGTTTACAGCGGAAGCATAGTGAAAAGAGAAAAAGAGGAGCTTCTTCAAACAAATACTTTACGGATAATTAACGGCATATTTTGGAATTATTATTATTAATTTATTATTATTATTATTATTATTATTATTATTATTATCATTTTTGCCAAACAAAATTTCATTGCCTCACGATTGCTCTGGTAAAATATCAAATTGCTCTGATGGGTAGTTTTAAAATTATAGCGTTTTGAAATCGTAACTTTAATTATAATCACTTTGTATATATATATATATATATATATATATATATATATATATATATACGTACATATATATTAAATTTAGTCATAATTTTTATGGACCGTTCTTTCCCTTAAATGTATGTAGGGTGATTTTACATTTGAGACAAGACCAATGGAGTTGAAATTTATTCTAAGTGATATACAAAAACTAAATAAAAATAAAATAAAATAAAAAGAACTAAAGTAATGGCATTTTTTTTTATCAAATCAGTAAAGCTATGGCTAGAGTGATGTGAACTTAATAAAACTGATTGCATATTTCAGGGGCTAGGTCAGTGAGGTATGCCTTCTATGGAAGAGAGGTCTTTATCTCGTTTTCACGCAAGATTCAAAACCAATAGTATATAATGACTTTAAAAAAACATTAATTAACTCTTGAATTTGATCAATTTTATACTTAATCATTATGAACAGAAACTCGCGAATGTCCTGTCCGTAAAGTACTCAATTCTGAAATATTATTCATTATAGAGCTTGTATTTAGAATTAAATTCCTGAGGTGATGTGCAAAACTCAAACAATTATTGATAACGTAATACGAAATATACACATTGTCTTTTAACCCATGATATGACGAAATAACTATTAATGAAATGCGCCTTCATTGTAACTTATATTTCCTTTTACTGGAAATCTCGTCAGTAGTTTGATGATTTCTATGAATTTCAGTGTTATAAACTGAAGAGGGAAAAAAAAAATGATGGTAATGAAATATATAATATCGCAATTTACATTTTGAAATATAAAGTTGAATGTAATTATTCCAAATGGAATAAACATGAAACCTAAATCTCAAAGAGGTCCTTTACAAAACTAAAACAATTCGAAAAAGTATAATATTATACCTCAATGATTCAAAATGTTAATAACATAAAATATTTATGATAAGTCATATATTTTATACGAATTAATCTTCTGTTATAGTTCTTTAGTTTATAGTTTATAATTATAAAATATATAAAATTAATTTTTTATGTACATTGAAAAAAAAATAAACATCAATTTTTTTTTTTTTTTAAATACGTAAAAAAATCCTTAATATTTATTATAAACAATGTCTCATTTCTCCTTAGATTTTCTTTAAACTTACAAAATTTCTTCATTTTGTAAAATAGCTTTTTTTTTTTTTTTTTTTTTTTTTTTTTTTTTTAATTTATTGCGTTATAAAAATCTTCAGAAATGTTTTATCGTTTACATGAATATGTATCATGTATAAATTCTACATAGAAGAAAAAACACAGCCTTTTATACTTATTTTTTAAGTTTTAAAGCAACTAATTACGTCATTATTTATTTCAATTAATATCCTTACATGTATGTGTAATGATATGAAAGTATATTTTATATTTAAACACAAGTCGAGATTTTTAGTACCAAAAAGCAGTGATTTGAGCATGAGCAAAAATCTCTGTGTTAATCAAAATAATAATGTTAGATAATTGTCTGTGATTTGAAGGATAAGGGATAGGAATCAATTCACATGATACATTTACACTTTCATAAAAAGTAATATTAAAACAGTTTGCGTAGATTTATATGCCGGAATGATTGGTTATTATAGATATTTTTCCCCGTACCCAGAAGTGTCTTGATTTCTGACAGAAATGTGCCTAAAGTATCAATTCTGATACAAAAATGTCTGAAATACGTAAGTATGGGAAATTTCAGAAGCACACCAGTCTGAATTTAAGAGATATAAGTGTCTTTTTATAAATGAACTGAGATAAGTGTCTGGAAAAAGACTTTATGTCTGAAATTATGACATATTACAATTTATACACATATAAATTCAGGCATTTCCCATTTCAGACATTTATAAGTTCAGACTCTTGTATTATTTAGCAAATAAATCACATAGAATCCCCTTTAAGCATCATGAATACCCTGTTAAAACTTCTTCAATAAATATATTATTCTTTTATTTAATAAGAACTTAAGGTATTTAAACTGTTTTCGCTTTATGAAATTAAATTTTTAAGGAATAATAACTTAGAGATGTGTACCTTATTTGCATGAAATTATGTTTGAATTATTTGATAAAATAACATATATAGATGAAAAACACATACTGTTATTTTTTTAAATTATATTTTATATAAAGACCTCTCATCTAATAAATATAAAATAATACTAAGATGTACAAAGCAAGTAACTTATAGCTATGAAAGCGCATTTTTAACTGAACATTCTTCAACAATTTGTGTATAGTTTTTTTTTTTTTTTTTTTTTTTTTTTTTTTAACTATATTTTCTTCCGCAAGTTTGCCTACACCTCATTGCAAAATTAAAACAACATTTTTATTTTTATCTTTTGTTTTTCATGTACATAGTTGGTTTTCCTTAAAATATGAAAAAAAAAAAAAAAAGAAAAAAAAAAAAAAAAAAAAGAAATTCCGAACACTATAGGCTGCGAGTTTCATATATTTTTTATGCATTTCACCGAAGAATTCTAAATATTGTGTTTCATACAGGCATGGTTGGTATGACAATAACAATTGGATCTGTTGTTTGTCTGCTCAATTCCCAACTCGGGGAATGGGAAAACATTTTATAAAAATTTTTATTCTTTATTTATCATTCAGGAGATTCTAAAATCTGTTTTTAACAGGTAAACAGAATAACATGCAAACTTTTATTTATTTATTTATTATTTTATGAAATAAATAAATAAACAAAATATTCGTTGTGGTCAGGTCAAAGGCGGCAGAATTTCAGACACTTCAAGTGTGCGAAACAAAATGTACCTTTCAAGATAATTCATATGTCTGAAATAAATAAGACACTTTTTGCATCTTACATCTGAACATCCCATTTAAGACACATTTGCGTCTGAATTTAAGACACTTGCATTTACAGTGAATTTGCAATAAAGGTTTCACTTTAAATATACATAAGGAAGATTATGACTTTATTAAGAATATTTTCATTATTTATTACGCTATTTATATTAGTTTTAAAATTAAATTTTATTATAAAAGTTATAAATAGGCTTTTATGAATCAGCATCGATATGAATCACCGTTGTCTGTCAAAATAAATAAAAGTAATTTGCTTTTCTGAATGTTGATCAAATTTATCCAGATAATCTTTAACATAAAATATATAACAATATTGAAATTATCTATATAAATAAAGAGAAGTGTCTGTGTGTGTGTATCTGTATGTCTGGTCTCTGGTACTCACGCTAATGATTGTAGAGCTACAAAACTTGGCAGATGGGTAGCTGGTGTGCATATTATCGAGATATTTTTCGAATTTGAATTCTTTAAAAAAAGTTTTTTTTCGATTTTATGCACTGACTTCTCGATTTCATTTTTCGAAAAAATATTCTTTCATTTCAATCGTCTGCGTAACGGCATTTACACTATTTTTTGTTTATTTATTCAATTGAATAGTTTGAAGAGGAAATATTATTTTTCTTTTTTTTTTATTTAATATGTAGTTACTGAAATCAAATTGATAATACGGTAGAAAAAATAAAGCATATTAAATTTTAAATAAAAAAAGTATATTTATAACAGCTACGAATATGTATAATTTTTCTATCATAAAAACCTTTTATTTTTCATTTACTTAGTTAAATCCTTTAAAAGGGAAATTTCTCTCTCTCTCGCTCTCTCTTTTGTTTTACATTTTAATTTACTATGATATTGGAAAAAATTGTAATATAGTATAAATGATTAAACTAAGTGAAAATTAAATTTAATAAAAAATATTATTATTATTTTTTTATTTATTTCCATTTAAAGTGAAATCTACTTTTTTTTTTACATTTTTTATATTGTTCGGAATAAAATGGTAATATAGTGTAAAGAGTTGGGGCTATAGAAAACATGGTGCAGACATACACACATCTTTAAAGTTGTAGTTCTTCAATAATAGCAGCTTTACCTGTCGTTGATAAATACGCAAATTGAAGTGCTAGGGAATGACGTTTTGCAGGCAGTGGAAACCTGGATATAATGTAGCGCGGGTGGGGAAAAGCGCTGCCACACGCAACAGTTACTTCAAACGAAATTTAGAGTGATCTCAGTGTCATTGTATAATTTTTATTTATAATGTAATAAAAAATAGTGATTCAATTATTTTGAAAATTCATTTAAATATAGTGACCATCGAAGCAGGTGTAGCCTGCTAGTAAATAAATAGTTACACTAAGTAAAGAAAAAAAAAATAATTTACGAAGCTCAGTATTTTTTTGAAAAGCTTATTATTTTTTCCTATTTCTTCAGATTGTAAGCTTTGACAAACAATTGGAAGTTCACTTATTTGTATATTATTTTGCATGTATGGATGTTTTATTTTTTAAAACAATCATGTTTTATTACTAAAACATTGTCTAACTTTCGAATAAAAATAACTATTTTTGAAAACTCTATGATAAATCAAACATTCATAATGATTTAACTTAGTGATAAAAGATTAGCAAAACATTTGTTTCACTCGTCAGCGCCCAGTGTCCTCATTTGAGGACAGCTAATAAAATATTTTTTGTGGTTTCTAGGAATGATTTCTGCTATTTAATGACAGTTTATAGCGTCACTCTAAATGATCGCTGAAAGTTTTATGTACCTACTATTAATTATTTCATAATTTGGATAGTCATTTTATGATTTTTCATTTGTCGCACATATATATATATATTTGCGCAGATATACTAACTTAAATCAAGTTGAATAATAATATAAATTATAATACTTTACTTTCGGGATCTTTGTCAACATATAAAAAAGAATTATTCTGTTATCTCAAAGTTTTTCTATCTCGGAGTTTTCTCGATAGAAAACTAAACGTCAATAAATGAGATAGGCTTGAAATTTAAAAGTATCAGAAGACTTGTTTAAGTTAATATATTTTACTGTCAGTTGCTTATATTAATTTAGAAGTGAAATAATCAGCTAATAATATTTTGAAAAATTAATTCGGGCGTTAACGTGTTAAAATCACCTATATAATATCCAAAGTGTGATATGTTATTTTGTAAACAAGCTAAATAAGCATAATCATCATTTGTACAAAATAAATAAATAAATTAAATTAAAAATAAAATAAAATAAAATAAATTTAAATTAATAACAGTAATTATAAATTTATAACAGTAATTATTTTAAAATTTTTATTGTGTTTGATAGTTATTATTTAAGGAAAGAAAAAGAAAACACACACACACACACATTTTGCAATAATATCGAAATTAAACAGCCACATGACTTTTATAAAAATCATAAAATTCAACTTACGATAATGAGTCCGAAATTTTGTTGCTTAGAATCGTTATGTTCCACCCACATTTTGAATTCAAAGCATTTTCTTATCTTTCGAAAGTTTATTAGATTTTGTAAAGAAAAATAAAACGTAATAATATAAATTGGAATAACATCTGAAGATAACATATGTAGTATATCTTTTTTGTAGCCTAGACCAGCATATGGTGTATAAAATGCACGCTCATATCTTAAATTACTTGCGTGTTTGGACTAATATTAAAGAACGAACGTGAATAAATGTGTTTAAGCACGTAAATAAAGAAATTTATTCTGCAAATCTCTACTGCAAGATGAAGTTATTAGAAGACGCAGCCCTCACATAGAAGGTTGAAAAGTAATCTAATTAGTAAAAATGATACAGGAAACATGATTTATTGTTCTGTTTAATCTGTATATATATATATATATATATACATACTTAAGAAATTAGTAAAAAATGATAGATAATATTTTCTTTAAAATCATTTCCTATTTTTAAGTTTTAAACCTTTTAATCCAAAACTATTTCGTTCAATTTATAGGTGATATGGATCACCTATGAAAATTACCAATAGTGTTTGACGCATAGATATGTGGAATAGTTGTATGTGGAATAGATACAATAAAAACAAAACAGTAAATAATAAAACAACTAAAAAATGATGGAAAATTTTAATTTGTCAGAAAATAAATCTCATGATCCCATGTACGTTAGAATTATAAGCCTTCAAAATGGTCATTGCCTCAGAGGTTATCTTCTCATAAATTTATTTTTTTAATCAAATGTCGACGATTTCAGTGAGCCTCAGTATGTTTCATGCGAATATATCCTTTCTTTGACTATCCCTGTAATTGTAATCATCATTCGAGTGTGTTTCAAAGCAATGGCAAACTGTGTTACATTACCTTTGACAGTATTTAATAAGAGTATCTTGAAAAAAATGAAATAAATGAATATCTATCTATCTATCTATATATATATATATATATATATAAACTAAAGTGGGCGTTAATAATTAATTACTCGATTACTATTAACTACTAAATTTAATAAAGTATAACTATAATACAGTTTTTTGTACAGGAGGGATAATATAGTAATTAAAGTGTCAAGTTGTATTCGTAACACATCTTGTCTAAGTTAAAATAAACACAGTTTATGAATAATAACAGTCACTTAGTAAGTTTATCGTCTTAGAAATAATGCAAAGTTTATATTCCGTAAGAAATTATTTTCGTCAAAAATAATAATTTCGGCTGCGTCTTTAGCCATTTTTAAAAGAGCCGTCGACAGATCCGAGGTCTGGCATCGTCAAAACCAAACTACCGTCTGCTCTGCCCTCGGAGGAAGGATAGATATGGAGAGGGCGAAAGCTCGTTTAAGTGAAGCTCCAACTGTAACCGGTTCAGCCATATTGGTGCACTCAAAACATTTACGAAAAACGTGTTGGGTAGTGCAAATTATGATATATTTTATTAGTGTTTTTCTTACGAATCGTTTAATTTTAAAATTTTAGAGTATTTATAATTATATGTATAATTAATAATGCCGTCTTGTTCGGTGGGGGGGGGGTTGTTATTTTTTGCATTGAATATTAAAGCGCCTAGTTTCATTTCTAACTTTTTACAAAAAATTGCAATGTAAATTCTTATTCTTATTCTTATTCTTCTTATTATTATTCAAACAAAATTGTTTGTTTTTATTGCATAAGAAAACAAATTGCCACAAGTAACTCATTCAAATGCAAGGGTTTAAAACAATTGATATGAAATAAAACAATTTTTTCATATCATTATAACTAACAGGGATCAAAAAAACTATTTTAGAAGGGTTTTATTAACTTCTACATACTTGCCAACATTTTAATTAAAAAAAAAAGTATATTTTAAAAATTGACATTTTAAACAATATAGACTAAATTTATATAAATATATAATTGATAAAAAGGAAAATATATAAATATTTACATAAGATTTTCTAAAAATAGTAATATTCTTTAAATAAATAGCCCATCTTTCAAATAAAATATTGAGATTATGTATATTGAAGAATTAATTTCAAATCCCAAAAATAAGACAAAGAAAATATCGCCTTACATTTGTAGCAGATTTTGCTTTATTAAGGAAAGAACAATTAAATTGTTCATAACAATTTTAAATTAAATTTTCATTAAATTTCAGATAATCAGGATCAGAATTTAGTTTTTAATTTTGTTATCTTGCTGAAAATACACTCATAATGACTATGTAAATATATTTAATTACAAAAGCATTATTTAAAAATCCCAAACATTTAAAATTATTTTGAGATAATTAAAATCAATATTGCAAATTTTACACTTACATTTAATAAGCCTCACAGCATAGCAGCGCCACCTGTTGGGAAATTTACTACAAAGTGTTATCAGGATAAAATCCCATTAAGATCCAATTAAATATAAAATTTTACGAAATTATACACAACAGAAGATGAAATATAGCTTTATCTTAAATGGGAGTAATATGCATAGTAGCGCCACCTGATGGGCGATTTACTCCGAAATATAATCAGTACCAATTCATATGAAGATTTAACTAAATATAAAGTTTTGTGGAATACCGCCTTTTACTTAATGAGATACAGCAATCACAAATTTTGATGACACATACATATATGCATAGTAGCGCCACCTGATGGGCGATTTACTCCGAAATATGATCAGTACCAATTCATATGAAGATTTAACTAAATATAAAGTTTTGTGGAATTTTTCCCATTACTTAATGAGATACAGCACCCACAAATTTTGATAACACATACACGATACACAGGCAGACTTGCATTTTTAAAAATGGTCAAACCATTTTCAAGGCTTTACAAAACGTGTAAATGCATCAAAAATTTTCACGAATTCAATATTTTCTTCTTCTGAATAGAAGAAAATAATAAAAATTATTATTTTTATCATTATCACAGTTCAAAGCAACCTATGTTCTCGCCAATTTAACATAATCTTAAAAACTATATTTCTTATAAGTTTTTAGCTTTTTCAGTGTGATATTTAACTTTAAATTAGAAAGTTTTTCCAGGCCGCTGTGTTGTGTAATTTTACGGCATGAAAAAGGAAAAGAATATTTAACGAGGAAATGCTCCTGCTTTTATTTCATTGTAAAAAAGAATTTACAATAATCTGGTGTGTCACTCACACGACTTTCTCTTATCCTGAAATTTAATACTATAAATACAGGTTGGAGATTAAGAGGAACGATAACGATGTCATGTAAACTTATGTTAAACAATTCAAATTAGGCTTCGGGAGAGATTTATATGATAATTAGTTCTGTGTGAGGGGGCTACCGCCCCACTGGACCCGCCGTTTCATTAATGCACCTACATTTATATAGAATTTAATTTGGTTATTAAAAAATAATTCTGTTTTTAATTAATTCTGTTTAAATAATTCTCTTTATGCACACTTATACAAAATTTTGTCCTATATCACCATGTTAAAAATTTATAAAAAGAGGGATGGCAACGCAACCTGTGAAACACATTTTACCAAAAGTTGATAAGCACTAATTTATGTCAAGGTGCAACTACATACCAATTTGTATGAAATTCTGTGCAGTAGTTTCTGAGATACAGTTGCCACAAAATTTTGTCACACACACACACAGACAGACTGACAGACAGACAGACGGACAGACAGACATTTTCTAAAAATGGTGAAATCGTGTTCAAAACGTGTAAATCCATCAAAACGTGTAAATCCATCAAAAACTCGAGGTCGAATTTTTTTTACGAATCCAAAACTTTCTTCTATTGAATATAGAAGAAAGTAAAAATAATTTATTAAAATTATTATTTAAAAAAATTATCTTTTATGATAATGCAGACGATTTCCTTATTAAAGAAGTAGTATAACACCAAATATCCAAAAAAAAAAGTCCATTTTATTCTCAATATTTAACAAAAAAAAAAGTTTTTTTTTTTTTTTTTTTGTTAAAAGTAAAAAAAATCGATAACTTTGTTTTAAATTATCGCAGATCAATGGTTCAACCATTCGTTTTAAAGGTACTGGCGAGCTCTTTTGAAAGATACCCCTCATGAAAATTTACTCCCCTCGAGGGGGGACGACGCGAGGCTCCTGCATACACAATATTTTTTTCCCCTGTTGACTATATTACAAAAAATATATATTCGTTTCATTTGGTTTAGAGCAGTCTATATATGTTAAACTCTACTTACCTGCAATTTCTCCCATAGACGTAATATATTTGAATACTTTTGAGTGTCCCTGTACACGAACCATTTGCTTGATCTTAACGAAAAGTTTAGTGTAGCATCCTTATATGATACAAATTTAGAATACCAAGTTTGAACTTTCTGCCATAATTTGTTTTTGAGATATGCTGATAACAGACAGACACAATCACAGAGACACACACACACACACAGACCATTTGCTAAAAACACGATTTTCGTGTTCAGGGGGCCTCAGAACATGTAAATATAACAAAAACTCGCGTTCGAAATTTTGACCCAAAAACAATACTTATGGGTAAGAGAAAATAAAAAAAAAGATTGATATACTAAACAAAAAATATTTCTCAGTATTTTTGAAGGATAAACCGTGATTTATACCGTTTTTTCGTACGTTTAACACTAACGGCAATAGAATTTAAGCGAATGTTTTGGGTGCACAGTTAAAGGGACACGAGTTAAAGGGACCTGATACAGTTACTTCACTCTTTCTCCATTGAAAACCGGCTCTCGCCGTCTCCATTCTTATCCTTCCTCCGAGGCTCTGCCGCTCCGCTCCAACGCACTTGCTCGAAAATTCCACACAGGAGGATGCGCGCGCAGGAGAGATGAGAGTGATGACGTCTTTACGTTACGTGTTGGCTGCGTCACTCCGTCAAGGCTGCTCGTCGCTGCAGCGAGAGAACTAGACTTACGACAAAGCTGGTTTTGGAATCAAATGACCGGACAAGCATGGTTCTTCCACTACAAACTCGGCCATCCTTCCACGACTGGTCCTTCAGGAAACCATACTGAAAAATACAAAATGAAAAAAACAAACACAAAAGCAACAAGAAATAATAACAAGCGCATTTACAAATATACATACAGTCTTGATGTTTTTTTTTTTTAAGCGTCATTTTTAAGTTATTCTCTCTTTTAGAGATTTGGCATGAGTGGATGTGCAAAGGGGGCCTTCATGGCATCCCTCCTTAACTACATCATATGTGTTTTTACTTTTAATTTTTAGAATTCTGTAGGGGCTAAAGTATTTCGATTTCAGTTTGGTGGCAACTAGGTCGCCTACTTCGTAAGTTTTCGGTTGTTGTCTTCGCAAGTTATAATTTTTTCTATTTTCTTCTTGAACTTAAAAAATTTGTCCTTTTGCATGTTTATGCAAATCTTTTCTCTGCGCCTCAAAGTCAGCTTGGAATTCGAACTCGAGCACCTCTATTTTGTCATTTCTAGTTTTAGTTTTTTCTAAAGCCTCTGTAGCATCTTCTTCAGTCATAAAATTTACAGTATCACTCTTATGTATAGGGGGAACTTCTAAATGTATTTGCACAGCTTTGGGAAATAATTCAGCTTTTTTATTAATTGTAGTCTCCATTGGAAGTGATGAAATAAACATATTTTTCAAATTTAAACTGGCAGTCTCTTCTTTTGGGACATTCTGTATTTTACGATCAATGAAATCTATTATGAAAGGTTGCCCTCTCAATTTCTTTCTTTTAAGAAGTTAAATTTTCTTCAACTTTTGCTTCATTGGCAAATTCTAAAAAAGCAAATACATTCTTTTTTTCGATAGGAGGAGGAATATCGACATGTATGATATCACTTGATAATGCTTTTAATTCTGATTGGTTTATATCTTTAGGCAAGTTTCCGATGAATAAAGTTTTTAAGTTTCTTTCTCCTTTACGCTCTTCTGCTAACTGCAAAACCTCTTCATGTATAACTTATTTTTCGTCTTTCTTTGAAGACGTTTTTTCTTGATTTTGCGATTTCATTTGGGAAATGTTCATCTGATTTTGTTTCTTTCGCTGAGGCTCCTGCTCTTCCTCACTGTCATCATCTTCACTATTATCTTCCCTTAAAAGCATCTCTTTATCGTCATCACCTTCGTCATTCCCTTCGTCATCGTCATTATTTTCACTTGCAGATTTTTTGGAAGATTCCAATAATTTTTTCGACAATTTAGCAGGTTGACGGGTTTTATCTTGACACTTTTCAACACTATTTAATGTTTTATTTATTTCTGGGGATTTTTCAGAAATTTTACTTTTAAAGATAATAGGGGCGTCAATAGCAATATCTATGTGAACTTAATTTTGATATGCATTTATTGGAAGTACTGTTACTAAATTTACCTCGATGGGACTATATTTGTTTTTTTACAAAAATGCCATTTTCATTTATTGTCGTTTTCGCCTAACATCAAAACATTAATTCCAATGATTACGGCATGAGGTATAAAATCATCATTTACGACATAAAAGACATCATTTACGACATCATTACGACTATCAATTTTCAAATTTGCATCGAACGAGCCTAACTGCTTTACGAAACTTTTCCCGATCGCCTTCAGAGTGGGACTCATAGGATTTAATCTATTAACATTCAATTTATTAAAGGTATTTTTACGAAGTAATGTGGCCTCACTCCCTGTATCAATAATACCAGTAAAATTCACATTATTTATTTGTATGATATTGTTCAAATTACTATTTACACTAATACACAAGGATTCGACTTCGGTTTCGAACCCAGACATTCCGAGCTCTTGTGCCCAGCATGTTTACATGAAAAACACCTTAAACCTTTAGCTCTATGGGGGCAGTCTCTAGATAAGTGATTTTTTTCACCACAATTCTAACACATTTTACTTATTTCACTTTTAGGATTAAATTTTTTAGTTACACTATGTCTTATGGGTTTCAATTTAGCATTATAATCTATATTATCTTTGTTGAATCTATGTTTACATTTTTCACTATCTCTCTTAAACTCTTCATACATTTTAATTTTTTCTTTAAAACCGCGTAAACTCTTAGCACCATAAAGCATAATTTTATTCTCATATTTATCATTAATTCCATGGATCACATAGTGCATAATCGCAGCATCATCGATATGCCCAATCTTACTCAATTCTCTGATTTTAAAAAAAGTATTCAGTAGCCGTTTCATCTAATTTCATTTTTCTTTTGCTCAATACATATCATGTAAAGCAGCTGAATTAATTTCAATTTTGAATTCTTCGATGAGCGCTTTTTTAAATTTTATATACGTAAGTAGATACATTTGAGCAACTTTGGCTCTGGGTCAATGACCTTACCTGCAAAGGTTAATGACCTTATCGCGGTTGAACGACCTTGTT